>OY740808.1:3892277-4084777 GCA_963514005.1 Raja brachyura | reverse complement strand
ACGACAGCTGATAAACGTGGACAAGTTGGTGACAATGACAGTGTTTTAACACCTCAATGCAGTTCCAGCCAGAGTAAGTCCCGGGGAATAGTAAGATTGAACGAGAACTTACCAGTTCGAAGGTTGATATTTATTTTATGAGGAGTCGAAGTGAGGGATTTCGTGAAGAGCCCGCCGGCGCGCATGCTCGACATACTTCAAAGTAGCGGCGTGGAATCACAGAACCAACAATAGAAATGACTTCGCATAGTATGATTGAATTGACTAAGATTACCAGATGAAGGTGATTGAGGGTTGGGCGAGGAGGGCACGAAATCCCTCACTTTGACTCCTCATAAAATAAAGATCAACCTTCGAACTGGTAAGTTCTCGTTCAATCTTACTATTTCATTTCGGAGTCACGTGAGTGACTTCGTGAAGACTTCAAAGCTTCTGTGATTACACGCCCTGGACCACGTCCATGCTGACACACCACTACCAGGGATGGATGGGAGGAACAAACTTGCTCAATAGTTCATACTGCAAAACAAGAGCATATTTATTAATAACAAATCAATGCGGGGACATCTCCACGTTCATGTCCCCTCATGCGGGGACATCTCCACATTCTTGGCCTGCATTCAGCACGGCTTCTGCAAACTGTAGAGGAGCAGCAACAGGCTTGTTATAAAAACGCTGGAACACAGCTTCATTCGCCCATCCTGCTGTGGCGAGAATTTGGTCCATGGGCACCTCCATGACCCTCGCCGCTGACGTCGATGCAGCCCTGGTGGAATGAGACTTGAACACATTAATGTCGATACCTGACTTACCCAAGACGACTCGAAGCCACCTGGATATCGTCTGGACTGTCACTCGATGATGAGGTCTCTTATGAGTGACAAGCAGGTATCTCTCCATTCCTCTGATGCGTGCCGTCACTTTGACATAGTGGCGGATATGTGAGACTAAACATAGCCTAGCATCTGCGGGGTATGCCGGGAACTTCAGCTGCAGCCCTGTGCACCCAGGTCTATGCTGCTTTAGTAGCTCGTCAACGAAAAAGACTACTTCTGTAGGGGTAGCTGTCATTCTGTCGACACGCAGTTTGTGTAGTGTCTGTACCCTCTGAGCTGAAGTCAGCGCTAGTAACATCACCAGCTTCATGGTGAGTTGGTCCAGTTGGAGCCCTTCCATGGGAGACCACGTCCTGAGCAGGGTTAATACGTCCCTGACATCCCAGGTGATATTATAGCGTGGTGTAGGCGGATTCATATTGAATATACCCCGCATGAGTCTGGACACTAGCCTGTTGGATCCTACCCCAATCTTGAGGTAGAATGATAGCGCACTTCTGGCGCTGTTGATGGCACTGTAACTTAAGTGTTCATCATGGTGCAACCCCGCGAGGAATTCCAGGACGTCGGTTATTGTCACGTCATCGTACGTGATGCGAGAGCGGCTGCAGTAGGCTTCCCACTTCTTAATATGCGAGCGGTATCTTCGCCTTGTGGACTCTCGACACGACGCCCCGATGGTATCCATGGTCCGAGCCGAGAGGCCGTATTGGACTAACGGCCTGTTCAGAACCTGCAAGCCAACAAATTTAAATAGCCATGGCAGGGATGTGGCTCCCCTGAGACAGGGTGAGTAACCAATTGTGGGCAACCCTTCAAAAGGACCCAAGGTTCGTTGAGCATGTCAAAGACCACCGGATACCAAGGCTGTGTGGGCCGGTCGGGTATAATAAGGATGCCCTTGGCAGCATCTGCCTGAATCTTTCGCAATACCCGACTGATGAGGCAAAACGGAGGGAAGGCATAGAAAAACCAATTCCCCCAGTCCAGCGAGAATGCATCTAGCGCTATTGCCCCAGGATCTGGTTCCCATGAAACGTAGGCTGGTACCTGATGGTTCAACCGTGACGCAAAAAGGTCAATGTCCGGTTTACCAAATTTGGCTGTGACTTTAGAAAAAATCTCAGGATGCAACATCCATTCAATGTTGTCATTAAATTTGCGTGACCTGGTGTCCGCCACAGTATTAAGCTCACCTGGCAAATAGGTAGCTGAAATCCAAATGTCTCTTTGAACACACCAGAGCCAAATTGAGTTAGCCAATTTGTCACACGAAACTGACCTGGTACCACCCATATGGTTTAAATATGCCACAGCTGTGGTGTTGTCTATTTGGAGACGGACGTGTGCTCCAACAAGCTTGGAACAATATGCACGAAGTCCGTGGAATGCTGCCAGCAACTCCAAATAGTTAATCCCTTGAGTCAACAACATCGATGCCTCAAGGGTGTCCCATCTGCCCCCACAACTAGAGCAATTATCAGTAGCTCCCCAGCCATTGGAGCTTGCATCAGTCTGTAAATATACCACCGGATTAGCCTCCCTGACAGGCTTAAATGAGTTGCTAATGTGACACACCCACCATTGTAACTCAGTTATCGCTTCGGACGGCAGCTGCATAGATCGATCGTAATGACCAGCGTTCCGTTTTAACGCAGTAATTTTAGCTCTTTGCAAATTCTGATAATGCAAAGGTCCATATCGTGCTGCCGGAAACAAAGCCACTAACTTGCCAATTACTGTGGCTGTATGCCGAATCGATGGTATATTGGTGCCAATTAAATCTCTGCACACCTTAGTGACTTCCTCAATTTTGTTAATTGGGATAGTTATCCTCATGCTCATTGAGTTCACCGTGAACCCTAGGTAATTAATTACCTGGGCAGGGCAGAACTTCGATTTCTCTGGATGGACAATGAATCCTAATTGTTGAAATATATTGACAGCAGCTGCAACACCCTGTTCAGCCAATTGCAGGGTGTGGCCCACAATAAAGACATCATCTAAATAGGCCATAACTATATGATGTCGTTGTCTCAAATAAGCCATGATTGGCTTCACCAATTTAGTGAACAATCTAGGGGCTGTAGTAAGCCCATTAGGCAAAGCCTTATACTGCCAAAGTTGCCCCATCCAGATAAATTTCAAAAACCTTCTATCATCTTTCTGGATGGATACTGAATAATATGCATCCCTCAAATCAATGCATGCCATAAAGCAGCCATGAGAAATCAATGATTTGGCTGTTTCAAACGTATCCATTTTAAAATGAGTATATGTTACAAACGTATTCAAACGGGTTAGATCAATAATGACACGACAGCCTCCATCCTTCTTAGGTCTAGTAAATATGTTCGAAACAAATTCAATTGGCTCATGCACTGTTTTCTCAATCACACCCTTCTGTTCCAAACTTAAAATTTCCTTATAACCTGCTGCCTGTTCTGCAGCAGACAATTTGAACGTACGACCAGGCATGTGCTGGGATGGAGGAATGTCGCCATTAATAAACTCAATTTTATGCCCCCGAATATTCCGCAACACATACTCATCACCAGTAAAATTACCCCATGCATCCAAAAACAACCGTAAACGACCACCAACATGGGAAGTTAAACAGAGAGAAAAAAGAGAACCAGACCCCCTCACCTCCGTGGTTACCGGCGGTCCTTGACACGTGTGGGTGGCCGTGGAGGTGCTGGGTTGGCTTGAGGGCGCGGCGTCTTCGATTTCCACAAAGGTCTCTGCCGACCCTGTCCTAAAAAAGACCCTTGGTGCTGGTTCTGGTGCTGTTGTCGTTGTGGAGCTAGAGGGCGAGTCCTCGTCGAGGCACCGGCCGACCCTCGTGAGCGAATGTATGGAGCTTTTGAGCCTGACGGTGTGGGGGCACTCTGAGAGCGCATGATCCCCACCGTTTTGGCTTGTTCGTCAAGCTCTTTGACTCTCTTCGAGAGGTCCTCACCAAAGAGCTGACGGGGCGGCGGCTGCGGCGGTGGTTTGCACAATCCTGCAAACTTCGGGTTGAGTGCTGGGCGGATGCTGTTTTTGCGAAACCCGTTGATTTCGTGCTGGGTCGCGCACAATAAGGCCAGAGCATCTTCCTGGTCCAAATTCAGTTCGTCCCCGTCCACCGACCGCGCAAAGGCGGTAATACCGGCCGTGAGGAGTTTCAGGATCCGCTGCAATTTTAGCTCCTGTTGACGGATAGCCGCACTGATGTTGCCCCATATTGGCGTATTGACCACAGGCACGTTGAGGGAGTTGCAGTTTGATGGAGCCTTGTGCCGGCTCATAGCCTGGATGAGGACTTCTTCCTGCAGCACCTGATTATTAAGAAAGTCCACTGTGGCTGCCAGCTTTGTATTTAGAGGAAGACCAGCCGTATGTGGGGCCGCGAATTTGGTCGCCACATCCAAGAGTTCTTCCGCTGGCACCTCCAACGGAGTTGGTACGGGATCCACCAGAACCTCCTCCTCCTGCTGCTCCAGGCTGATAGTAGATGTTGGTGAAGACGCCCTGTGCCTGTTGCTGCCCTGCTGTTGTTGACGTTGAAGCAGGAGCTCCAGCAGCCGCTCCATACGGTCAATACGCCCTTCACCCTGAACACTCAGGTGGTCGGAGTCCTCCGGCTCTGAAAAGAAAACCGGGCTCCTGTCATCGGCCCGCACCTCGTCGAGGCCCTGCCGGTGCCGGTAGTTGTCGCTAACAGCCGCCGAGGCGAAACTGCGCGATTCCTGCGCGGGGCGTGTTCAATCGCCTCCGTTTAGCGAGAGCTGAAGCCGCTGCCACTAAGGGCACTTGCGGCGAGGTGTCGGCACCAGCCGAAGCATGGCTGCCTGGGGCCCGCGCAGTCTTGCCGGCTGCCCACATCGTGGACGTTGCCGACGCATGGTCTCGCCCACCCATCCATGGGGGGCTCGGCGACCGTGACGAGACCCGACTCGACCGACCCGTCCCGGCGTCGAGAGTCGGGGTGTGCCGGCTGGACCTCACAGCCGCCCCGGGTCTCGCCCTGGAACCTGATCGCTCCTCCGCGATAGGCAATGCCTTAGCCCTAACAGGGTTAGGCTTCTGGGCTCCTGCCCTCCCCCTTCTCGGAGGGCTGAGTGGAACAGACCGTGCAACGGCACGTGCCCTGCTCGAGGTCGCCAGCGAGCCCGCTGACGACCTGACTGCCATGGCAGGGTCCCCCTGCTCTGGCGGCACACCACACTCCTCCTCGTCGAACTCCTCCGAGCTGTGGTGTGCTGGCGGACCTGGACCTGTAATCACAGGGCTTACCCACATCTCCGCCTGAGTCCCGGCCTGCGCTGCAGGTATTGCCGATGGTAAAGGCCCCGGAACTGTTGACCGGCGAACTCGTCCTGACGTCCTCCGGCCCTTCGAACTCCCATCCATGTCCTTGCTGCAAGACATAATCAGACAACAAGGACCACCAACTAAAGGTAGAATACTCACCTCCGTGGCCCCTTATGAAGGGCTGGCGAGGAGCGCGCTCCACCGCCAGCCGTCGCAGCAACGCGTTACGACGATATGTCGAGCATGCGCGCCGGCGGGCTCTTCACGAAGTCACTCACGTGACTCCGAAATGAAATTGCAGCAAGGAGCAGTTTACAGATCGCAGCAAGACTCAATAATATTATATCATTTCAGAGAGGGATTTTGTTCCAGTGTTCGGCAGGATGGTGACACGGGCTGTAGTTGGAAAGTAATCCCCAGACAGAATCGGAAGCATAAAAAAATACTTTATTACCACACGTGACGGCTCGCTGCAGAGTTCGTTTCCTGCACATCCAAGGTATACAAATAGTGGCCACGTAAAGGGCGCTGACAAGGTTACAAATTACCCCACCCCTCCCCCACACACACACACACACGCACGCACACACACACACACACACACACACACACACACACACACAGACAGACACACACACACACACACACACACACAGACACACAGACACACAGACACACACACACGCACACGCACGCACACACACGCACGCACGCACACGCACACACACACACACACACACGCACACAGACACACACACACGCACACACATACACACAGAGACGCACACACACACACACACAAACGCACACACACACACAGAAGCACACACACATACACACACAGAGACGCACACAGACACACAGACACACAGACACACAGACACACAGACACACAGACACACACACACACACACAGACACACAGACACACAGACACACAGACACACACACACACACACACACACACACACACACACACATTTAAAAGTAAATTAGACCAAGTTCCCCCAACATGTGGTTCTCGTGTATGGGGGGGGGGAGGGGGAGAGGGGGCAGGGGGGGGGGGGGGGGGGGGGGGGGGGTAGGACGGTACAGTGGGCTGAAGAACCTGCCCCAGCTGGGAACAAACTGGGAAGAGGGTGAAGGGTGAAAATGTCTCGGAGTTTCACGACAGCTGATAAACGTGGACAAGTTGGTGACAATGACAGTGTTTTAACACCTCAATGTAGTTCCAGCCAGAGTAAGTCCCGGGGAATTGCAGCAAGGAGCAGTTTACAGATCGCAGCAAGGCTCAATAATATTATATCATTTCAGAGAGGGATTTTGTTCCAGTGTTCGGCAGGATGGTGACAGGGGCTGTAGTTGGAAAGTAATCCCCAGACAGAATCGGAAGCATAAAAAAATACTTTATTACCACACGTGACGGCTCGCTGCAGAGTTCGTTTCCTGCACATCCAAGGTATACAAATAGTGGCCACGTAAAGGGCTCTGACAAGGTTACAAATTACCCCACTCCACCACACCGCTGCAGGTCCCCCTTTGTTCTTACCGCCCCCCCTCCCCCCCACCCCCATGGCAGTCCATTCGGCCCGTCCAGTCTACCCCGTCATTCAATCATGGCTGATCTACCTCTACCTCTCCCTCATGACAGAAGCCTCCTCGCGGCGCTCCCCGCGTTGGGCGACCAATTCCGTCAACATGTTGGATGACGATGGAAGCCGAAGGCAAGCTGCGCGTCGTCTGAGCGAACGAACGAACCCCATTCTCCTGCCTTCTCCCCATAACCAGCTTTTTGTGTCTATCACAAGTTCACAGGTTCTAAGAGCAGAATTAGGCCATTCGGTTCATCAAGTCTACTCCGCCATTCAATCATGCTCCTAACCCCATTCTCCCGCCTTCACCCCATAACCTCTGACACCCGTACTAATCAAGAATCTATCTATCTCCGCCATGAAAGGGCCACTGACTTGGCCTCCACAGCCGTCTGTGACAAAGAATTCCACAGATTCACCACCCTCTGAGTAAAGAAATTCCTCCTCATCTCCTTCCAAAAAGAACGTCCTTTAATGCTGAGGCTGTGCCCTCTGGTCCTAGACTCTCCCACTAATAGAAACACCCTCTCCACATCTACTCTATCCAAGCCTTTCACTATTCTGTACGCTTCAATGAGGTCCCTCCCCCCCTCATTCTTCTAAACTCCAGCGAGTACAGGCCCAGTGCCAACAAACGCTCATCATAGGCTAACCCACTCATTCCTGGGATCACTCCTGTAAGCCTCCTCTGGACCCTCTCCAGGGCCAGATATGGGGCTCAAAATTGCTCACAATATTCCAAATGCGGCTCATCCCGCCATTGGCCACTGTACCTCCTCTCTCCCTCCTGGTGGTCTCCCCACAACGGGACCCCACTGCTCTTCCGTTGACCAGATATCCTCTGGTCCAAGTCCAGGAGATAAGAGAGCCGCAAGAGGTGGTGGACAGATAAGAGAGCCGCAAGAGGTGGTGGACACCGTCCGGTCCATCACGGGTCCTGACCTCCCCACCGTCGAAGGGATCTACAGGAGTCGCTGCCTGGGAACAACAAAGAACGCACCAAGATCGCCTCCGCGAAATAAAAACTAAAATGCCGGAAGCCCTCGGGGCCCCAACTGTCGAACACTCGTTTCTCTCCGAGAATCTCAGAGAAAACTCACGCAGGGAGAACGTGCAAACTCCGTACAGGCAGCACCCGTAGTCAGGATCGAACCCGGGTCTCTAACGCTGTAAGCGCTGTAAGGCAGCGACTCTACCGCTGCGCCACTGTGCCACCCACCTGATAGTTTCAGGGCGATCTATGAACAAGATCTGCAGTTTCTCAGGTTATGGGCTGCAGATGACTATAGTATTAGCAATAACTTCTTTCTTAATGGCACCGTGTTATTAAAATCTAGTTTTTTATTAGCCTCAACGCAATAGGAGTGGGTAATGGGCACGATACACCTAATAAAAAGCCCAGATCAGATCAAAACGGGATGTTACAATATTAGCCCAGGCATCGTCTCATTAGAACATTCCGCTCTCAATTACTTCGTCATTAAAGCTGCTTTTTTAAAATAAAATTCCAACTTTTACTCCTTCCAGTTTATCATAGAGTCATAGAGCGATACAGTGTGGAAACAGGCCCTTCGGCCCATCTTGCCCACACCGGCCCACACCGGCCAACATGTCCCAGCTACACTAGTCCCACCTGCCTGTGTTTGGTCATAGGTTCGTAAATGATAGGAGTAGAATTAGGCCATTCGGCCCATCAGGCCTGCTCCGACAATCAATCACGGCTGATCTATCTCCCCCTCCTAACCCCATTCTCCCGCCTTCTCCCCATAACCCCTGACACCCGCACTAATCAAGAATCTATCTATCTCTGCCTTAAATATATAATTCACCATCCAAACCCCCCAAACCTGTCCTATCCATGTATCTCTCCGAAGGGCCTGTTTCCGCGCTGTATCTCTGAACCTAAATTATTGCTTGCTTTTTATCGGTCTGGGCATTCAGTTTGCGAGGCAGGAAGTCATGTTGCAGTTTTATATGATATTAGAACAAGGGGGACCCATTGGGTCCCGTCCCCTCAATGCGCGGTTGTGTGTGTGTGTGTGTGGGGGGGGGGGGGGGGTAGGGGATGGTCGGCGGCCTGAGGCGTCACACGCACACTAACCGCACCCCCCCCACACGCACACACACTAACCACCCCCCCCACACACACACACACACTAACCACCCCCCCCCACACACACACACACACACTAACCACACCCCCCCCCCACACACACACACTAACCACCCCCCCCACACACACACACTAACCACCCCCCCCCACACACACACACACTAACCACCCCCCCCCACACACACACACACACACTAACCACCCCCCCCCCACACACACACACTAACCACCCCCCCCCACACACACACACACTAACCACACCCCCCCCCACACACACACTAACCACCCCCCCCACACACATACACTAACCACCCCCCCCACACACACGCACACTAACCACACACCCCCCCCACACACACACACACACTAACCACCCCCCCCCACACACATACTAACCACCCCCCCCCCACACACATACACACACACTAACCACCCCCCCCACACACACACACACACTAACCACACCCCCCCCCACACACACACACTAACCACCCCCCCACACACACACACACACTAACCACACCCCCCCCCACACACACACACACTAACCACACCCCCCCCACACACACACACTAACCACCCCCCCCCACACACACACACTAACCACACCCCCCCCACACACACACACACTAACCACACCCCCCCCACACACACACACATACACTAACCACACCCCCCCCACACACACACACACACACTAACCTCACCCCCCCCCACACACACACACTAACCACACCCCCCCCCCCACACACACACACTAACCACACCCCCCCACACACACACACACACTAACCACCCCCCCCCACACACACACACACACTAACCACACCCCCCCCACACACACACACATACACTAACCACACACCCCCCCACACACACACACACTAACCACACCCCCCCCCACACACACACACACTAACCACACACCCCCCCACACACACACACACACACTAACCACACCCCCCCCCACACACACACACTAACCACACCCCCCCACACACACACACACACTAACCACACCCCCCCCCACACACACACACTAACCACACCCCCCCCCACACACACACACACTAACCACACCCCCCCACACACACACACACTAACCACACCCCCCCACACACACACACACTAACCACCCCCCCCCACACACACACACACACACTAACCACCCCCCCCCACACACACACACACTAACCACCCCCCCCACACACACACACACACACTAACCACCCCCCCCACACACACACACACACTAACCACCCCCCCCACACACACACACTAACCACACACCCCCCCACACACACACACTAACCACCCCCCCCACACACACACACTAACCACCCCCCCCCCACACACACACACACACTAACCACCCCCCCCCCACACACACACACATACACTAACCACCCCCCCCTCAATATTATATTAATATTATTCATTAGCTCCTTTTACCCAATCCCCGCCCTATCCACTCACACATAGCCCCCAACTCGCAGGTGCGTGTTGCAGTTTTATGAGATATGGTTACGCCGCATTTGGAATATTGCGTGCAGTTCTGATCGCCCCATTGCAGAAAGGGTGTGGAGACTTTGGAAAGCAGGTTTGCCAGAATGGTGCCTGCATTCGTGGGGTATTAGCTGCAGGGGGAGTTTGGACACAGTCGGATTGTTTTCTCTGGAACGCAGGAGGTTGCGGGAGAGACCTGATGGAAGGTGGATGAAAGACAGTCAGAACCTTTTCCCGCAGGTTTGGAAAAGTCAAATATTTAGTTTAGAGATCCAGCGCGGAAACAGGCCCTTCGGCCCACAAGGTCCGTGCCGTCCAGCGATCCCCGCACATTAACACTACCCTACACACATACTAGGGACGCTTTTTATATTTACCATAGCCAATTAACCTACAAACCTGCACGTCTTTGCAGTGTGGGAGGAGACCCAAGATCTCAGAGAGAACCCACGCAGGACAGGGGGAGAACGAACAAATTTAAAGACAGCGCCCGTAGTCGGGATCTAACTCGGGTCTCCGGCGCTGCATTCGCCATAAGACAGCGACTCTACCGCTGCGCCACCGTGACCGCCTGTATGGTCGTGAGTAGTCGCCCAAAGAGTCGTACCTTATTCTGGTACCTGCTGGATTTTCAACGTGTCAATTTTTTTCGGCGACCCGCTGCGACTATGACGGGTGCCGGCAAGTCGCCGAAAAAAAATCTCGTAAGTGGGACAGGCCCTTAAGTGCGAGAAGACCATCACAATTTTGCCAATCCATCTTTATTTACTACGCCTTGCACTCGCATTGACTGGGCATCCGAGCACGGCGGGAACGTTACCATGAAGCATCGCTGCTGCCAAGGGCACTGTTATTAATACAGATGGAGAGAATCAACAAGGTTTAGCTGAACACAAGATTTAACGGCGCAATTTGCCCACCCTTTCGCTGACGGCGTTTTGACTTAAAGATGATCAAATGTCACGCATCTGAAATTCCAGGCAGCTCAGCTGACGAATGGGAGCAGTGTCTCGGATATCAACTCAACCCAGAGCCTGTGAATTGCAACAGTCAATGCCTCTCACACTAATACATCTTGCAGACTGCTTCAAAGGAGCGATCTTCCAACGGGATTTTACTCTGGCCTTCTGGCACCTCATATGGGTCTTGGTTCTTGGTTACTTGGTCCTCCAAAATATTCCAACTGGAATTTAAACTGGAGGTGGTGAAGGGAGGGGTTTAGCCAGAGAGGGTTATTGGGAAGAAAGTGCCACTTTAAATGTAGTTGCATCTGGCTGGGCAACCGTGGCTTGGTGGAGATTATTCCGTGCTTTAATAGTGCGTGGAAAGAACGAATTGTTGTACACATCTGTCTTTGTGGCTGGGACCACAAATTGGATCGAATGCCCTCGTCTGCTCCTAATTGGTTTGGGGTTGGTGTAGGTCTTGTGATCTATGTCTAGCTGACCATTTAACATTTTGTAAAAACAGGTCAAACGGTGAGCTTCACGTCTGCCTTGGAGAGGGTTCCACCCCGCCCAGAGAATTCAGAAGTTTGGTGACACTCGCTTCTCTCTCGTAGGTGTTAGTAACAAATCGCGCGGCCTGTCTTTGGACACGTTCGATGGATGAAATGTTTTTATCTGTGTATGGGACCCAAGCTGCAACTGCATGGTCCAGATGAGGTCTAACGAGGGTGAAATACAGCTTCTCCTTGACAGAAGCTGAACAATGATGGAAGTTGCGCCTCAGGAAGTTTAGGACACCTGTTGCTTTCACTGTTACATGATGAGTCTGACCATTCCACCATTTACTGCGTTAAGGGCCTGTCCCACTTGGTAATTTTTTTCGGCGACTGCCACCATCATACTAGGGTCGCCAAAAGATTTTGAACTGTTCAAAACCCAGCGGGGACAAAAAAAATGTTGCGACGCTCGAAAAATCACCGCGCGTCACTATGTCATCATGCCTCGTATGTTTCGGTGACGTGATACGTCAGTCAATGATGCAGGCAGTCGCCAAAAAAATCGCCAAGGGGGACAGGCCCTTTATTCTCCAGTGATAATATCGATCAAATCAGGATCGCTCGGTGAAAATATTTTCCATCACCAGTTTTCACCAATTCATAACTTCATAAGTGATAGGAGCAGAATCAGGCCATTCGGCCCATCATCTACTTCGCCATTCATTCATAGCTGATCTATCTCTCCCTCCTGACCCCATTCTCATAGAAACATAGAAACATAGAAAAATAGGTGCAGCAGTAGGCCATTCGGCCCTTCGAGCCTGCACCGCCATTCAATGTCATCATGGCTGATCATCCAACTCAGTATCCCGTACCTGCCTTCTCTCCATACCCCCTGATCCCTTTAGCCACAAGGGCCACATCTAACTCCCTCTTAAATATAGCCAATGAACTGGCCTCAAATACCTTATGTGGCAAAGAGTTCCAGAGACCCACCACTCTCTGTGTAAAGAATGTTTTCCTCATCTCGGTCCTAAAGGAATTCCCCCTTATCATTAGACTGTGACCCCTTGTTCTGGACTCCTGCCTTCTCCCCATAACCCCTGACGCCCGTACTGATCAAGAATCTGTCTATCTCTGCCTTAAAAATACCCATTCTGTGGCAAAGAATTCCACAGATTCACCACCCTCTGACTAAAGAGATTCCTCCTCATCTCCTTCCTAAAGAAACGGCCTTTAATTCTGAGGCTGTTATTCTTCAACAAAATTATCAATTAAAACTGTTTACTTTTTCATTTCCGCCGGCAATTAAAGAAGCAGATGTTTGCTCAATGTTTCACAATCTGTGTTTTATACAGCTGTCGTATCTTAATTATGTTTACAGTGGCTTTATTGGGAACGGGATTGGCACTTTAGCACTTCTCCCCTTTCCCACACCCCCCGACCGCCCCCCCCAACCCCACCCCCCCCCCCCCCACCCGCCCCCCCACCCGCCCCCCAAGGCAACGAAGGCTGACACATAGAAACATAGAAACATAGACAATAGGTGCAGGAGGAGGCCATTCGGCCCTTCGAGCCAGCACCGCCATTCATTGTGATCGTGGCTGATCGTCCCCTATCAATAACCCGTGCCTGCCTTCTCCCCGTATCCCTTGACTCCACTAGCCCCTAGAGCTCTATCTAACTCTCTCTTAAATCCATCCAGTGATTTGGCCTCCACTGCCCTCTGTGGCAGGGAATTCCACAAATTCACAACTCTCTGGGTGAAAACGTTTTTTCTCACCTCAGTCTTAAATGACCTCCCCTTTATTCTAAGACTGTGGCCCCTGGTTCTGGACTCTCCCAACATTGGGAACATTTTTCCTGCATCTAGCTTGTCCAGTCCTTTTATAATTTTATATGTTTCCATAAGATATCCCCTCATCCTTCTAAACTCCAGTGAATACAAGCCTAGTCTTATACTAGCACAGCGGTAGAGTTGCCGGAGACCCGGGTTCCATCCCGACCACGGGCGCTGTCTGTACGGAGTTTGTACGTTCTCCCCGTGACCTGTGTGGGTTTTCTCTGAGACTCTAGCTTGAGGAAGGGCCTTGACCCAAAACGTCACCCATTCCTTCTCTCCAGAGATGCTGCCTGTCCCGCTGAGTTACTCCAGCATTATGTGGCCATCTTCAATGTTGATGTGGGAAGGAATTGTTCCCACAACAAAAAGTAGAATAAATCTTCAACTCCCCTTCCGAAAACCCCACAGGAAGTCTGAATTGAAATATGAGGTGCTGTTCCTCCAATTTGTGGACAGTGGAGGAGGTTGGGCCGAAGGGCCTGTTTCCACACTGTATCACTGTGACATAATGACTCTATAACAATCCCTTCCAGGTGAGGCAGAGCTTCACTTGCACCTCCTCCAACCTCATCTAGTGTTCCAGGTGTGGACTCCTGTACATCGGTGAGACCAAGCGCAGGCTCGGCGATCGTTTCGCTGGACACCTCCGCTCAGTCTGCCTGGGCCTACCTGATCTCCTGGCTGCCAGACACTTCAACTCCCCCTCCCATTCCCACACTGACCTTTCTGTCCTGGGCCTCCACTGTCAGAGTGAGGCCCAGCGCAAATTGAAGGAACAGCACCTCATATTTCGCTTGGGCAGCTTACACCCCAGCGGTGTGAACATTGACTTCTGTAAATTCAAGTAACCCTTGCTTTCCCTCTCTCTCCATCCCCTCCCCCACCCTAGTTCTCCGACCAATCTGACAGTCCTCCTGATTAAATTTTATCTCTGTAGACTTCGTCGTCAGCTTCTCCTCGCCAACAATGACTTATTCCACATTTTCCCTGATCCACATTTCCTTTGATGTCTAGATACCTTCACACCTTGCCCTTCCTTATCTCTCTGTCTCCCTCTCCCCCGAGTCTCAGTCTGAAGGAGGGCCTTGGTGGGACGAAGGGCCCGTTTCCGTGCCGTTCCACTCTCTCTCCATCCCCTCCCCCATCCTAGTTCTCCGACCAATTCTACACTTTCCTTGATCTCGTGAGTAGTCGCCCAAAGAGTCGTACCTTGTTCTGGTCGCCGCTGGATTTTCAACATGCCCGAAAAGGTTGTATAAGTGGGACAGGCCCTTTATCTCTGTGTCACAGTTTATGAATAAGGGGTAAGCCATTTAGAACGGAGATGAGGAAACACTTCTTCACACAGAGAGTTGTGAGTCTATGGAATTCTCTGCCTCAGAGGCGGTGGAGGCCGGTTCTCTGGATGCTTTCAAGAGAGAGCTAGATAGGGCTCTTAAAGATAGTGGAGTCAGGGGATATGGGGAGAAGGCAGGAACGGGGTACTGATTGGGGATGATCAGCCATGATCACATTGAATGGCGGTGCTGGCTTGAAGGGCCGAATGGCCTACTCCTGCACCTATTGTCTATTGCCTATTGTCTCTCACCTGACTCTCAGCCTGAAGGAGGGTCTCGTCCCAAAACGTCACCCGTTCCTTCTCTCCAGAGAGGCTGCCTGTCCCGCTGAGTTACCCCAGCGCTGTTGTCTACCTTCCTGACATCAACAATGAGGACAGAAATAAAACGCTGGGGTAAATCAGCGGGTGCGGCAGCATCTACGGAGCGAAGGAAATAGGCAACGTTTCGGGCCGAAAAACCCTTCTTCAGAAAGTGGGATAGCACGGAACCGGTCGTGTCGATGGGCTGAAGGGCCTGTATCCCTGCGGTGTCCTTAAAAGAAAAAAGTGCCCGAGAGCGAGAGAGAAAGGCAAAAAAGGCTCTTGAAAAAAATTAAATCTCTCCCTTTGTGTCTTCATAATACGCTTTCACAGTACCGCAGGGAACCTTAACATCGCTGAGTTGTAGCTGGAACCGCAAATACAGAAGTGTATGTCACAGAATGCTGTTCACATTATCCAAAGACATTTTTACATTTTTTTTCCAATTATATGTCACAAAATTGTACCTTGCTGACAAGTTGTAATGGGACTGATCTTGTGCAGAAGGTGGAGCTGGCAAGGATTATTTAACGGTGTAAAGTGCCTGTCCCACTTTACGCAACTTTTTCCCACGACTTGCCGGCTCCCGTCATAGTCGGGTTGATTGCATTCGTCGAAACACGGGCGGACCACGTGAAGGTTGCAACCTCCCACCCCTCGCCATTCAGTCGGGGCTGATCTATCTCTCCCTCTCAACCCCATTCTCCAGCCTTCTCCCCATAACCCTTGACACCGCTTGCCAATCAAATGCCTGACCTTTTTCCATCCTTCTGCCAAGAAGACAGAACAGGCTCGAAGGACCGAATGGCCTGCTCATATTCCCCCTAATAGCTTTTCCAACTCTTTGACAGTGGGAACAAAGCAGCTTCCGACCTTGGAATATCTATTCTTTGTAATGGGCTCTTGTTGAAGGAAATGTCATTTCAATGAGTTCCTGTGAAGGAGAGAGACACTGATGAGATTCACAGACTTCTTCTGAATCAAGGAGAGAGAGAGACGCGCCTTTGGTTCTGAAAGTGAGCTGTAATCAATTGAACGGAAGTCGCGCAGCGGTAAAAATAGATTCCGTTTCATTCCTTCCTGTTGCACCATGCGGAGTTTCAAAGATGAAACCTCAAGGGCCTGTCCCACTTGCGTGCTTTTTCGGCGACTGCCGGCACCCGTCGAAAATGATCAACGCATTGAAAATCCAGCGGCGACCAGAAAAAGGTACGACTCTTTGGGCGACTAATCACGACATGTCATGGGGTGAGGCCTGTATGGTCGTGAGTAGTCGTACCTTTTTCTGGTCGCCACTGGATTTTCAACGCGTTGAACACTTTCGGAGACCTGCCGCAATTATGACGGTTGCCAGCGGTCGCCGATAAAAGTTGCGTAAGTGGGACAGGCCCCTTAAAGCATGTATACCCCGAAACCTACCTGATATCCCGGTTGCCAAACACTTTAACCCCCCCTCCCATTCCCACACTGACCGTTCTGGCCTGGGCCTCCTCCACTGTCAGAGTGAGGCCCAGCGCAAATTGGAGGAACAGCACCTCATATTTAGCTTGGGCAGCTTACACCCCAGTGGTACGAACATTGATTCCTCTAACTTCAAGTAGCCCTTGCTTTCCCTCTCCCCCCCATCCCCCCCCATTCACCCCCCACTTCCCCAGTTCTCCCACCAGTCTTAAGGGCCTGTCCCACCTGGGCGTCATTTGCGCGTCACGCAGATGTCGTGCGAAGATTTTGTGAAAATCCTAGGGCGCCGCACACGAACCCGTGTCACTGCCTACGCCACCACGTCTCACCACGCGCCATTCGTGCATCGTGCTTCGTGACGCGTTTAATGTCGCGTAAATGACGGGCAAATGTTTCCCTTTACTGTCTCCCTGATTAAATTTTATCTGTGTCTGCCTCGTTGTCACCTTCCCCGAGCTAACAATATGATCTGCTGTACTTTTTCTGTTTTGAACTGCATCCCCTTTGATGTCTCGTTTTCACACCTTGCCCTTGCTTATCTCTGCGCCTCCCTCTCCCCTGACTCTCGGTCTGAAGAAGGGTCCCAAGCCGAAACGTCGCCCGTTCCCTCTCTCCGGAGATGCCGCCTGTCCCGCCGGCTTACTCCAAGGATTTGATGAACGTTACTAATGTGTCGAATCTCTGCAGTTAGACTGGTTGCATATTCAGTCAAAGAGATCCCCGCAGACTTCATTGTGAACAGCACCATATTCCACTCAGTGATAATCAATTATTCTGGGCTTATTACTGCAACAGACGATTTTTGCAACTGTCACTGGAGTGATATGTTTTCAACAGAAAGAACTATCATAAAATGGCTTTAATTTCAGAACTTGTCTACTCTATCAGCTTTGCAAACTGCAGTGGAGTGCATTATAATTCTGCTCTAAGTGGCTCAGCGGGTAGGATTGGCATTCCTCCAGGTGTTGTGCAGGGCGGTCACGGTGGCGCAGCGGTAGAGTTGCTGCCTTGCAGCGAATGCAGCACCAAAGACCCGGGTTTGATCCCGACCACGGGTGCTGTCTGTGTGGAGTTTGCACGTTCTCTGCGTGGGTTTTCACCGAGCCCAAGTCGACTGTGGAGGCCAAGTCAGCGGATATTGTGAAGGCAGAGACAGATAGGTTCTTGATTAGTGCGGGTGTCAGGGGTTATGGGGAGAAGGCAGGAGAATGGGGTTCGGAGGGAGAGATAGATTAGCCATGATTGAATGGCGGAGTAGATGATGGGCCGAATGGCCTAATTCCTTATGACCTTATGACCTTCGATTTCCTCCCACATTCCAAAGACGTACAAGTTTGTTGGGTAATTGTATCAATGGTGTTTTAATTTGGTGTGTAGGCTAATTGGCTTGGTATAAATGTAAATTGTCCCTAGTGTGTGTAGGGTGATGTGAGTGTGCGGGGATCGCTGGTCGGCGCGGACTCAGTGAGCCTGTTTCCGTACAGCATCGTTAGATTAAACTAAACTTCAAGTAACCTTTGAGCAGAGATCCTATAGCGGAGCAAGATAGACCACTCCTGCTAAATGCAACGGGCTGACGTGTAGTACGCAATGGAGCGGAACGTGGACCTTTTTTCATCCATTTCCATAACCGGACCCGACCCGACTCGCAGTGTAATCAAGGTTGCGGGGGAACAGTTTGTGTTAATAAATTATAATTCTGAAAATGAGGAGAAGATTTTTCCCAAAGAACTTTTAGAAGATTTTTACGAAGATGTTTCCGTAACCGGCTTCCGTCTCCGCACCAGTTATCTTTGGGATCTTTGGTGCGGAGACGGAAGCCGGTTACGGAAATGGGGACGGAAATTATCCATGACAGTACTACGTCTTTTTCGTCGAGTGGACTATCTTGCGCGCTGTAGGATCTTTGCTTTCGAGGTTTTGCTCCACCAATTCGAACGTCATTCAAATGTTTTCTTCTGGGCTTACACTGATATTTGTAATTAAGTGAGGTTATATTGGCATAAACATTAGCCAGGCTGTATACCCACTGTTTAATTAGGGCCACATTTGCTGCAGTAATTAACCAAGGATGCCACCAGAATTGCAATCAGTCAGAGCTGCATCAATATATTGAGCAGTCCGGTTGCATTGGGACTATGATTATCAGTGATTGTACCTGCAGAATAATTTACTGGGTTCAGTGGTCAAGGGTCAAGGGTCAACAGTCAAGGGACAAGGCTCAAGGGTCATCAGGCAACTGAACCATCCTACCACAACCAGAGAGGGCGGCCCAGAACTACTATCTACCTCGTTGGTGACCCTCAGACTATTTTTTAAGAAGGAACTGCAGATGCTGGAAAAATGGAAGGTAGACACTCAGCGGGTGAGGTAGAGTCTATGGAGCGAAGGAAATAGGCGACGTTTCGGGTCAAGACCCTTCTTCAGACTGATGGAGTCTGAAGAAGGGTCTTGACCCGAAACGTCACCCATTCCTTCGCTCCATAGATGCTGCCTCACCCGCTGAGTTTCTCCAACATTTTTTTATCTACCTTTGTGAACGGGTGATCGCTAGCCTTCGGACTTTAATAAAGTGTGGAAATAGGCCCTTCGACCCACCGGGTCCGCACCGACCAGCAATCAGCCCGTACACTAGTTCTATCGTACGCCTGGGACAACTGACAATGGGCAGAAGCCGGAATGGGCAGCATGGACTCGGTGGGCCGAAGGGCCTAATTTCAACGCTGTAAATTGTCCGAGCAACACTTGTTCAATTTAAAGAGTAGTTTGTGTTAAAATCGCCTTCATCAGTCAGAGCATCGAGGGTACAAATTGGAAGGCCTATGTATAAGACGTTGGTGAGGCCACATTCAGAGTATTGTGCTCAGTTTTGGGCAAAATCTTGTGGGAAAGATGTTGTCAAGCTGGAGAGGGTGCAGGGAAGATTTATGAGAGCGGATTTGTGCTGTCTGTGCGGAGTTTGCACGCACTCCCCGTGACTGCGTGGGTTTTCGCCGTGTGCTCCGGTTTCCACCCACATTAGTTCTGGGCACCATGTTATAGGAAAGATATTGTCAAGCTGGAGAGGGCGCAGAGAAGATTTATGAGGATGTTGCCAGGACTCGAGGGCCTGAGCTACAGGGAGCGGTTGAGCAGCCTGGGACTCCTACAGTAGGCTGTGACCATGTTGGCCGATCCTAGAGTGGTACAGCGTGGAAACAGGCCCCCTTTGGCCCAACTTGCCCACACCCACCGACGTGTCCCATCTACCTGCCTGTGTTTGCTTCCCATATCCTTCCAAACCTGCCCAATCCATGTACCTGTCCAAATGTTTCTTAAACGTTGGGATAGTCGCTGCCTCAACTACCTCCTCCGGCATAAATCTTCTCTGTACCCATGCCGGTGTGGGCAAGTTGGGCCAAAGAACCTGTTTCCACGTTGTATGACAATGACTAGCTCTATCTAGCTCTCTACTTTCAGGAGAGAGCAAGATAGGGCTCTTGAAGATAGTGGAGTCAGGGGATATGGGGAGAAGGCAGGAATGGGGTACTGATTGGGGATAACACCATATAACACCATATAACAATTACAGCACGGAAACAGGCCTTCTCGGCCCTTCCAGTCCGTGCCGACCATTTATTTTCCCCTAGTCCCATCTACCTGCACTCAGACCATACCCCTCCATTCCCTTCCCGTCCATATACCTATCCACTTTACTTTTAAATGTTAAAATCGATCCTGCCTCCAACACTTCTGCAGGAAGACCATTCCACACAGCCACCACTCTCTGAGTAAAGAAGTTCCCCCTCATGTTACCCCTAAACTTCTGTCCCTTAATTCTCATGTCATGCCCTCTTGTTTGAATCTTCCCTACCCTCAATGGGAAAAGCTTATCCACGTCAACTCTGTCTATCCCGTTCATCATTTTAAAGACCTCAATCAAGTCCCCCCTTAACCTTCTGCGCTCCAAAGAATAAAGACCTAACTTGTTCAACCTTTCTCTGTAACTTAGTTGCTGGAACTCAGGCAACATTCTAGTAATCTCCTCTGTACTCTCAGCCATGGTCACATTGAATGGCGGTGCTGGCTCGAAGGGCCGAATGGCCTAGTCCTGCACCTATTGTCTATTTTCAATTGACTCTGTGAAAGTCAAACAAGCTCCCACGCTAATATCGGTAATTTTGCAGAGAGTGGATGTAAACTGAGTCCCTGTCACATACGGAATCAACAGAGCTACACTCCCCGATGTTACCCCATGTTGGGGGAGTTCAGAACCAGGGGTCACAGTTTAAGAATAAGGGGGTCGGCCATTTAGGACTGAGATGAGGAAAAACCTTTTCACCCAGAGAGTTGTGAATCTGTGGAATTCTCTGCCACAGAAGGCAGTGGAGGCCGATTCACTGGATGTTTTCAAGGGAGAATTGGATTGAGCTCTGCAGGGCTAACGGAATCAAGGGATATGGGGAGAAAGCAGGAAAGGGGTACTGATTGGGGATCAGCTGTGAGGAAACACTTTTTCACACAGAGAGTTGTGAGTCTGTGGAATTCTCTGCCTCAGAGGGCGGTGGACGCCGGTTTTCTGGATGCTTTCCAGAGAGCTCTAGATAGGGCTCTTAAAGGTAGCATAGTCAGGTTATATGGAGAGAAGGCAGGAACGGGGTACTGATTGGGGATGATCAGCCATGATCTCATTGAAAGGCAGTGCTGGCTCAAAGGGCCGAATGGCCTACTAATGCACCTATGGTCTATTGTCATATTGAATGGCGGTGCTGGCTGGAAGGGCCGAATGGCCTACTCCTGCACCTATTTTCCATCAGTCTTCTTCTTTCATCTTAAGCCCATTGCTCCTCTAGGGAGCGTAGGCCATTGACAAATATTCTCCACCTCACAATATTTTCTATCAGTGGCTCGGGTTTATCGTGAGGCTCAGCTCGCTAATCCAGCCTCAGCCTGTGCTCCTGTGTGTGGGCGGACAGGGTTGCTGGCGTCACATTTATACAGCAGGGCGCTCGGGCAATTGTCATTGTGAAATCCGCCACTGCCCTCATCTCAGAATGTCAAGCGGTGACAGGTGGGAACTGCGTTACATTCCAATGATCTTGTCGGTCACCAGCAGGCACAGCGCTGCCAGCTGTTGAGGCCAGGAGCACTCCTACACAAACATTCGGCTAAATTAATCCTTAAGAAAGAACTGCAGATGCTGGAAAACCGGAAGGTCGACAAAAATGCTGGAGAAACTCAGCGGGTGAGGCAGCATTGTAGTTTCTCCAGCATTTTTGTCGACGCTAAATTATAGCAATGTTACAGAATTTTGAGATTTAAAAAATCAAGTCTGCAATTTTTCCCATCAGATAAAGCATAAAAAGAAATTTAATTTGACACCTAATTCGCTTTCATATCTCCACTATTAAAAAAGTTATGGCCATTTTCATACTCAGAAATTAGCATCTTGTTCCCCATTGCTTTTCCATTGACTTAACTCAAAAGCTGTGATCAAGGACAGTTAAAAGCCCATAACTTTATTAAAAATTAAGAGAACTGAATGAAATTTTCAGTTATTATAGATTGAAGCATTCTGAAACAAATATGAAACAATCTTACTTGGATGACCTGAAATTAAAGCATATAATTAGTTAGTTACCCAATTGTAGCTAATTACAAAATTCAATGACTAGATCTAAACATCTATCCATTTCTTAAGAAAAGGTTAACATTTTTAAATAGCCTAAGTGTCCAAATAACATTCACACAGGAATTCACAATATAACATGATTTTTAAATCTAATTGTCATGAATTTATAGGCCAAATGGAAGGAATTTAGTGTTTAATTCCCGTAAATTAATGGGCATTTTAATCATCTTGCGAGTGGGGTTTTGTGGAACGCGATCGATTGGAACATTGCATTTGCGGTGAATTTAAACCCCATATTGGCAGGAAAAACACTGCCGGTTCGTATATTTACATAATCACGTTTTCGCCAATGAAATTTTGATTAAAGGCATCCTAAGAAACACGTTTATATGTAAAATAAACGACTTACATTTTGTCCCGTACGTGAGATCCGTCCCGTTGTAGGCGTTGACGGCGTTAGAAGTAGATTTTAATTTTACTCCAAAGGTTTTTTTTTTAAACTTCCGAGAACGGCAGTCGGAACAATTTTTCAGCATCAGGTAGTAAGTAGCCCGAGAAAATATATCTCAGACATGCAGGAGAAAACGGCATTTAAATCCCGCCCTCCCCCCCCCCCCCTCGAAGGCGCCAAAGTCACGCACACGGCCAGTGGCAGAACTGCAGCGCCACTGAAGGTAAGTTTTGTAACATACCTATAAATTAATCTTGACATTTCTGCCTTTGTTTTACGGCCTAGTTTTAGTTTGAGTGTTATTTGTATAGGTTTACAGTGGGGAAACAGGCCCTTCGGCCCACCGAGTCTGTGCTTCTGTTAATTGTCAATTCAGTTTTAGTTTTACAGTTTTAGTTAGATACAGCGCGGAAACAGGCCCTTCGGCCGGCCGAGTCCGCGCCAACCAGCGATCCCCGCACGCTGACACTATCCTACACACTCTGGGAACAAGCGAGTTTACATTTTACACCGAGCCAATTCACCTACAAACCTGCACGTCTTTGGAGTGTGCGATGGAAACCGGAGATCTCGGAGAACACCCACGTGGGTCACGAGGACGTGCAAACTCCGTACAGGCAGCACCCGTGGTCGGGATCGAACCCGGGTCTCTGCTGCTGTAAGCGCTGTAAGGCAGCGACTCTACCGCTGCGCCACCGCGCTGCCCCTTTCCCTGATCCTAATGAGTAGGATAGGACTAATGTACGGGGTGATCGCTGGTCAGCACGGACTCGGTGGGGCTGAAGGGCCTGAGCCTCCTTTGCATGTCTCACGTCTAAAGTTTAAAGACCTGCGAACGCCCATATTGCCGTGTGGAAACAGGCCCTTCAGCCCAACTTGCCCACACTGGTCAACATGTCCCATCTATGCTAGTTCCACCTGCGAGCCAGCATCGCCATTCAATGTGATCACGGCTGATCATCCCCAATCAGTTCCCCGTTCCTGCCTTCTCCCCATATCCCCTGACTCCCTTATCTTTAAGAGCCCCGTCTAGCTCTCTCATGAAAGCATCCAGAGAACTGGCGAGGTGTCGATGGAGTCAGTGGAAACGGAGGTCGGTTTGCGCGATGGTCTGGGCTGCGTCCACAACTCACTGCGATTTCTTGCAGCCTTGGATGGAGCCGAAACAAAACCGCCCTGCGATGCATCCCGATCAAATGCTGCGTACGCCACATTGGTAGAAGTTGGTGAGAGTTGTCTGGCGACATGCCGAACTTCCTAAGCCTCCTGAGGAAGCTGAGGCATTGTTGGAGACGTGACGGTGGTTTATTAATAAAATTATTAATAATTGACAATATTATTAATTATTGAACATGCGTGGCACCTGCATAATCGCAATGAAAATCCGGGCCAGGCTCGAGTTGCGGCCTTGAATCCTGCTAATAAAATCATCAACATCATGATAGCAAGGTTGACGGAAGCAGCTAGATTTGTATGTACAAAGATGACGGCAGACAGCTGGAGTTTGCTGTGATTTTTGCAGCTAACATCAGTTTTGACAGTTTTAGTAAAACAATCTGTATAAATATCCCACCTTCCAAGCTGCCAGAAAGATAGATGAACTGGAGAAATCTCGCCAGACTAAAGCTGTTGCAACGCTTAGTTTAGAGATACAGCGCGGAAACTGGCCCTTCGGCCCACCGGGTCCGTGCCGACCAACGATCCCCGCACACTAACACTGTCCTACACACACAGACACTGGGGACAATTTTTACATTTACACCGATCCAATTAACCTACAAACCTCTGGAGTGTGGGAGGAAACCCAAGATCTCGGAGAAAACCCACGCAGGACACGGGGAGAACGTGCAAACGATGTACAGACAGCGCCCGTGGTCGGGATCGAACCTGGGTCTCTGGCGCTGTAAGCGCTGTAAGGCAGCGACTCTACCGCTGCGCCACCATGCTGCCCACTTTGATGCCTTGTTTTGTGTTTTGTTATAATCATTCGCTTGTTCACAGGAAGAGGAAATGTCCACAAGGGAGGCATTTATCGCCTGTAACCTACTGTCCGTGGAAGGATACATATACTGAGCGTTAGACCGCACTGGGCCTGTATTCACTGGGGTTTAGAGGGCTGAGGGGGGAGGGGGTGGGAGGACACCTCATTGTGTACATGGATGGCTGGTCGGCGCGGTGTCAGTAGGCCCGACGGGCCTGTTTCCGCCCTGTATCTCTAAAGCCTAAATTGAAGAGACTTGTGGGGGCTTAGGGAATAAAACTGATGACATGAAAGATGGTTAAAACGAAACCAGCCTGTTTTTCCCACTGACAATCCGATCAATTAATGGGCCACTTCCAACCGTTACCCCGACGGCAGCAATTACAGCCTGTACCGATGAAGTAGGCGAGTCTTGAAATGGCACCCGGCACTGTGTTGGCAGGCCGAGACATCTATGCATATGGGAGTCTGGTGGGAGGCAAGAACAGTTAGAGCCACCGCTTCTCAAGTGGTAATTCAGTCGATGCCAAGTCGACTGGGCTTATATTCACTGGAATTTAGGATGAGAGGGGATCTTGTAGACTTTTGATCCTTAAGAAGGAACGACAGATGCTGGAAAAATGGAAGGTAGACAAAAATGCTGGAGAAACTCAGCGGGTGCGGCAGCGTCTACCTCACCCGCTGAGTTTCTCCAGCATTTTTGTCTACGCTAAATTGATCTTGACATTTTTGCCTTCGTTTTACGGCCTAGTTTTGGTTTAAGTGTTATTTGTAGAGATCGACAGTGGAGAAACAGGCCCTTCGGCCCACCGAGTCTGTGCTGACCAAGCTGGCTTCTGTTAATTGTCAATTCAGTTTGAGTTTTACAGATACGGCGCGGAAACAGGCCCTTCGGCCCGCGCTGACCAGCGATCCCCGCACACTGACACTATCCTACACACTCTGGGGAGAAGCGATTCTACATTTCACACCGAAGCCAATTCACCTACAAACCTGCACGTCTTTGGAAACCGGAGATCTCTATGTTCACCTCATCCTTCTATATTAACTGGAATTTAGAAGGATGAGAGGGGATCTGGTACAAACGTATACAATTCTTAAGGGAAGGGACAGGCTACATGCAGGAAAAGTGCTCCCAATGTTGGGGCAGTCCAGAAACAGGGTCACAGTTTAAGAATAAGGGGTAGGCCTTTTAGGAGAAACTTTTTCACCCAGAGAGTTGTGAATCTGTGGAATTCTCTGCCACAGAAGGTAATGGAGGCCAATTCACTGGATGTTTTCATGAGAGAGTTAGATTTAACTCTTAGGGCTAACGGAATCAAGGGATATGGGGAGAAGGCAGGAACGGGGTACTGATTCTGGATGATCAGCCATGATCATATTTAATGACGGTGCTGGCTCGAAGGGCCGAATGCCCTACTCCTGCACCTATTGTCTACGTTTCTATGTTTCTAACAAACAATTCTTTACTCAGTGGGTCACTCGGAATGCTCTGTTCTACGTTTTCCTAGATCTCAGTCCCCTTTGTCCCATTTTCACACCTTAGACACCTTATCACTGTGTCTCCCTCTCCGCTGACTTCTTTCTGAAGAAGGGTCTCGACCAGAAACGTCGCCCATTCCTTCTCTCCAGAGATGCTGCCTGAACCGCTGAGTTACTCCAGCATTTTGTGTCTATCTTCAGTGTAAACCAGCACCTGCAGTTCTTGTGTAGGAAGGAGCTGCAGATGCTGGTTTAAACCAAAGACAGACACAAAAAGCTGGAGTAACTCAGCGGGACAGGCAGCGTCTCTGGAGAGAAGGAGTGGGTGATGTTTCAGGTCGAGACACTCTTCAGACTGATGTCAGGGGGGTCACACAAAAAGCTGGAGTAACTCAGCGGGTGCAGCAGCATCTAAGGAGTGAAGGAGATAGGCGACGTTTCGGGTCGAGACCCTTCTTCAGACCCATGTCAGGGGGGTGTGGGTGGGGAGAAACCTAGGTAAGGAAGTCTAAGGTGTGAAAATAGGGCACAAGGGATGGAGATCAAGGACAATCAAAGGGATCCTGGTTCTACTGAACGTTTTGATTGATCGATTGATCAGGGATAATCATCTTTAGCTGCATCAGTAGTCTGATATCATGGTAATGGGATTACAATCATGCTCTGAGATTTCTTCATTTCTAATATTATTACTCAATCAGTTACATTGCCCTGAATCCTCCAAATATATGGAATTACAATTAAACTGTTTCATAAAGCGGAATTTAACTGGAGTTATTCGTGTCATTTTTGGGATATTGAATTAGACCCAGCGTGATCATAGCTACTGTTGCAGCAATGTTCCCTGAGGGGGAAACCATGAAAGGTGAAGCGATATTATATTTGTGTCTTATTGTGCGTTTGTGAGCCGCTTGTGGCAGCTCTGCGGGAGGTAAGGCGGGGGCAGCAGGGGCGAAGGTCGCGGACGCCAACAGGATCGGCAAACCCGTCAGGGAGGCCGGCTCCGTCCCGGGGGTGGAATTGGAGTCGGATTGACGGGAGGTTGGTCTTGCGGAGGGGAGGATGCTCCTCAAACTGCGGAGCGTCCTGGACAATACAGCTCCACCCCCCTCCGTGACGCACTGGTCTACCTGAGGAGCACCTCCAGCAACAGACTGGTTCCACCAAGATGCAGCACAGAACGCCACAGGAGATCCTTCTTCCCTGTGGCTATCAAACTGTACGACTCCTGCCCTTTCTGTCGTGTGGTAGACTGAGACTGACTCCCCCCCCCCCCCCCCCCCAATCTTTGATCCCCCAAGCAGTCACCAAAGACTCAATGACTCCAGGGTTACACAAAAAGCTGGAGAAACTCAGCGGGTGCAGCAGCATCTAAGGAGCGAAGGAGATAGGCGACGTTTCGGGTCGAGACCCTTCTTAAGGGTCTCGACCCGAAACGTCGCCTATCGAAGAAGGGTCTTGACCCGAAACGTCGCCTATCGAAGAAGGGTCTTGACCCGAAACGTCGCCTATCGAAGAAGGGTCTCGACCCGAAACGTCGCCTATCTCCTTCGCTCCTTAGATGCTGCTGCACCCGCTGAGTTTCTCCAGCTTTTTGTGTAACGACTTTCTTCGCCGTGACACCCTGAGCAACGAGGGATATAATTGAACTGGTTGTTCTAATCCACAGTGCCTGATGAATCATTACAGCGCTCTTGCATATAAACTACATTGCCCCAAGCAAAGTGAACACAAAGCTGCTACTAATGTGAGATAATCACATTTCGCTACTCCTAACATTACACAGATAAATTAGTTTATATAGGATAATGTAATTATAAGGATATAATGACAACTTCGCAAATCAACAGTGTCTCGACAAAAAGCAACTGATGTGAAATAATTAGAAAAATTAGGATTGTAATCCAAATGCTATCTAGGGTCTAGCGCCCTGCCTGTATGATAGATAACCAGTGCTCACCTATTCCAGTGACTGTCGCATGTACAATTTACAAAATGCTCTTTTCAATGTTTAGTCGTGGATTCGAGACAGCACGGAGAAAGGCCCTTCGGCCCAGTCTGTCCATGCTGACCAAGAGGTTGTCCGAAGGTAGACACAAAATGCCGGAGAAACTCAGCAGGTCAGGCAGCATCTATGGAGAGAAGGAATAGGCGACGTTTTGGGTCGAGACCCTTCTTCAGATTTGAGCTTAGGAGAAAGGAGGTCCTACTGCAGTTGTACAGGGCCCCGGTGAGACCACACCTGGAGTATTGTGTGCAGTTCTGATCTCCTAATTTGAGGAAGGGCATTCTTGCTATTGAGGGAGTGCAGCGTAGGTTCACCAGGTTAATTCCAGGGATGGTGGGAGTGACATGTGATGAAAGAATGGATCGACTGGGCTTGTATTCACTAGAATTTAGAAGGATGAGGGGGGATCTTACAGAAACATAAAACAGGGGATGGGACAGGCTAGCTGCAGGAAAAATGTTCCCAATGTTGGGGGAGTCCAGAACTAGGGGTCAAAGTTTAAGAATATGGGGAAGGTCATTTTGAACTGAGATTATGAAAAACTATTTCACCCAGAGAGTTGTGAATCTGTGGAATTCTCTGCCACAGAAGGCAGTGGAGGCCAATTCACTGGATGTTTTCAAGAGAGAGTTAGATTTAGCTCTAGGAATATAGGGATATGGGGAGAAAGCAGGAAATGATTTTGGGTGATCAGCCATGATCATATTGAATGGCGGTGCAGCCTCGAAGGGCCGAATGGCCTACTACTGCACCTATTGTCTATGTTTCTATGTTTCTGTGATATTCTATTGACTTTCGACTTAGGAGATAAAGCATGGAAACAGGCCCTTCGGCCCAAATTGCCCATGCCACCCAAATTGGCCACCTGAGCTATTCCAGTATCCTTTAGACTTTACACTTTGGAGAAACAGGCCCTTCGGCCCACCAAGTCCGTGCCGTCCAGCAATCCCCGCACACTAGCACTGTCCTACACACATTAGGGACAATTTTCAATTTTTACTGAAGCCAATTAACCTACAAACCTGTACATCTTTGGAGTGCGGGAGGAAACCGGAGCACCCGGTGAGGAAACCCACGCAGGGAGAACGTGCAAACTCCGTACAGACAACACCTGTAGTCAGGATCGAACCCTGGTCTCTGGAGCTGAATCTATCGGTAGTGTCCTACAACGCAAAATGTCCATGAATCTGATTTTTCATTTAGTTTTACAGTTCTTCAATATTATCAAACCGTTTCAGCATATTAATTGGTACATCTATTTGTCATGTACTTCTATGTTAAAGCGGGATACCAATTACACAGTTAGATATTGACAATATATAACAAAGTCTGAAGGTTATCAGTGAGATGATGTATACTAGATGATCAATCTGCATGGTGTTTAGAAAGCCAACAGGGGGACGAATTCGAGGGCGGCACGGTGGTGCAGCGGTAGAGTTGCCGCCTCACTGCGCCAGAGACCCGGGTTCGATCCCGACTACGGGTGCTGTCTGTACGGAGTTTGCACGTTTCCCCCGTGACCTGCGTGGGTTTTCTCCGAGATCTTCAGTTTCCTCCCACACTCCAAAGACGTGCAGGTTTGTAGGTTAATTGGCTTGGTATCAATGTAAGAATTGTCCCTAGTGTGTGTAGGGTAGGGTTAGCATGCGGAGTGATCGCTGGTCGGCACGGACTCGGTGGGGTGAAGGGCCTGTTTCCACCCCGTATCTCTAAACCAAACCTTACCTGATGAATGGCGTTGGCAGGAACTGCAGGTGCTGGTTCAAACCGAAGATAGACACAAAAAGCTGGAGTAACTCAGCGGGACAGGCAGCATCTCTGGAGAGAAGGAATGGGCGACGTTTCGGGTCGAGACCCTTCTTCAGACTGACGTGGAGGTGGGGGGCGGGAAGAAGGAAGGAAGAGACGGAGACAGTGGACTGTGGGAGAGCTGGGAAGGGGAGGGGAAGGAGGGAGAAAACAGGGACTACCTGAAATTGGAGAAGTCAATGTTCATACCGCTGGGGTCTAGACTATCCCAAGCGAAATACGAGGTGCTGCTCCTCCAATTTGTGGTGGAACTCATTCTGGCCACGGAGGAGGCCCAGGACAGAAAGGTCGGATTGGGAATGGGAGGGGGAGTTGAAGTGCTGAGCCACCGGGAGATCAGGTTGGTTAATGCGAACCGAGCGGAGGTGTTGGGCGAAGCGATCGCCAAGCCTGCGCTTGGTCTCACCGATGTCGAGCAGCTGACATCTGGAACAGCAGGTGCAATAGATGAGTTTGGAGAAGGTGCAGGTGAACCTCTGCCTCAGCTGGAACGACTGCTTGGGTCCTTGGATGGAGTCGAGGGGGGGGAGGGGAGGTAAAGCGAGATTAAGATAGCGAGATTAAGTTTTCTTTATTAATAGTCTGACCGTGACTCAAATGGGTGCAAGAATCTGCAACCTCTCCCACGGAACAAGAGCCCGTGAATAATGTGGAAGCTACAGACTAGCCTCAACGAATGGTGCACCAGTTAAACCCGCTTTATGCCTTAATCGCCTTTTACTCGAGTGTAATTTTCACTCCGCATCCTGACAATTATTGCTGTTGACTCTCAACGTTTCTCTTGCCTAGTGTTGGCCCTCTGAGTGCATGTGAAATCCTTTTTAAAGATCGGCTGTAATATCCTGCAATGAAATACCGCAGGGCTGATAATCCTCAGCGCCTTCTCGCCATTGCCTTCAGCGATTTGTACAGGTGCGAAAATAATGTCCGGAACCATCCGCGCCGCACTTTGTTTTCCTGCCTTTTTATACACGTTATAGATTTCGAGTGGGCCGGCTGACGCTTAATTTAATTTATAAATAAATATACTTTTGCTCGATAATGAAAATTCATTGTTCTCTGGAGCAATATCACGGCCGATCTTTCTGTTGCCATGGCGATGGGGAACAAACCTACCACATGGATGTGAGTTTTAAACCAGGAGTCTAATGGTTTCAGCTCTTGCTGATGTTGTTGTCAACGGAACTGCGCGGTGCGGTGATGCAGCGGGTAGAGCCGCTGCCTCTTCACGCCGGAGACCCGGGTTCGATCCTGACCTCGGGTGCATCGCCCGTGCACACTCGCTCTGTGTTCCAACCCTGCACACTCGGGGCAATTAACCCGCAAACCCGCACGTCTTTGTGGGGTGGGGGGGTAAGCGGAGCGCCCGGAGGAAACCCACGCAGGTCACGGGGAGAACGTCTTCCAACTCCGCACGGAGGCAGCACCCGAGGTCGGGATCGAACCGGGGTCTCCTCACCCTCCATCGACTCCGCCTACACCCCGCGCTGCCTCGGCAAGGCCAGCAGCATCATCAAGGACCAGTCTCACCCCCGGACACTCCCTCTTCTCCCCTCTCCCATCGGGCAAGAGGTACAGAAGTGTGAAAACGCACGCACACCTCCAGATTCAGGGACAGTTTCTTCTGGGAGGCCTCCCAGTAGATAGTAGTTCAGGACCGCTCTCTAGTTGGTGAGAGGATGGTTCAGTTGCCTGATAACAGCCGGGAAGAAACTGTCCCTGAATCGTTGAGAGGACGGTTTTGAATTTGTTGAAATAATGGCAGGAACATAGACGAAGCGTCGACCACGCGGAAACCACTTTCCACCATTGGGGAGAGTGACCAAAACCTCCGGGAACCTCATGGTCACCAGACGTTTCCGTTCAGGTTTCCTAATTGGGACAGGGGCATTAGACAGGTCGGTGGAAAGGACAGGTTTGGCGGGATATTCGCCAAATGCAGGCAGGTGGGCCTGGTGCCGCTGGGACATGTTGGCCGGTGTGGACAAGTTGGGCCGAATGGCCTGTTTCCACACTGTATCACTCTATGCCTCAATGGCTTTGCACTATTCAATACAGTGTCTAGACCTTAGACATTGCCTCAAACCTGAAATATCTCTCGCACTTTCATAGTTGCCTGGACAATTGATTTCCCCTTGAAGAAACGGCAAAAGTGTACTTAAACCAGTTGACGTCAATTCCTGGCCTCGATTACACACTAATGTCCAGCCATGAAATAAATTGATCCAAATAAAGGAAGTAATTCACGGATGAAGCCTTCTTATTATGACCAGTGTCAAGTAATAATCTGCAGGGCCACACTACTAAGTCAGGAGAAAGTCTGCAGTATTTCGTTTAGTTTAGTTTGGAAATACAGCGTCTAAACAGGCCCTTCGGCCCACCGAGTCCGTGCCGACCAGCGATCCCCGCACACTAACACTATCCCACACACACTAGGGACAATTTACACTTACACCAAGTCAATTCACCCACAAATCTGTAATGCGGCACGGTGGCGCAGCGGTAGAGTCGCTGCCTTACAGCGCTTGCAGCACCGGAGACCCAGGTTCGATCCTGACTACGGGTGCTGTCTGTACGGAGTTTGTATCTTCTCCCCGTGAGTTAGCGACTCAAATTTCACTGTACCTTAATTGGTACTTGTGAAAATAAACTGACCTTAAAACCGTGACCCGAGTGGGTTTTCTCCGAGATATTCGGTTTCCCCCCGCACTCCAAAGACGTGCAGGTTTGTAGGTAACGTGGCTTGTGTGTGTGTGTGTGTGTGTGTGTGTGTGTGTGTGTGTGTGTGCGTGCGTGCGTGTGTGTGTGTGTGTGTGTGTGTGCGCGTGCGTGACAATAGACAATAGGTGCAGGATGCGGCCATTCAGCCCGTCGAGCCAGCACCGTCATTCAATGTGATCATGGCTGATCATCCCCAATCAGTACCCCGTTCCTGCCTTCTCCCCATATCCCCTGACTCCGCTATCTTTAAGAGCCCTATCCAGCTCTCTCTTGAAAGTATCCAGAGAACCGGCCTCCACCGCCCTCTGAGGCAGAGAATTCCACCGACTCACAACTCTCTGTGTGAAAAAGTGTTTCCTCGTCTCCGTTCTAAATGGCTTACTCCTTATTCTTAAACTGTGGCCCCTGGTTCTGGACTCCCCCAACATCGGGAACATGTTTCCTGCCTCTAGCGTGTCCAAACCCTTAATAATCTTATATGTTTCAATGAGATCCCCTCTTATAGAAGCTTATAGAAACTTACAAAATTCTTAAGGCGTTGGACAGGCTAGATGCAGGAAGATTGTTCCCGATGTTGGGGAGGTCCAGGACAAGGGGTCACAGCTTAAGGATAAGGGGGAAATCCTTTAGGACCGAGATGAGAAGGACTTTTTTCACACAGAGAGTGGTGGGTCTCTGGAACTCTCTGCCACAGAGGGTAGTCGAGGCCAGTTCATTGGCTATATTTAAGAGGGAGTTAGATGTGGCCCTTGTGGCAAAGGGGATTAGAGGGTATGGAGAGAAGGCAGGTACGGGATACTGAGTTGGATGATCAGCCATGATCATATTGAATGGCGGTGCAGGCTCGAAGGGCCGCATGGCCTACTCCTGCACCTAATTTCTATGTTTCTATGTTCTATGTTTCTATGTTTCATCCTTCTAAACTCCAGAGTATACAAGCCCAGCTGCTCCATTCTCTCAGCATATGACAGTCCCCCAGTTTCACTAAATTAAAATACACTAACAATGTGGAAAATGTGAGGAAGCCAGAGCCCCTGGAGAAAACCCACGTAGGTCTCGGAGGGGGAAGGTACAGCAGGCAGCACCCGTAGTCGGGATCCAACCTGGGTCTCTGGCGCAGTGAGGCAGCGACTCTACCCGTGCTGGCCCAGTGGCCAGTCGCTCCCTCCGTCTTCCTCTTTCAGTCTGAAGAAGGGACCTGTCTACCGCGACGCTGCAAAGTATATATAAAGATCCTAACACCCTTGAACTGGGCACGATGTCATTATCCCGCGATGTAATCTGTCAAGAGGCAGCGAATACCTGACAGGGATATCATTTCACCAGCAGCTTGATATATTTTCTTTCAGGGAGTCAATTATCAGCACGTCAGGCTTGATCTCCTCCAGGGTGAATGAAACCAGAAGGTAAGCTTAGAAAAGGGAAAGAGGGGATTGTTTTTTCAATCAGACTTTCAATCGGTCAATTCCGCAGACACGGCGTAGCGAGCATTTTATCGGGATCCATCGCAGGTCGAAGCCAGGGATGCCAACTGTCCCGTATTTGGCTGCTGCTAGGAAGACAAACGTGCTGGGGAAACTCAGCGGGTGCAGCAGCATCTATGGGGCGAAGGAATAGGTGACGTTTCGGGTCTAGGGGAAAATGAGTGGTCGGCACGGACTGGAAGGGCCGAGAAGGCCTGTTTCCGTGCTGTAATTGTTATATGGTTATATGGGTCATGACGCTGAAGGAATAGGTGACGTCACCTATTCCTTCGCTCCATAGATGCTGCCTCACTCGCTGAGTTTCTCCAGCATTTTTCTCTACCACATATTATCAGTCTGAAGAAGGGTCTCGACCCGAAACGTCACCTATTCCTTCGCTCCATAGATGCTGCCTCACCCGCTGAGATTCTCCAGCATTTTTGTCTACCTTCGATTTTGCAGGCTTCAGCAGTTCTTTCTTAAACAGAGGTAGATAATAGGCCATGGGGCGACACACTGGCGCAGCAGTAGAGTTGCTGCCTCACAGCGCCGGGGCCCTGGGTTCAATCCTGCCTGCCTCCGGGCGCTGTCTGTACAGAGTTTGTACGTTCTCCCCTCCCCCCCCCGTGGACCTGCGCGGTTTTTCTCCGGGTGCCCCGGTTTCCTCCCACATCTCCAAAAAAAGTGCGGGTTTGCAGGTGAATTGGCTTGTACATTCTCCCTAGTGTGTGTAGGATAGAACTGGTGTACGGGTGATCGCTGGTCGGCGCGGACTCGGTGGATCGAAGGGCTTGTTTCCACGCTGTATCTCTGAAAGGTTTTAACGGAACCTCATTGATGCTTCGATGCAGTGGAATGGTTTTTGATACCTGACTGGCAACTCCCAACCGGACGAGTTTCAGAATCACTAATCCATCCCACACAACAAGCGCCTCCGAATACGAGACCAATCAAGGCTCATTTTCTGTGCTCAGGGCTAAAATCCAGGATGCTGCTGATATACTGCTGACAACAAAAAGGCAGTAGAGATGGTATCCAAGGCGATGAGCAGAGAGGGAACAATGGGAGGGAGGTTAGTTTGTGTGATGGTCTGGGCTGTACCCATCAAGTCAAGAGAGTCTATTGCTATTCTTGCTATTGAGGGAGTGCAGCGTAGGTTTACAAGGTTAATAACCGGGATGGCAGGACTGTCATACGCTGAGAGAATGGAGCAGCTGGGCTTGTACACTCTGGGGTTTAGAAGGATGAGAGGAGATCTCATTGAAACATATATTATTTAGGGTTTGGACACACTAGAGGCAGGAAACATGTTGGGGGAGTCCAGAACCAGGGGCCACAGTTTAAGAATAAGGGGTAAGCCATTTAGAACGGAGATGAGGAAACACTTTTTCTCGCAGAGAGTTGTGAGTGTGGAATTCTCTGCCTCAGAGGGCGGTGGAGGCAGGTTCTCTGGATGCTTTCAAGAGAGAGCTAGATAGGGCTCTTAAAGATAGCGGAGTCAGGGGTTATGGGGAGAAGGCAGGAACGGGGTACTGATTGGGGATGATCAGCCATGATCACATTGAATGGCGGTGCTGGCTCGAAGGGCCGAATGGCCTACTCCTGCACCTGTTGTCTATTGTCTGTTGACGTTGCTGGCTTTACCTTGCACTAAACATTATTCCCTTATCATGTATGGCTTACACTGTAAATGGCTCGATTGGAATCATGTATTGTCTTTCCGATGACTGGTTAGCACGCAACAAAAGCTTTTCACTGTACCTCGGTACACCTGACAATAAACTGAACTAAAACTGAAATTTAACTGAGATAGCGGGAGCCGAGAGTCTGGTGTGGACAGCCCTCAGACAAGGGAAGGGTTTGCAACGTAGTGTTTTGTTTAGAAATAGGTGAGAAAACTAGTGCGTGTGACAGAAATGAATGTAGAGCGGATAGAGTGGATGTGGAGAGGATGTTTCCACCAGTGGGAGAGACTAGGCCCAGAGGCCACAGCCTCAGAATAAAAGGACGTTCCTTTAAAAATGAGGCGAGGAGGAATTTCTTTAGCCAGAGGGTGGTGAATCTGTGGAATTCATTGCCTCAGACGGCTGTGGAGGCCAAGTCAGTGGATATTTTTAAGGTGGAGATTGACAGATCATCAATTAGTATGGGTGTCGGGGATTATGGGGAGAAGGCAGGAGATTGAGGTTAGGAGGGAGAGATAGATCAGCCATGATTGAATGCCGGAGTAGACTTGATGGGCCGAATGGCCTAGGTCCACTCCTATCACATATAACCATATAACAATTACAGCACGGAAACAGGCCTTCTCGGCCCTTCCAGTCCATGCCGACTATTTATTTTCCCCTAGTCCCATCTACCTGCACTCAGACCATACCCCTCCATTCCCTTCCCGTCCATATACCTAGCCACTTTACTTGATCACATGATCAATCCCTGTCCACTGTTTCAAGAAGGTGCTGCCAGGGGTGGCGGTGGAGGCAGATACGAAAGTGGCGTTTAATAGATCGGCACTTGGACATGCAGGGAATGGCGGGACATGGATTATGTCCAGGGAGATGAGAGAAGGGCAGCACGGTGGAGCAGCCGGGCAGAGTAGCTGAGCATCTATTAGTACGGGTGTCAGGGATTATGGGGAGAAGGCAGGAGATTGGAATTGGGAGGGAGAGATAGATCAGCCACTTGATGGGCCGAATGGCCTAATTCTGCTCCTAGAACATATGAGCTTGGTATAGTATGGTATAGTATGGCACTTTATTATTGTGGTACTATATTTGGCACCTGTATCGAGGTACAGTGACGTTCATTGTTGTATACAGCTCAGTACAAGCATCACTATACAGAAGCACTTAGATACTTATGAATGTATAGACACTTTTTTTTCAGTTTAATTTAGTTGAGAGATACGACGACTAAGCAGGCCCTTCGGCCCACCGGGTCCGTGCCAACCTGCGATCCCCCGCACACTAACACTACCCTGCACGCACGAGGGATGATTTTACGTTTACACCAAGCCAATTAACCTGCAAACCTGCACGCCTTTGGAGTGTGGGAGGAAACCGGAGCTCCCGGAGAAAACCCACGCGGGTCACGGGGAGAGCGTGCAAACTGCGCACAGACGAGCCCCCGTGGTCGGGATCGAACCCGGGTCTATGGCGCTGTGAGGCGGCAGCTCGACCCGCTGCACCACCGATACTAATCAATTTGGATCATTCATTTATTCTGAATAAAGTTCCTCTTTGGAAAAGAATGGTGGAATGTGAGAGATAGGAAAGGTGGGAATTGAAACTTAGAAGGAGCAGTGGGTGGGATATATTGCAATCTCGGATTCAATGACACTTCTGGTTAATGGTTTGAACTCTGGTTCGCCTTTACTCTATAATATAATGTTCACCCAGTTTAATTTTCCAATATAGTTATCATGTAAATCTGTTTCTTTTCTTTATTCCTTTATTCAAATTCAAGTTGTGCCTGGAATTTGAAATTTCTAATCACACTTAATTCACTACAAATTAACTTGCTGGAGAGAGATCATAAAGTCAAATAACCTTCCTTTCTTTCACTCCATTGTCATTCTGCTATTACTTCTCGTTTTTTTTAATTAATTACTGGAAATAAATGCTGGAATAACAGGCTTTATCATCAATATAGGACGGCTGGATGATTTTAGAGTGCTTTCATTGTAGAGACTTTACCTTTGGTGTCAGCAGGAGCCTCGGTGGTGGTGGAGCCTCAGCAGCAGTGGAGCCTCAACGGCAGCATCAGAGGCCTCAGCGGCAGCAGGAGCCTCAGCCATGGTGGGGCCTCAGCGGCAGCGGGAGCCTCGGTGGTGATGAGGTCTCGCGGTCGATGAGCGTGAGGAGGGGAGGGGAAGACCATGGGGACCCGGCATGGGGGGACGGCCGTGAAGAACAATGGGGGGGACGGTGGGAGAACAAAGGGGTACCCGGTTTGTGTGGGTGGGGGGGGAGGGCGCTCTAGTTTACAATCTTCTGCCCAAGGTTTGTTCATCCGTTCCGGTGAAGGCGCTGTGCACACGCCAGCCAGACAACGGTCGCTCATCTTTTCTTTTCATGTACCTTGTGTGTTGTGACAATCGGCAGACCAATTTCCATCCGGGGATGAATAATGTTTTATCGTATCGTATCGTTCATGATGGTGCAAAAGGGAATAAGTGATAATGTTCTAAAATGTTAAATGCAATTCGTCTGTGACACACTTCAGTCTTTAAACCCCTGTCCCACGGTACGAGTTCATTCCAAGAGCTCTCCCGAGTTTGCCCTGATTCAAACTCGGAGATTTACGGTAATGGCTCTCGGGGCTCTCGTGGACATTTTTCATCATGGTGAAAAATCTTCACGAGTCTTCCCGTGCTTACCTGCCGTTAGCGAGTCTTCCCCAGTACCTGCCGTTAGTGTTTAGAGCAGCTAAGAGACGCCCCCGAGCTCCGACATACCCGCTACGTTCATTCTCCGTGCTGACCACGAGTTTGTTTTTTTTTAAACTCGGGAGAGAATCTTTTGGAATGAACTCGTACCGTGGGACAGGGCTATTAGACACTATTTTAGGCTTTAAAGATACGTCGTGGAAACAGGACCTTCGCCCCACTCTCTAGTTGGTGAGAGAGCGGTTCAGTTGCCTGATAACTGTGTAAGAACAAGATATGTTTGCAATCGAGCCATTAACAGTGTGTTGATGCATGATAAGAGAATACTGTCCAATTACACTCTCTGTAATCCACTTCATTCCTAAAGGGCCTGTCCTACCAGCATCCGTGCGATGAGCGTGATCAAACTAGAAGCGGGGGCCGTGCGGAGGTCGGGTGATCCCCTGTACAGGGCCGTTCCCACCAGCATGCGCCTGCATGCGGCAAGCGCGACCAAACCGGCAGCGAGGGCCGCGTGGAGGTCAGGTGAGTGGCGCAACGCGGAGCAAAGTGAGGCGAACTTGGAGCGAAGTCTTAAAGGTAAGTTCGCCAGGACAGAGAGGGGCACACAGAGAGGGGCACAGAGGCACATACACACAGGGCCACGGAGCCACAAACATAAAGGGTCACGGAGGCACCTACAGAGAGGGTCACGGAGGCACGATGTTGGGGCGGTGTGTAATGCGTCGAGGCAACTGCGAGCCGACAAGCCGTTGCCACGCGGAGTTTTTGAACATGTCAGCTTTTCGGAGCCCCGCGCGATGTCGGGACGAAATCCGCACAATTCCGCACGGCTCCGGCGATCGAAGTGGGACCGGCCCCGCGACGCCGGACGGCTCAAGCGACCACGTTAGGTCGCGCTCATCGCATAGAGTTGCATGCTGGTGGGACAGGCCCTTAAGTGTGCGGGGATCGTTGGTCGGTGCGGACTCGATGGGCCGAAGGGCCTGTTTCCGCGCTTTATCTCTAAACTAAACAACAATAAAATGAAAAACTCGCTTTCTATTTGTGGCACCTCATTCCATTCCCCAGTACATGTGTACTGTTGGTGGCCAAATTGCCCTCTTGTGAAATATTAATAAAATATATAAAGACCATGTTGACCATATTCATTTTGCCTGTCCAGTTGGACGTCTACCAAGCATGACTTGGCTTCATCCCTTTAACATGCATATTTGTTCATTTAAAGCTGAATTATGGATTTGAAATGCTTGCCTGCATCTGCCTTTAATAAAACTGGTCAGTTGTTACTGATTTTATCTTTCCCCATCCTTGAATAAATGTGGCAAATTGTCTCTGCTTCCAGCTCAGTAGCATTTACGCGGTAAAATTCATATTTTCTTCAACATAATGTCCTTGCCATCTGTGTCCAGAGCTTTCAAACCTTCAATCCAGACAGTAATTTCCAGAGATTTGCTCTGCGATTTCTTGGAACTTGTAGGATAGTGTGATGCCCCCTGTCCCACTTAGGAAACCTCTGGAGACTCTGCGCCCCACCCAAGGTTTCCGTGCGGTTCCCAGAGGTTTTCGTCCTCCGGCAACCACCTTCAACTAGCATCGCAACCGGCTTCGACTAAAACGGAAACCACTTTCGACCATTAGGGAGACTGACAAAAACCTCCGGGAACCGCACGGAAACCTTGGGTGGGGCGCAGAGTCTCCAGAGGTTTCCATTCAGGTTTCCTAAGTGGGACAGGGGGCATTAGTGTGTGCGGATCGCTGGTCGGCACGGACTCGGTGGGCCGAAGGGCCTGTTTCCACCCTGTATCACTAAACTAAACTAAACCAAATATTGGCACAAGGGGGAGAAGTCTAGTTTTTGTTAGTTCAGTTTGGAGATACAGCGCGGAAACAGGCCCTTCGGCCCACCAAGTCCGCACCGACCAGCGATCACCCCACACACTAGGTCTATGTTGGACCCAACTTCACATCCTACACACACTAGGGGCAATTTAACGTAGCCAATTAACCTACAAACCTGCACGTGTTTGGAGTGTGGGAGGAAACCGAAGCACCCGGAGAAAACCCACGCAGGTCGCGGGGAGAACGTGCAAACTCCACACACTCACACACACTGCACCCGTAGTCAGGATCGAACCCGGGACCCTGGCGCTGTGAGGCAGCGACTCTACCGCTGCGCCACCATGCCACCCTATCATAGTCTGAGTCAGTAGGATGCGTTCTTGCGGCACAGTGGGTGCCATGGGAGCTAGGTTTCTTGTAGAACTAATTACGTTCTGATTTTCAATTATCTCTTGTGTTCCAGTTATGGTGCATGTGATACGGCTGCCGTGAAGCCAATGTATTTCCAAGGTCCCCAAGGTAAGATGCAATAAACAAGATTAAACAGATGTTCCAGACTACCATGCAAGATGCCATGACTCGTCAGCATGCGAGATACCGCACAGAGGTAGATTTAGTCAAAGGGCGGCACGGTGGCGCAGCGGGTAGAGCTGCTGCCTCACAGCGCCAGGGACCCGGGTTCGATCCCGACTATGTGGTGAGTCTGTGGAATTCTCTGCCTCAGAGGGTGGTGGAGGTTCGTGGATACTTTCAAGAGAGAGCTAGATAGGGCTCTTAAAGATAGCGGAGTCATGGGATATGGGGAGAAGGCAGGAACGGGGTACTGATTGGGGATGATTGGGGAAGAGGGAGTTAGATGCAGGCTAGATGCAGGAAGATTGTTCTCGATGTTGGGGAGGTCCAGGACAAGGGGTCACAGCTTAAGGATAAGGGGGAAATCCTTTAGGACCGAGATGAGAAGGACTTTTTTCATACAGAGAGTGGTGGGTCTCTGGAACTCTCTGAACCCCTTGTGGCTAAGGGGATCAGAGGGTATGGAGAGAAGGCAGGTACAGGATACTGAGTTGGATGATCAGCCATGATCATATTGAAGGGCGGTGCAGGCTCGAAGGGCTGAATGGCCTACTCCTGAACCTAATTTCTATGTTTCTATGTTTCTATGATCAGCCATGGTCACATTGAATGGCGGTGCTGGCTCGAAGGGCTGAAGGGCCGAAGTGCCTACTCCTGCACCTATTGTCTATTGTCTATCGTCTAAAACCCACGCAGGTCACGGGGAGAACGTACAAACGTCGTGCAGACAGGGATGGCGCCCGGGTCCCTGGCGCTATGAGGCAGGGACCCAGGCTCTACCCGCTGCGCCACCGTGACACGCGCAAGTAATAAAAATGGACCTAAAGTGCCGAAGGAGATGTCGTTATATGTAAACAAGCACTGCTTGCAAAGGTCTGTGGCTCAGTGCCCATGGGATTAGTCCCACCACTAATGAAATCAATACAAAAACGGAATATTGAACGGGCAACTTACAACGCAATAACCCAATTACATTCAGAACAAATCATTCACATTTTACTCCACATACTCCGTTTTCGAAATCTAATTTAGAGGCATTCGAGGATAATTAACAAATATTAGAGTTATCAAAGTGACTGCCAAATCATTTTTTTTATCATCAATTGTAAATTTGCTCATCTGATTTTTGTACTTATAGTAAGAAACAGCTGGCCTTGTCTAACCCCAGTGTGTAGGGTTGTACACGGGACGTCAATTCTATATCGGTTCACTGCGGAGGATTTGACTGCTGGAGTCCAGGGATTTATCCGGTTGCATTTTTTTTTTTAACAGATGCGCCGTATAAGGCAAACCGTGCCGACCAGCATCGGGTTGCATCGCAGCTCGGTTTGGGAACATCTCTGCCCACGACCGCAGGGAATTGCAGATTAATGTGCAGGAAGGAACTGCAGCTGCTGGTTTACACTGAAGATAGGCACAAAATGCCGGAGTAGCCCAGTGGGACAGGCAGCATCTCTGGAGAGGAGAAGGGATGGGTGACCTTCCAGTCCGAAGAAGGGTCTCGACCCGAAACGTCACCCGTTCCTTCTCTCCGGAGATGCTGCTGCCCGTCCCGCTGAGTTACTCCAGCGTTTTGTGTCTGGAGATTGCCTAGAGTTGTGGATGCAGCCCAGTCCATCACACAGGCCAGTGTCCCCACCATTGACCACATCTACACTTCATGCTAACTTGGAAAAGCAGTCTCGACCCGAAACGTCACCTGGTCCTTCTCTCCACAAATGTTGTCTCACCCGCTGAGTTACTCTGTCTTTTTGTGTCTATAATGAAAGATTGTCGGCACGGTGGCGCAGCGATAGATTTGCCGCCCCACTGCGCCAGAGGCCCGGGTTCGAACCCGACTGTGGTTGCTGTCTGTGCGGAGTTTGCACGTTCTCCCCGTGACCCGCGTGGGTTGTCTTTGAGATCTTCGGTTTCCTCCCACACACCAAAGACGTGCAGGTTTGTAGGTTAATTGGCTTCAGTAAAATTGTAAACTGGTCCTCGTGTGTGTAGGATAGTGCTAGTACACGGGGCGATCGCTGGCCGGCGCGGACGCGGTGGGCCTGTGTCCACACTGTATCTCTCGTCTAAAGAAGGGTCCCGATCCAAAACGTCCCCTATCCATTTTCTCCAAAGACGCTGCCTGTCCCACTGAGTCACTCCAGCGTCTTGTGTAAACCAGCACCTGCAGTTCCTTTTTATAAAATGATAATCAAACATTTGTCCCATCCTAAGCATTGCTCATTCTTCCCGTTCCCATCCGACAGAAGTTACAGAATCTTGAAAGCACGCACCACCAGACTCAGGAACAATTTCTTGCCCTCTGTGAATGATTTCATTTAGTTCAGTTTAGTTTAGAGGTACAGCGGAGAAACAGGCCATTCAGCCCACCGGGTCCGTGCCAACCAGAGATCCCCTGCACATTAACACACTGGAGACTAGAGAATGGAGCGGCTGGGCTTGTACACTCTGGAGTTTAGAAGGATGAGAGGGGATCTTATTGAAACATAGAAGATTATTAAGGGTTCGGACACGCTAGAGGCAGGAAACATGTCCCCGACGTTGGGGGAGTCCAGAACCAGGGGCCATACACAGTTTAAGAATAAGGGGTAAGCCGTTTAGAACGGAGACGAGGAAACACTTTTTCTCACAGAGAGTTGTGAGTCTGTGGAATTCTCTGCCTCAGAGGGCGGTGGCGGCCGGTTCTCTGGATACTTTCAAGAGAGAGCTAGATAGGGCTCTTAAATATAGCGGAGTCAGGGGATATGGGGAGAAGACAGGAACAGGGTACTGATTGGGGATGATCAGCCATGATCACATTGAATAGCGGTGCTGACTCAAAGGGCCGAATGGCCTACTCCTGCACCCACTGTCTAGTGTCTATTTACAATTTTACCGAGCCAATGGTCTTTACATATGGAGGGAGGCACGGTGGCACTCTGTATCTTCCCCTTCGCTCCACCCATTGTAGTTTAGTTTGGAGATAAAGCGCGGAAACAGGCCCTTCGGTCCACTGAGGCCGCGCCGACCAGCGATCCCCGTTCACTAAAAGCCCTGTCCCAAGAGCTCTCCGACTTTAAAAAAAACCAAACTCGTGGACAGCACGGAGAATGAACGTAGCGGGTACGTCGGAGCTCGGGGACGTCTCTTAACGCTAACGGCAGGTACTCGGGAAGACTCGCTAACGCCAGGTAAGCACAGGAAGACTCGTGAAGATTTTTCAACATGATGAAAAATGTCCACGAGAGCCCCGAGTACCGACGAGCGGCCGTTACCGTAAATCTCCGAGTTCAAATCGGGGCAAACTCGGGAGAACTCTTGGAATGAACTCGTACAGTGGGACAGGGCGTTTACACTATCCAACACACACTAGGGACAATTTACATTTATACCGAGCAATTAACCTTTCAAACCTGTACGGCTTTGGAGTGTGGGAGGAAACCGGAGCTCCCGGAGAAAACCCACGCAGGTCACGGGGGAGAACGTGCAAACTCCGTACAGACAAGCGCCCGAAGTCGGGATGGAACCCGGGTCTCTGGCGCTGTGAGGTAGCAACTCTACCGCAGCGCCACCGTGCCGCCCTAATACAGGAGTTTGACCTGATTATATCTGTGTGTGGTCTTGTCTGATCTCCTAGCATGCACAACAAAGCTTTTCACTGTACCTCGGTACACGTGGCCGTGAGTAAACTAAACCTAGAGTGGGCGAGGAAAAGCCTTTCCTATCAACAATACAACAACACTCGAGTGGTCGACTCATCATTCCAGAGCTGAAGGAACGTATATTACCGGTTGAATTAATCTACCTCTTCGATCATTCTCTTAGTCACTTCTATTTTATTTTGCGTTTAATGCTAAGAGTATATATTAGCCTTTGTACCTCCACTGTGGCTTATTCATTACATCACATGTTAGATAATCTCCATGTAGACAATAGACAATAGGTGCAGGAGTAGAGGCCATTCGGCCCTTCGAGCCAGCACCGCCATTCAATGTGATCACGGCTGATCATCCCCAATCAGTACCCCGTTCCTGCCTTCTCCCCATATCCCCTGACTCCGCTATCTTTAAGAGCCCTATCTAGCTCTCTCTTGAAAGCATCCAGAGAACCGGCCTCCACCGCCCTCTGAGGCAGAGAATTCCACAGACTCACAACTCTCTGTGAGAAAAAGTGTTTCCTCGTCTCCGTTCTAAACGGCTTACCCCTTATTCTTAAACTGTGTGGCCCCTGGTTCTGGACTCCCCCAACTCTCTGGTTATGTGAATAAGTGTTGTGCATTTCAAGCTTAGGGCTGCAGGATCTTGATATTTCCCAAAGCGGTCACAGGGAGAACGTGCAGACTCCGCACGGACAGCACCCATCGTCAGGCGTTGTGAGGCAGCAGCTCCGCCCTTCTCTCATCTCCCTGGACATAATCCATGTCCCGCCATTGCCTGCATGTCCAAGTGCCGATCTATTAAACGCTACTATCGTATCTGCCTCCACCGCCACCCCTGGCAGCACCTTCTTGAAACCGTGGACAGGGATTGATCATAAGATCATAAGTGATAGGAGTGGACTTACGCCATTCGGCCCATCAAATCTACTCCGCCATTCAATCGTGGGTGATCTATCTCTCCCTCCTAACCCCATTCTCCTGCCTTCTTCCCGTAACCCCTGACACCCGCACTATTCGAGATTCTATCTATCTCTGTCTTAAAAATATCCACTGACTTGGCCTCCACAGCCTTCTGTGGCAAATAATTCCACAGAGTCACCGCCCTCTGGCTGAAGAAATTCCTCCTCATCTTCCCAAAAGAATGTCCTTTCATTCTGAGGTTGAAGCAAGTGAGAGACTGGGGTCACACAGTTTAATAATAAGGGGTCGGCCATTTAGGACTGATATGTGGGAAAATGTTTTCACCCAGAGATTTGTAAATCTGTGGAATTCTCTGCCACAGAAAGGCAGTGTCAATTCAGTGTCAATTACCACAGAGGCCAATTCATTGGATGTTTTCAAGACAGAGTTAGGTTTCGTTGGTATACAAAAGTGCTGGAGAAACTCAGCAGGTGCAGCAGCATCTATGGAGCGAAGGAAATAGGCAACGTTTCATTGGTGCATGTGACTAATGACTTTGATTTAGCTCTTAGGGCTAACGCAATCACGGGATATGGGGAGAAAGCAGGAACGGGGCACTGATTGGGGATGATCAGCCATGATCATATTGAATGATGGTGCAGGCTCGAAGGGCCGAATGGCCTACTCCTGCACCAATTGTCTATGTTTCTATGTTTCTAAAATGGGGGACAGAGCACAGTCATTGCAACTCTCTGGTGATGGTGACATTTTTTTGTTTCAAACACAAAGCAGATCAACGGGAAATGAAGTTGTGAAGTACAGAAGCCCACACACGCTTGCCAGAGCTGTAAATCAACCACTATTCAAGTGCTGAGCTCCCACGCTATTTGATGTCAGATTTTATGCTTACAAGGAAAACCCATTAAGCTAATGAAGGTCATTTCCAGATTGAAAATTGAAAGGAAACGCAGGAGCAACTCAGCGGGACAGGCAGCATCTCTGGAGAGAAGGAATGGGCGACGTTTCGGGTCCAGACCCTTCTTTTTGGTTTGGTTTAGTTTAGTTTAGCGATACAGAGCAGAAACAGGCCCACCGAGTCCTCACCGACCACCGATCCCCGCACACTAACACTATCCCAGCGCGGCCTGCGGACTTTGGGAGCCGCGGACTCCGGCAGGAGGTGCCCGACTGGGATGTCCAGGCCGCTGAGGAGGTCCTCCAGTCCCGACGTCGGACTTCCGTCACCCCGGCGAACGGACCTGAACATCGGGCGGCGATAGCGGAGTGCTCTGGAGGCCCTGACCATGGGTAAACATTAAAAACTACAGAGGAAGACAGAGGACTGACTTTGGTGCCTTTCCTCATCGTGGGAAACTTTTGATTCTGCTGTGTGGGGATGTGTTTTTATGTTGGACTCTATCGTGTGGTGTGTTCTTTATTTTACTGTATGGCTGTAACGTGCCACATTTCACTGTGCCAACTGGCACACGTGACAAATAAATATATCTTGTATCTTGTATCCCACACACACCAGGGACAATTTATAATTTTTACCCAATCCAAATAATCTACAAACCTCAATGTCTTTGGTGCGTGGGAGGAAACCGGAGCACCCGGAGAAAACCCACGCCGGTCACGGGGAGAACGTACAAACTCCATATAGGCAGCACCTGTAGTCAGGATCGAACTGGGGTCTCCGGCGCTGTGAGGCAGAAACTCTAATGCACTTCTTTTGGATGTAGAGAGTCCTTCGTCAATAGTGTTAGTGTACGGGGATCGCTGCCCAGCATGGACTCGGTGGGCCGAAGGGCCTGTTTCCACACAGTAACGTAGCAAATGACCAAAATAATTAATTCACTTCAATTGTAAGTTTAATTAAGTTCAGTGTTGGCAGATGAAAAGAAGGCTAATTAGTGGGGGGGAATTAGTAAGGTCAAGGCTGTGAATTTAAACTTCAATTTTCTAAAATCAATAAGTCAGCTTGGCGTTAGTCAAAGCTTTTCAATTAAAAACAATCTGATGGGTACCATGACAAAATCATGCCTGCAGTCCACCAGAGATGTCTGAAGAAGGGTCTCGGCCCGAAACGTCACCCATTCCTCCATTCCACAGATGCTGCCAGTCCCGCTGAGTTACTCCAGCATTTTGTGTCCATCTTCGTTTTAAACCAGCATCTGCAGTTCCTTGCCTAAACATAGATGTCTATTGCTATTCACTTTCAATTGATGTTTAAGAAGGAACTGCAGATGCTGGAAAATCGAAGGGAGTCAAAAATGCTGGAGAAACTCGGCGGGTGCGGCAGCATCTATGGAGCGAAGGAAATAGGCAACGTTTCGGGCCGTCCACAGTGTACAGATACAGGATAGAGGGCATTACTTGTAGTGCAAGATAAACACCGGAAGTGGCGGCGCACCTGCAGTCCGTCTGTTTTTTATTTTATTTTTGTCTTTGTGCCTGTTTTTAGTGATGATTTTGGTTTATTAGGCTGTGTATGTGTGTGGGGGGGGGGGGGGGGGGGGAGGGGAAGAAACAGGGTTTTAGTCTCTCCCTTCGGGGGGGGTGCGACTTTTCTTGCCGTGTCCCCCGTCACCGTCTCCGTCTGTGCTGAGAGCCTAATGGCGGAGCTGGCGGCCTTCCAGCTTCCAGCGGCGGCGGCACGGCTTCGGAGCTTCAGCGGCGACCTGGCTTTCGGGGCTGCAGTGCTCCAGCGACGTTCCAGTGGCGGGCCCTGTGGCGGTGTTCCGGCGTTCCGGCGACGGCGGTGGCGGCGGCCCGGTTTCGGAGGCTCGGCTGCGGGCCTGGTGGACGGCAACATCGGAGGCCTGGATCTCCTCAGCGCAGAGGGAGAACAAGGAGGGAAGAAGACAGAGACTCTAAGACTTTTGCCTTCCACCACAGTGAGGAGGTGTTTGGTGAACTCACTGTGGTGGATGTTAAATTTGTGTTTATTGTGTGGTTTTGTCATTTTTTATATATGTATGACTGCAGGCACGAAATTTTGTTCAGACCGAAAGGTCTGAATGACAATAACGGTAATTCAATTCAATTCAAGTCCAGTAAAGCCAGATTGAAGATAGTCTGAGGGTCTCCAATGAGGTAGATGGGAGGTCAGGACCGCTCTCTAGTTGGTGATAGTTTGATTCAGTTGCCTGATAACAGCTGGGAAGAAACAGTCCCTGAATCTGGGTTCTAGGTGAATGTGTAGAAAGTACTACAGATGCTGGTTTATACTGAAAATAAACTAAATTTCTCCAAACACCAGCGTGGCGCAGCGGTAGAGTTGCTGCCTTACAGCACTTACAGCGCCGGAGACCCGGGTTCGATCCCGAACACGGGTGCTGTCTGTACGGAGTTTGCATGTTCTCCCCGTGACCCGCGTGGGTTTTCTCCGAGATCTTCAGTTTCCTCCCACACTCCGAAGACGTGCAACAGGTTTGTCGGGAGAATTGGCAGGCAAGCGTATGTGTAAATTGTCCCTGGTGTGCGGGGACCGCTGGTCGGCGCGGAGCCGGAGGGGCCTAAGGGCCTGTTACCGCGCTGTATCTCTAAGCCCTTGTTGCAAAGGTGTTTCCTTTAGCGAGCGGCTCAATCATACTCATCGGGCTGTGACAGACCTCAAAAGAAATCCGACGGCAACACTGTGTGATATTGCTTTTTGTCACACATAATGCTTCCTCTGGATCAGGTAATAGCACGAGATTGCTGATCATTGTGAAGGTGGAGATGTGGCTTCATGCAATTTCACGGCAGCAACCGTTCCCACTCTAACCCCGCTCTTTAGAGATTGCAAGCCATCCCGGAGGACTGATTGGCAATAACCGATGATGTTTCAGCATCAATTGGACTTGTGCACGCTGGTTATGCATGACTAATAGACCCAATCGCAGCTGCTATTCACTCCTCACATCTTCTCGCCAGGCGCACAGACAGAGTCTCTTGCCCAGAGTAGGGGAAGCGAGGACCGGCGGACATGTAGGTTTAAGGTGAAGGGAAAAAGATTTGATAGGAATCTGAAGGAGTACATTTTGTCACACCAAGGGCTGTGGGTGTGTGGAACGAGCTGCCAGAGGAGGTCATTGAGGCAGGGACTATCCCAACGTGTAAAGGGGGTGTCCCACTTGGCAATTTTTTTGGCGACCCACCAGCATCATTGACTGACGTATCAGGTCACCAAAAAATTTGTGGCGTGATGCGGCGTAATAACGTATGGCGCGGCGGTAACACAGCATGACACGGCGGTGATGCGGCGCTGTGACGTGAGGTGTTTTTTCAAGTGTCGCAACATTTTCTTTGTCTCCACTGGGTTTTGAAATGTTCAAAATCTTTTGGCGACACTGATATGACGCCGGCAGTCACCGAAAAAAATCGCCAAGTGGGACAGGCCCTTAAGAAGTGTCGGCCAGGTTTGGAGGGATACGGGTCAAACGCGGGCAGGGGGGACCAGTGTAGCTGGGGCATGTTGGCCGGTGTGGGCAAGTTGGGCCGAAGGGCCTGTTTCCAAGCTGTATAACTTGATGATTAGCTATGAACAAGTGGCAGCACAGTGGCTCAGGGGTAGCGTTGCTGCCTCACAGCGCCAGAGTCCCAGGTTCGATCCTGACCTCAGGTGCTGTCTGTGTGTGGAGTTTGCACGTTCAACCCTGAGACCTGCGTGGATTAAATGGTGGTGCTCCGGTTTCCTCCCACATTTGCTCATAGGTTCGAGGAGCATAAATTAGGCCATTCGGCCCATCGATTCTACTCCGCTATTCAATCACGGTAGATCTATCTCTCCCTCCCAACCCCATTCTCCTGCCTTCTCCCCAGAGAACACTGAAGGCCGCCACAGAGCACAGTGTAAAAAAATTAATTTAAACGGCCATGATAAGGATTCAAGCTGATTGATAAATGAGGAATGCCGTGACTTAAGAATAGGCAGTTCACGCACACCATTAAAGGGGCTGTCCCACTTGCCGATTTTTTTGGGCGACTGCCGGCATCACCGGCTGACGTAACAGGTCACCGAAAAAGTTGCGGCGCGATGGCGTATTGACGCGCGGTGATTTTTCAAGTGTCGCAACATTTTTTCTGTCGCCGCTGGATTTTTGAGATGTTCAAAATCTTCTGGCGGCCCTGATATGACGCCGGCTGACACCGAAAAAAATCGCCAAGTGGGACAGGCCCTTAAGTCATGCCATGCCGTTCCATTCTCTCACACAACGAAGCTGGAACGTACACTTCACTTTGATCAATCTGCTAATTCATCGTGTTTAACAAAATTGGGTGAAAAGAAAACCAATAGGAGCAATTAAGTTCCACAAAGATCAGAACAATAATTGCACGGACCGACGAGAGTCAGATTTATTTCTCCCCATGGGAGCACGGAGGGTGTCCAGCGTAGGTTCACCAGGTTAATTCCCGGGATGGCGGGACTGTCACACGCTGAGAGAATGGAGCGGCTGGGCTTGTACACTCTGGAATTTAGAAGGATCTCATTGAAACATATAAGATTATTAAGGGTTTGGTCACGCTAGAGGCAGGAAACATGTTCCCGATGTTGGGGGAGTCCAGAACCAGGGGCCACACACAGTATAAGAATAAGGGGTCGGCCATTTAGAAAGGAGACGAGGAAACACTTTTTCACACAGAGAGTTTGTGAGTCTGTGGAATTCTCTGCCTCGGAGGGCGGTGGTGGCCCGGTTCTCTGGATGCTTTCAAAAGAGAGCTAGATACGGCTCTTAAAGATAGCGGAGTCAGGGGACATGGGGAGAAGGCAGGAACGGGGTACTGATTGGGGATGATCAGCCATGATCACATTCAATGGTGGTGCTGGCTCGAAGGGCCGAATGGCCTACTCCTGCACCTATTGTCTATTGAAACGGCTCAGTTTCCAAGCAATGTAAGTTGGCATAGGGTGTTTCTTTTGGACAGTTAAAAGCAATATCGCGCGCCTTCATGCAGCACGCCAACCTGCACGTCCCCAAGCGCAGGCTTGCCGCCCGTTTCACTGAACACCTCCAGTTTAGTTCAGAGATACAGCATGGAAACAGGCCCTTCGGCCCACCGAGTCCACGCTGACCATCGATCACCCGTTCACACCAGTTTGATGGTGACCCCGAATCCCATTCCATTCCCTGCATGCAATTTACAGAGGGCCAGTTAACCTGCAAACCCGCTCGTCTTTGGGATGTGGGAGGAAACCGGAGCACCCGGAGGAAACCCACGCGGTCACAGGGAGAACGTGCAAACTGCACACACAGACAGCACCCGAGGTCAGGATCGAACCGGGGTCTCTGGCGCTGTGAGGCAGCAGCTCTGTCCTACCTAAGAATATACAATTCTTACATTACAATCGTTGCACTGCCCTACACTTTCCAGACTAGATGACAGACTCAAAAAGCTGGAGTAACTCAGCGGGACAGGCAGCATTCAGACCCGACCGGAGACTTCTGTCTCGACCCGAGACGTCGCCCATTCCTTCTCTCCAGAGATGCTGCCTGTCCCGCCCAGTCACTCCACCATTTTGAGTCTATCTTCGGTGCAAACCAGCATCTGCAGTTCCTTCCTGCATCTGGTGAGCAGGACGTGGATGGGAAAGTGAGATGAAGTAGAACGAGTGTGAGCGGGTGATCGATGGTCTACGCGGGCTCGGTGGGCCGAAGGGCCTGTTTCCATGCTGTATTCTCTAAAAAAAAGATCCCCGTCTCTTTCAAGTAGTCATGTTCAAATTGCATTCACAAGTGTGACCTCCAGATAGTTATTAGCCACCCAATGTCTCTGTGGCTTTCAGTTGAAGCATTATTACAGTCCATTTGTTTCAATACAATGGATGATAATTTCCATTTGCACATGGGGATTGAAAAGCTTTGATGATTCTAATCTTTCTGCGCTAATGGAAATCACACGTTGTGCAAATAATATTAGCCCTTCAATAAAAGGCACACTTCACGTTCCAGCTTGTCTCGAGTAACAAGGTTGGAAGTGTGCTTGCTGGGTTATTTATGTTGCATTTCAATGATTTTCAGAAGCTGGCATCTGTTTACAGCCGTAAATCATCATCAGTATTTCACAGAAACATAGAAACATAGACAATAGGGGCAGGAGTAGGCCATTCGGCCCTTCGAGCCAGCACCGCCATTCATTGTGATCATGGCTGATCATCCCCAATCAATAACCCGTGCCTGCCTTCTCCCCATATCCCTTGACTCCACCAGCCCCTAGAGCTCTATCTAGCTCTCTCTTTAATCCATTTGTAACATACTCCATGTATGGGCGGACATGGTGGTACACCTAAGTTTCCTAAGTGAGGGGCTTTAGGTAAACAAAAGTGCTGGAGAAACTCAGCAGGTGAGGCAGCATCCATGGAGCGAAGGAATAGGCGACATTTGGGGCCGAGACCCTTGGTTCTCTCCATCGATGACGCCTCACCCGCTGAGTTTCTCCAGCATTTTTGTCTACCTTCGATTTTTCCAGCATCTGCAGTTCTTTCTTAAACCTATTTCCTACGTTTCGATGCCTCGATGTACGGGATGGTCGCTGGTCGGCGCGGACTCGGTGGGACGAAGGGCCTGTTTCCATGCGCCATCTCTAAACTATACTAAACCGAGCGTCACACTACTTGATGCTGACGGCTGTGAGCACAGGCAGATGTGAACGCACTAATGTCGCCAGTCCATAAAATATGATGCATCCAGTCTGATTTAGTTTATACACCTCAGTTTGCGCTATCCATCACGATAATTGGCTAAATGAAACACGGTGGCCATAAACTATCTATTGAGTTCCCACCTTGCTGGTTTTATTGTTCTCTCGAACCACAATAGGCAAATGAATTTCAATTAATAACGAAAATCACGTCAGGAATTAGAGGCACAAAAGGCCGATGGGTGACATGCTGGGATAATTTAATCTTTCCCATGAATTTAATGCATAAATTTAAATCCATCGGCATGCTGAAGGTTTAATTAATGGCACATATGCTTAAATTGATAAGACCTGCCTCAGAAGTGACCCTAGTTATGAATGAAGCTGGGAGTCTCCACGACAATTAAAAATGCTGGCTAATTCATAAATCTACGGACTGCAACTCGGAAAAGATAAACCTTCTCCTCGAGTTAGAATTCTCCTCCTCTCATTAGAAGAACATTTTAATAATAATAATAATAATAATAATTAAAAAATACTTTATTAATCCCCTTTTCAGGGGAAATTCAGATGTCCTTGTAGCACCCTAATAAAAATGCAATATAAACATTAAAGAAGAAATTTAACATTAAAACATAAAAACATTTTAAATGGATTTGTTATATATACTGCGCTTCCTCATAAATATAATTATAATGCTAATTTTTTTTAAAGTTTAAATGACCTTATTAGTTAGTATGTTGAGTCGGCTTGTACTCGCTGGAATTTAGAATATTGAGGGGGGATCTTATAGAAACTTACAACATTCTTAAGGGGTTGGACAGGCTAGATGCTGGAAGATTGTTCCCGATGTTGGGGGAGTCCAGGACAAGGGGTCACAGTCTAAGGATAAGGGGGAGTTCCTTTAGGACCGAGATGAGGAAAACATTCTTTACACAGAGAGTGGTGAGTCTCTGGAATTCTCTGCCACAGAAGGTAGTTGAGGCCAATTCATTGGCTATATTTAAGAGGGCGTTAGATGTGGCACTTGTGGCTAAAGGGATCGGGGGGTATGGAGAGAAGGCAGGTACGGGATACTCAGTTGGATGATCAGCTATGATCACATTGAATGGCGGTGCAGGCTCGAAGGGCCGAATGGCCTACTCCTGCACCTATTTTTCTATGTTTCTATGTATTCTCCAGTTGCCCAGTCTAACCAAGATGGAAGCTGACTTCATTCATAATTCGCCGCTGACAATCTTTAAAGTGGTTTAAAGTGGTTTAAAAAGTGAATATAGTCTTATTAGAGGCATACAAAATCATGAGAGGAATATTTCGGGTAGATGCACAGAATCTCTTGCCCAGAGTAGGGGAATCGAGGACCAGAGGACATGGGTTTAAGGTGAGGGGGGGAAAGATTTAATAGGAATCTGAGGGGTAACTTTTTCACACAAAGGGCGGTGGGTGTATGGAACGAGCTGCTGGAGGAGGTAGTTGAGGCTGGGGCTATCCCAACATTTAAGAAACAGTTGGGCAGGTACATGGATAAGATAGGGTGAGAGGGATATGGGCCAAACGCGAAACGCAGGCAGGTGGGTCTAGTGTAGCTGGGACATGTTGGCCGGTGTGAGCAAGTTGGGCCGAGTGGCCTGTTTCCATGCTGTATCACTCCGTGCCTCTATTTGTAATGGCGATCAGTGCTTGTCAACCATCCTTGACTATCATACCCTGTGCTGTTGCCTTTAGTTGGGAGATAGAGCATGGAAGCAGGGCTTTCGGCCCACCAAGTTCACTGTGGGCGGCACGGTGGCGCAGCGGTAGTGTTGCTGCCTCACAGAGAACTGGGTTCGATCCTGACCACAGGTGCTGTCTGTACGGAGTTCGGACGTTCTCCCCGTGACCTGCGTGGGTTTTCTCCAGTTTCTTCCCACACTCCAAACACGTGCAGGCTTGTAGATGAATTGGCTTCAATAACAATTGTAAATTGTCCCTGGGTGGGGGTGCAGGACAGAAATATCGCTGACGAACACCAGCCTCCACTGCCTTCCGTGGCAGAGAATTCCACAGATGCACAACTCTCTGGGTGAAAAAGTGTTTCCTCATCTCAGTGCTAAATGGCCCACCCCTTATTCTTAATGGGCCAGCTTAGATGGGATAGTTTGGTTGGGATGGACGAGTTGGGCCGAAGGGCCTGTTTCCTCGCTGTATGACTCTGTCCTTACTGGAACCACAACATCAGCTAATGTACGGAACCATTGATCTAGGTCTCACCATAGCAACCAGGGAACTTTCACTCACTGATAGACACAAGGCGCTGGAGTAACTCAATGGGTCAGGCAGCATCTCTGGAGGTGACGTTTGAGACGGGACTCTTCTTCAGACCGATTATGGGTGGGGGGGACAATGCCTGTCTCAGTGATGAAACTAAGAGGATAAACACAAAATGATGGAGTAACTCAGTGGGACGGGCAGCATCTCTGGAGAGAAGGAATGGGTGACGTTTCGGGTCAAGACCCTCCTTCAAACAGAGAGTTAGGGGAGTGTCCCGCTGAGTTACTCCAGCATTTTGCGCCTATCTCTATTTTCATCCCACACTCCAAAGAAGTGCAGGTTTGTAGGTTAATTGGCTTCGGTAAAATAGTAAAATTGTCCCGAGTGTTTGTGTGGGATAGTGGTAGTGTGCAGTGGAACAGTGGGTCAGGCAGGGGAGAACTGGTAGCCTATCCCAGCTTCAAATGCCTTGTGTCCTCGTGCAGCGAGAAGGTGCAATAACATTTCTCTTTCTGGAGACACTTAGGATTGAAAATTTCTGCAGTGTTTTCACTGCTATGCAGTGTTCTGGGAACAAAATCAGGTAGACCTCAAGAACCATCCAAGTCCTAGGACAGTCGAATGCACTCCTCTGCTGCCATCTAGAGGGTTAGCGGAAACCTTCAACTCCATGCTCAGAAATTGTGCAGGCTGGTATCGTTTTTAATAGACAATAGACAATAGGTGCAGGAGTAGGCCATTCGGCCCTTCGAGCCAGCACCGCCATTCAATGTGATCATGGCTAATCATCCACAATCAGTACCCCGTTCCTGCCTTCTCCCCATTAGAACAGAGACGAGCAAACACTTTTTCACACAGAGAGTGGTGAGTCTGTGGAATTCTCTGCCACAGAGGGCGGTGGAGGCAGGTTCTCTGGATGCTTTCAAGAGAGAGCTAGATAGGGCTCGTAAAGATAGCGGAGTCAGGGGATACGGGGAGAAGGCAGGAATGGGGTACTGATTGGGGATGATCAGCCATGAAAGGCGGTGCTGGCTCAAAGGGCCGAATGGCCTACTCCTGCACCTATGTTCTATTAATATAGTCAATTGACACAAAATACTCAATGTCCATTCTATGGGGCCTTGATGAAGGTCTACTTGGTCTCCTTATCTAGGTTTATTAATATCACCTGTACTGAGGTACAAAGAAAAGCTTTGTTGCACATGCTATTCAATCGGATCAGATAATACTACATGTAAATAAAATCAAGCCAAAACCAAGTAAGGGTGGCGCAGCGGTAGAGTTGCTGCCTCACAGCGCCGGAGACCCGGTTCGATCCCCAGTACGGGTGCTGTCTGTACGGAGTTTGTACGTTCTCCCCGTGACCTGCGTGGGTTGCCTCCCCCACTCCAAAGACGGGCAGGTTTGTCGGTTACTTGGTTTGGTATCAATGTAAATTTTCCCTCGTGTGCGTCTGGCTAGTGTGAGCGTGCGGGAATCGCTGGTCGGCGCGGACTGGGTGGGCCGAAGGGCCTGCTTCCGTGCTGTATCTCTAAACTAATGTACAAAAGGTAGAGAGAGCAAAGGGGAAGATACAGAATATAGATCTCAGCATTGTAGCGCATCAGTTTACAGTTCCACTCAACCAATTCAGACAAACGCTGAAATTTGAAATTATATTTAAGGATTAAACTTGTTAATATTTAATTACTTGCCATAGTAAATTATGACAACAGGGATTTGAGTTGACAGCTAAATGAGTGTTTTGGCTCCGGTTTGATGACATTTATTGCAAAAAAGGATAAACGTGAAGTGCAGGAAGAATGTACGCTCCTAACTGAGCAAATAAACAGGAGGAAAATTAAATGCATGATGCAAAAATATCTAATATCATGCAACTGAGTTTGAATAAAATTGGAACATTTCTCATTTCCGACGGAGGCATGTTGGTGAATATTGCAGCAAGATAGCAGAATTAAAATTTTATGTCGAGGCTAAATAACCCACAAATGCATTTATTCAGATAGCTCATTAAGTGCGGCATGGTGGCGCAGCGGCAGAGTCGCTGCCTTACGGCGCTTGCAGCGCCGGAGACCCGGGTTCGATCCCGACTACAGGTGTTTGTCTGTACGGAGTTTGCACGTTCTCCCCCGTGGCCTGCGTGGGTTTTCTCCGAGATCTTCAGTTTCCTCCCACTCTCCAAGGTCGTACAGGTATGTTGGTAAATTGGCTTCATAGAATCATAGAAATTAGGTGCAGGAGTAGGCCATTCGGCCCTTCGAGCCTGCACTGCCATTCAATATGATCATGGCTGATCATCCAACTCAGTATCCTGTACCTGCCTTCTCTCCATACCCCTTAGCCACAAGGGCCACATCTAACTCCCTCTTAAATATAGCTAATGAACTGGCCTCAACTATCCTCTGTGGCAGAGAGTTCCAGAGACCCACCACTCTCTGTGTGAAAAAAGTCCTTCTCATCTCGGTCCGAAAGGATTTCCCCCTTATCCTTAAGCTGTGACCCCTTGTCCTGGACCCCCCCCCAACATCGGGAACAATCTTCCTGCATCTAGCCTCTCCAACCCCTTAAGAATTTTGTACGTTTCTATAAGATCCCCTCTCAATCTCCTAAATTCTAGAGAGTATAAACCGAGTCTATCCAGTCTTTCTTCATAAGACAGTCCTGACATCCCAGGAATCAGTCTGGTGAACCTTCTCTGCACTCCCTCTATGGCAATAATGTCCTTCCTCAGATTTGGAGACCAGAACTGTACGCAATACTCCAGGTGTGGTCTCACCAAGACCCCATACAACTGAAGTAGAAGCTCCCTGCTCCTATACTCAAATTATTTTGCTATGAAAGCTAACATACCATTCGCTTTCTTCACTGCCTGCTGCACCTGCATGCCTACTTTCAATGACTGGTGTACCATGACACCCAGGTCGCGCTGCATCTCCCCTTTTCCTAATCGGCCACCATTTAGATAATAGTCTGCTTTCCTATTTTTGCCAATAGACAATAGACAATAGGTGCAGGTGTAGGCCATTCGGCCCTTCGAGCCAGCACCGCCATTCAATGTGATCATGGCTGATCATCCCCAATCAGTACCCCGTCCCTGCCTTCTCCCCATATCCCCGGACTCTGCAATTTATACAGTAAGTGTAAATTGTCCCTGGGTCAAGATTGCTGGTCGGTGCGGACACGGTGGGCCGAAGGGCCTGTTTCTATGCTGTACCTCTAAACAAAACTAAACTAAAGTTATTATTGTAAATTACCGCAAGAACTTTACTGTTAACTGAAGTTATTTCTGTGGGTTTTCTCCGAGATCTTTGGTTTCCTCCCACACTTCAAAGAAGTACGGGTTTGTAGGTTAATTGACAGTGTATGTGTAAATTGTCCCTAGTGTGTGTAGGGTAGTGTTAGTGTGCGGTGATTGCTGGTTGGTGCGGACTCGGTGGGCCGAAGGGCCTGTTTCCGTGCTGTATCTGTAAACCAAACTAATGTGCATTAATTCAGATAACTCATTAAGTGTATAAAACCATGAGGGCAATTGATAGGGTGAATGCAGGGGAATAGGTGATAGGGCCTATTTTATCCTCTTAAAGGGCTCTTAACGATAGCGGAGTCAGGGGACACAGAGAGAAGGCAGGAACGGGGTACTGATTGGGGATGATCAGCCATGATCACATTGAATAGTGTTGCTGGCTCGAAGGGCCGAATGGCCTCTACTCCTGCACCTATTGTCTACCTAGACTTGGAGAATCAAGAACCAGAAAACAGAGGTTTGAGGTGAAAGGGAAAACATTTAATAGGAACCTGAGGGGCAACTTTTTCAATCAGTGGGTGGCGGGTATATGGAACGAGCTGCCGGAGGAGGTAGTTGAGGCAGGTACAATAGCAACATTTAAAAGACATTTGGACAGGTACATGGATAGGAAGGGCTTAAGAGGAAGATAGACACAAAGTGCTGGAGTAACTCAGCGGGTCAGGCAGCATCTCTGGAGAAAAAGGATGGGAAGAGAGGGATTGCAGGAGATACTTGAAATTAATTGTGTTTATTTTATTTCTAACGGGAGGCACGGTGGCGCAGCGGTAGAGTTGGCGCCTTACAGCACTTACAGCGCCGGAGACCCGGGTTCCATCCTATTGTCTGTACGGAGTTTGTACGTTCCCCCGTGACCTGCGTGGGTTTCCCCCGAGATCTTCGGTTTCCTCCCACACTCCAAAGGCGTACGGGTTTGTAGGTTAATTGGCTTGGTATAAATGTAAAAATTGTCCCTAGTGGGTGTAGGACTAGTGTTAGTGTGCGGGGATTGCTGGCCGGCGCGGACTCGGTGGGCCGAAGGGCCTGTTTCTGCCTGTAAACTAAACTAGAGAAACCAGCGTTCATACCGCTGGGTTGTAAGCAGTGGTGCTGCTTGGCATCATTTGTGGCAGGAAGGAACCGCAGATGCTGGTTTCAACCAAAGATAGGATCAAAAAGCTGGAGTAACTCAGTGGGACAGGCGGCATCTCTGGAAGGAAGGAATGGGTGGCATTTTGGGTCGAGACCTTTTTTCAGACTGATGTCAAGGGGGAAGGGAGATGCATAGATAAGGAAGTCTAAGGTATGAAAATATGACACAAGGAATGGGTGACAATTGCAGGTCGCGGCCCTTCTTCAGACTGAAGGGTCGGCCATTTAGGACTGAGATGGGGGAAACCTTTTTCACCCAGAGAGTTGTGAATCTGTGGAATTCTCTGCCACAGAAGGCAGTGGAGGCCAATTCACTGGATGTTTTCAAGAGAGAGTTAGATTTAGCTCTTAGGGCTAACAAAATCAAGGGATATGGGGAGAAAGCAGGAACGGGGTACTGATTTTGGATGATCAGCCAAGGTCATATTGAATGGCGGTGCTTGCTCGGACCGAATGGCCTACTCCTGCACCTACTTTCTATGTTTCTATTTTGTGTCTTTTTCAGTCTGAGGAAGGGTCTCGACCTGAAACATCACCCGTTCCTTCTCTCCAGAGATGCTGCCTGTCCCGCCGAGTTACTCCAGCCTTTTGTGTCTATCTTTGCCATCATTTGTATGTGGCTATCACCATTCAGTGTTTTGCTGCGGACATTACCCAGCTTTCGTTGTTGTATTAGAGGTGTCATTCGCTCTATAAACATGACGTTCATTGAACGACTTGACACCCGCTGCACAATAGGCTGCTGTGTGTCCGATACCTCGCCCCAGTTCCAACTCATCGCTGGCCAAGACATTGACAATAAACGCACTTTACAATTCCTGATGATCTCATCCCAGGGAACTGTAACTAGGAGTTGACAATTGAATAAGATTTATGTGTAAGAAGGAACTGCAGACGCTGGTTTAAACCGGAGATAGACACAAAACGCTGGAGTAACTCAGCGGGACGGGCAGCATCTCTGGAGAGAAGGAATGGGTGACGTTTTGGGTGGAGACCCTTCTTCAGGCTGAGAGTCAGGGGAAAGGGAGACACAATGATATGGGACGTGAACAGGTGAAACATCACCTATTCTTTTTCTTCGCCACAGAAGGCTGTGGAGGCCAAGTCAGTGGATATTTTTTAGGCAGATAGATAGATTCTTGATGAGTACGGGTGTCAGAGGTTATGGGGAGAAGGCAGGAGAATGGGGTCAGGAGGGAGAGATAGATCAGCCATGATTGAATGGTGGATTGGACTTGATGCGCCAAATGGCCTAATTCTACTTCCATCACATGACCTTATGGTATGGGTTATATGCAGGTAGATAAGAGAATGGTGGCATGGTGGCACAGTAGTAGAGTTGCTGCCTCACGGCACCAGAGACCCGGGTTCAATCCTGACTGCGGGCGCTGTCTGTATGGAGTATGCATGTTCTCCCCTTGATCGCTTTTGGAAATATCAAGATCCCACAGCCCTAATGTGTAAGAAGGAACTGCAGATGCTGGTTTAAACCAAAGATAGACACGAAACGCTAGAGTAACTCAGCGGGACAGGCAGCATCTCTGGAGAGAAGGAATGGGTGATGTCTCGGGTCGAGACCCTTCTTCAGACACTGAAGCAGAGGGTCTGAAGAAGGGTCTCGACCCGAGGCGTCATTTTGTGTCCATCCTGCAGCCCTAATCATGAAATGCACCAAGTGGATTAACAGAACCAGAAGCACATGGAGATTTTAACATGTAATGTAATGAATAAGCCACAGTGGGGTCACAAAGGCTAATATATACACTTGGCATTAATAGAAAAATAAATAGAAGTGACCAAGAGAATGATTGAAGAGGTAGATTAAACCAACCAGTATTACTCGAGGACCTTAAGACCTTGCAGAGAGGCAGTCTGCCCAGCTGAGTTACTCCAGCTTTTTGTGTCTATCTTCTGAATAAAATTTATGTATGTGCATGGTTAACAGTAATGGGCCTGTCCCACTTACGCGACTTTTTCGGCGACTGCCGGCACCCGTCATAGGTCGCTGCAGGTTCGCCGAAAATGTTCAACGTGTTGAAAAATCAGCGACGACCAGAAAGACGCTACGACTCTTTGGGAGACTGAGGAGACCACTCACGACCATACAGGCGACATGTCGCGGGGTGAAGCCCGTATGGTCGTGAGTAGTCGCCCAAAGAGTCGTACCTTGGATTTTCAACATGTTGAACATTCTTGGCGACCGGCAACGACCTATGACGGGTGCCGGCAGTCGCAGAAAAAGTCGCGCAAGTGGGACAGGCCCGTTAGGGTGGGATCGCTGGGCGGTTACGTTTGTTTAGAGATACAGTGTGGAACCAGGCCCTTCAGTCAACGGAGTCCACGCCGACCAGCGATCACCCCGGTCTCTAATTCAACGTTATCCCCTCTTTTGCATCCTACACGCTAGGAGTAATTTGCAGAGGCCAATTAGACGACAAGCCAGCTCATCTTTGGGATGTGGGAGGAATCCGGAGCACCAGTAGGAAACCCAGGCGATCGGTTCAGTTTATTGTCACTTTAGTCTAGTCTCGAGATACAGCGCGGAAACAGGCCCTTCGGCCCACCGGGTCCGCGCCGACCAGAGATCCCCGCACATTAATACTATCCTACGCCCACTAGGGACAATTTTTACATTTACCAAGCCAATTAACCTACTAACCTGTACGTCTTTGGAGTGTGGGAGGAAACCGAAGATTTCGGAGAGAACCCACGCAGGTGGAGAAAAAGGTAGGTGACGTTTCGGTTCGGACCCAGTCTGAGGAAAGGTCTCAACCCGAAACGTCACACGTCACTTTCTCTGTAGATACTGCCTGATCCGTTGAGTTACTCCATCACTGCGTCTATCTTGGGTATAAATCATTATCTGCAGTTCCTTCCTACACATCTTTAATCGGACTTCAATGTTAACTTTGCACTAAAACGTTGCACCCGTTATCCTTTATCTCTGCACTGCGGGCGGCTTGAGTGCATTCGTGTACACTGGAGATAAACACAAAATGTTGGCGTAACTCAGCGGGACAGGCAGCATCTCTGGATTAGTTTCAGTGTCTGAAGAAGGGTCTCGACCCGAAACGTCACCCATTCCTTCTCTCCGGAGATGCTGCCCAGCCCGCTGCGTTACTCCAGCATTTTCAGCGTCTATCTTCGGCGTATAACCAGCTTCTATAGTTCCATCCTGTGCGTTAATGTATAGTCTTTTATTGATTGGATAGCACTGAAGCAAGAATTTTTCACTTTACCTTGGTATACATGACAGAAATAAACTAAAAGGTTCAAGGTGATGGGGAAAAGATTTAATAGGAATCTGAGGGGTAACCTTTTCACACAGAGGGTGGTGGGAGTATGGAACGAGCTGCCAGAGGAAGTAGTTGAGGCAGGGGCAATAGCCAATAGACAATAGGTGCAGGAGTAGGCCATTCGGCCCTTCGAGCCAGCGCCACCATTCAATGTGATCATGGGTGGTCATCCCCAATCAGTACCCCGTTCCTGCTTTCTCCCCATATCCCCCGACTCCGCTATCTTTAAGAGCCCTATCTAACTCTCTCTTGAAAGCATCCAGAGAACCGGCCTCCACCGCCCTCTGAGGCAGAGAATTCCAGACTCACAACTCTCTGTGTGAAAAATGATTTCCTCATCTCCGTTCTAAATGGCTTACCCCTTATTCTTAAACTGTGGCCCCTGGTTTCTGGACTCCAACATCAGGAACATCGGGACTATTCTAATGTTTAAGAAACAGTTGGACAGGTACATGGATATAGGACAGGTATGGAGGCATATGGACCAAACATGGGCAGGTGGGACTAGGTTGCTGAGACATGTTGGCCGGCGTGGACAAGTTGGGCTGAAGGGCCTGTTTCCACGCTGTATCACTGTGACGAAATAAAACAAGACTGATGGTGCCATAATCTGTTTACTGAAATAAGAATTCAGTGTTCAAGGTCTTGACCCGAAACGTCGCCCATTCCTTCTATCCAGAAATGCTGCATGTCGCACGGAATTACTATAGCATTTTGTGTCTATCTTCAATGTTCATACCGTTAGGTTGTTAGTTACTAAACCAAATGTGAGTTGCTGTTCCTCCAGTTACTCCAATACTTTGCATGGAGTTACTCCAGAATATTTACCAATTAATAGTGCGATGACAGCCAATTAACTTGAATCAAGTTACACAACGAAACAACAGGATTAAGTTTGCATTGAAGAGAGCCAGCAAGCATTTCTAATTTTCTGTAAATGCTATGTCAACGGGAATACGTTTCACAAGAACATGATAACAATGCAGAAACTTCGGATGGAAGTGGCTGAGACAAGTGGCAGATGTTTTTAGCTAGATAGGGACGAGGAAAAGATAAGACACAAAATACTGGAGTAACTCAGCGGGTCAGGTAGCATCTCTGGATTGAAGGAATGGGTGACGTTTCGGGGTTCAGACTGAGGGCCAGGTGAGAGGGAGACACAGCGCAAGGTAAGGTGTAAAAACAAGACGTCAAAAGAGATGGGGCGCAAGGAGAATCTAGAAAAGACCATAGTTGGCTAGAAGGTGACGACAAAGCAAACAGATAAAATGTAATCAGGGAGGCAGTCAGACTGGTAGGAGAACTGGGAAGAGCGAGGGATGGAGAGAGGGAAAGTAAGGGTTACTTGAAGTTAGAGAAGTCAATATTCATACCGCTGGGGTGTAAGCTGCCCAAGCAAAAGGAAAGTTATGTGTATATGAGTAAATACATAGAAACATAGAACATATGTGCAGGAGTAGTCCGTCAGCCCTTCGAGCCAACACCGCCATTCAATATGATCATGGCTGATCATCCAAAATCATTACCCCATTCCTGCTTTCTCCCCAAATGCCTTGATTCCGTCAGGCCTAAATATTGGGAGGAGACTTGGATTGCCGTGTAATCAGGGAAGCCATGACTCCAAAGGTGATCGAAGGTGATCAAAGTCATGACTACAAAGGTATCTTTTTTCACAAAATCCTAAACTGCATATTGATGTGGAGAGTAGACATAGAGTGCTGGAGTAACTCAGCGGGTCAGGCAGCATCTCTGGAGATAACAGACGGGTGACGTTTTGGGCCGGGGCCCTTCTTCAGACCCGAAGCGTCACCCTGTTATTGTTCTCCGGAGTTACTGCGCGACCCACTAAATTTCTCCAGCACTTCATGTCCGTCTTTGGTACAAACCAGCATCTGCAGTTCCTTTTTACACGATGCAGAGGGCACTGGAGTTTACAGTCATCCCAATATCAAACCATGTACAGTAAATCTTCATTAGAATGGACCATGGGGGGGGGGGGGAAATGGTGTCCTTAATTGTCGATTGTCCGCTGTAGCCAAGTAAGGGATTATCATTGTATCACTGCCGGCTAATACGCAAATGGACACAGAGTGCTGGAGTAACACAGCGGGTCAGGCGGCATCCCTGGAGAACATGGACATGTAGTGTTTTGGGTAGAGACCCTTCTTCAGTCTCGCGGTCTGGAACTGGGCCTGGAATCCAGGTGAGTGGACGGAGCCGGCCTGCTGGTGGCCTGGGTAGAGGCGAGGATCGGCAGGCAGAGCTTTTGGCCATTGGCCGCGGGCAGGAGTTGACTGGGCGGCGGTGTGGGCCGGAGATGGCGGGCGTCGGCAGCCCGTGTTAGCAGTGAAGGTCGGTGGCCCCATCCGCTATAGCCGAAATCCCTCATAGAGACGAGTGTTTACTGTACTTACCAACAAGGGCTGTTAGATGGTGACCTGCATAAAGCTACCAGCTGTAACTGCAGAATTCCTGTGTCTAGATGAAACCAAAACATCCGGACCTTAAGCACCTTACCATGTGGCTCACTTGTCCAATATATCCTTTAATTCCTCCCCTCTCCCACACAAAAAGTATTTTTTGCCAAATTGTCCCTAGTTGTAGGATAGTGTTACTGTGCGGTGTGATTGCTAGTCAGCATGGACTTGGTAGGATGAAGGGCCTGTTTCCGCGCTGTTTCATTCTCTCTCCAGCCCTCCGCCATCCTAGTTCTCCGACCAGTCTGACTGTCCTGTTTTTATCTATATTTTATCTTTGTCTGCTTCGTTGTCATCGTCCCATGGCCAACAATGATCAGTTCTATACTTCAATCTCACCCCCCTTTGCTGTCATGTTCCATATCACTGTGTCGCCCTCTCCCGACTCTCAGCCTGAAGAAGGGTCTCGACCCGAAATGGCACCCATCCCTTCTCTCCAGAGAGGCTGCCTGTCTGGCTGCGTTACTCCTGCACTTTGTGTCTATCTTGGGTGTAAACCAGCACCTGCAGTTCCTTCCCGCAGACTGTTTCCGCACTGTATCTATAAAGTCTAAACCTTCTGCCACCGCTGCCCGGGTCTGATAATTGAATGTAGTCAATCAATTGCAGTAATTACTTTAGAGGTGAAATGGCTTTGCATAAATGTATGATTGGAAAAGAAGATTAGGCAAATAAAAGTTTATTTTCTTTGAAAACATGTTTGCAACTCTGAACAAAATATCGATTAATTCATCGTGGACTTACAAGACAACTCAAATACCATCGATCCTGCATCTCAAAGGCTAGAATTATCTAGCCTATTGTCCACCATTTTGTTTGCATAAGAAGGATAAATTCCAAACTGCAACCATAAATACCACAGACACCCCTAAAAGGCCAAAAGGAATTCAGGAGAAGCCTCGTCGTTCAGAAGTTAAGGCAAATAGCATTAAAGTGATGGGGAACCTATAGACACACAAGAAAGCAAAGAGCTTGGTTTACATATCAGGTTCAATGAGATCTTGCTAACCCCAATGAGATACTTACATCTACTCAATCAGTTTTTATTTTAATGAGCTGGTTAACATGTCGGTCGACGGACACAAAACGTTGGAGTAACTCAGCGGGACGGGCAGCATCTCTGGAGCGTAGGAATGGGTGACGTTTCAGGTCGAGACCCTTCTTCAGACATCTCTGTTGGACTGCAGGCATGACTCTGTCGCAAGTCTTCAGTCTCAAGAAGGGTCTTGACCCGAAATGTCGCCCATTCCTTCTCTCCAGAGATGCTGCCTGTCCCGCTGAGTAACTCCAGCCTTTTGTGTCGATCTTCGGTTTAAACCAGCATCTGTTGCTCCTTCCTAAACATGTGGGTAGATGTTTATTGCATATGGAGTTGGTATATTCAGTTAGCATAAGTTGGTATATTCACTTTAGACTTGGTCGAGTGCATATCCTGGTGTTATAGCGCAAGTACTTTGTGTTTTAATTGTAATGGGTTGAACATGGGTTGAAGCAATTGGGCCATTTGAAAATTATTTTTACTTGTTAAAAGCAAGTGAACTGAAGTTGGGAGTTTACAAAAGTGGATTTTGAAATGCCAGACCAACACTGGAAAGGGAACGGGTTTAGCCTGGAGTTCTCTACCATGGACTCAATGCTAAACTGCCCAGCTCTTCCCTTTATTCCAGCTGCATTTACACATGTGGGTGCACCCAGCCTGTGCGGCTAAACACCAAGAACTTAACTTGCACCACATGATGAGATTTGTAGACAACAGTAGCTGGAATGTGAGGCACTTTTTAAGGCCAGTTTTTTTTTATTCTGGAGGTTCCACTGGAGGTGAATTCCACTCTTCAAGTAATTATTCTGCAGAATGATTCTAGTTTCTTGGAAAAAAAAATTGAAGAACAAAGACAAAAAAAACAAATGGGGATTGAAACATTCACATGCAGACGACTTTAAAAATGCACCACCAGTAAGTACTTCATTGCAAGTCCGTAACTTGTTACTGAAAAGTAGAGCAAGAGAATTAAATTGAACACGTGCACTCCAGCTTACATAAAACTTTTAAATATACTTCCATTTTGTTAGAAATTCAACATGTAGAAAAGATCAGTACAATTGATTCTCACTGTACAGACTAGGAGTCAAGAAAGGGTAAAAAGTTAATTGTCGGTTGCAAAGAATGCAACGATTTGTTACTGGTCTCACTTCCCCAAATGGTCTTGTTTAATTAAACCTACAGCTCGTCGTGCTTGAGTGGCTCGGCGCTGGGCTTGATGAAGACACCTTCCATGACCGTCCAGTAATTGTTGGCATTGGGGCTGAAGGTGCCGTGGACTTCCAGCTGACCCCTGATGGGGTGGCCATACTGCTCGCCTGTTATGGTGAGGAAGGCCTGGGTCCCCACGTGCTTTAAGCGAACGTCTTCGTCCCGCTCCCAGCTCACTCCGCCGCACTGCACGGTCCAGACGTCCAGGTCGTCCCCTTCGCCATTCTCGCCGAATGCGCTCACTTCCTGTGTGGCAAAGTGGCGCAAGGTTAGCGCTGGGGTGGTCACGCCAACAGTTAAACAGCTGATGTCGAAACCGAAGACACAAAATGGTGGAGCAACTCAGCGGGACAGGCAGCGTCATTAGAATGATAGATACAAAATGGTGGAATAATTCAGCAGGTCAGGCAGCGGCATTAGAATCATAGACAGACACAAAATGGTGGAATAATTCAGCGGGTCAGGCAGCGTCATTAGAATCATAGATAGACACAAAATGGTGGAATAATTCAGTGGGTCAGGCAGCGTCATTAGAATCATAGATAGACACAAAATGATGGAGTAACCCAGCGGGACAGGTAGGGAGAAGGAATGGGTGACGTTTCGGGTCGAGACCCTTCTTCAGACAGACATTAGAATCATCCTCTCCAGTGCAAAAAAAATCCTCTCCAGATGCTTTCAAGAGAGAGTTAGATAGAGCTCTTAAGGATAGTGGAGTCAAGGGATATGGGGGGAAGGCAGGAACGGGGTACTGATTGGGGATGATCAGCCATGGTCACATTGAATGGCGGTGCTGTACTCCTGCACCTATTGTCTATTGTCTACATGGAGATTATCTAACATGTAATGTAATGAACAAGCCACAGTGGACCACCACATCTACCAGTCAGACCCCTCAGGTAGATGCCAGTTTTAGCTGCACTGGAACAGCTTGGCTAGAAACTTTGAATTTATTCTATGCTTTAGGTCATAAAACTATCCTGTTATCAATCACCTCATCAGCCATTCTTCCACACCATGCATTTGTGGATGTTCACTTTGTCATTCCAGCTCTTATCATTATTCCATAATTTATCCTGAATTTCATTGCCTTATCTGCTCTCCCCGAGCAGTTCCATCACATTCCTAATGAGTGCCATATTCCCCCTTTCTGCCCAGCTGCCATAGAGTCAGCCAGCATGGAAACAGGCCCTTTGGCCCAACCTGCCCATACCCACCACACGCCCCATCTATGCTAATTCCATCCTATCTCTCTAAACCTTTCCTATCCATGTACCTATCCAAATGTCTTTTAAATGTTGTTATAGTCCCTGCCTCATCTACCTCCTCTGGCAGCTCGTTCCATGTGCCATCTGTGAGAATAAAATGCCCGTCAGGTTCCTATTAAATCTTCCCCCTCTCACCTTAAACCTCTGGCCTCTGCTTCTTGTTTCCCCTACTTTGGGTAAAAGACTGTGCATTTACACAGTATGAAGAAGGATCTCGACCCGAAATGTCACCCATTCCTTCGCTCCAGAGGTGCTGCCTCATCTGCTGACTTACTCCAGTATTTTCATGTGCATTTACACTATCTAGTCCTCTCATGATTTTGTACAAGGGGTACTCATCCGACTCCTTTGCTGGTCTCTTGCACACTGCCCCTGTACATGCTGGACCTTACACACTGCAGTCCACGCTCTCAGTCCGCCACCTTGCAAACCACCCTTCCTTCTTTGGTACTTGACCTCAACCCCTCCCCTTCCCCATTACAGAGTCTTGATGGGCTCCACACCCGATTTCCCCACCTACAACCATGTCATAAGGTCATAAGGAACAGGACTAGAATCAAGTCTACTCCGCCATTCAATCAATCTATCTCTCCCTCCTAACCCCATTCTCCTGCCTTCTCCCCATAACCCCTGACACCTGTACTAATCAAGAACCTATCTATCTCTGCCTTAAAAATATCTACTGGCTTGGCTTGCACAGCCGTCTGTGGCAAAGAATTCCACCCTCTGACTAAAGGCTATTGCATGTCACCACCACCCAGCTTTCTTCCAACCCATCACACAAATTCACAAGTTTTAGGAGTAGAATTAGGCCATTCGGACCATCGAGTCTACTCCACCATTTGATCATGGCCGATCACTGCCTCCTATTCCTGTTTTCCTGCCTTCTCCCCATAGTCCTCGACATTGTCGATTTTTGGCGCACCTGAAAAATTCTTAATCCTGACTCCCCCCCCCCCACCCCCTGCCTTTAAGCCTCAATCAGAAGTGCATCATTGCAGTGACACATCATACCTGGTTTCCGGAGAGTGGCGACACAAAGTGGTGACTGTGCAGGTTTCTTCCAGTGTTGACGTGTGTTAGTCGTATAGGTTGTCCACATTTGATCGGTATTCCGCGCTGACAAACCAGGCCCGGTTTTCCTCTCACCGTCCAGTAGCTGTTACTGTCATCCGAAACGCTCACGCCAGTCACAGACTGCTGCCCGCTTCCTTTTAGAGAATCCAGAGTCAATGGACCATCAAATTAATTGATTTTATTAACAAAATAATAACACTTAAAATCACTGACAGTAGTTATTTGAAATGGAAGCACAAAAGGTCTAGATATTATACCAGGGATTAGAAAAAGAAGATAGACAACCGTTCTACTCAAGATTCAATCTATCTCTGCCTTAAAAATATCCATTGACTTGTGGCCTCCACAGCCTTCTGTGGCAAAGAATTCCTCAGGTTCACCACCCTCTGACTAAACAAATTCCTCCTCATCCCCTTCCTAAAGGAACGTCCGTTAATTCCGAGTCTATGACCTCTGGTCCAAGACTCTCCCGCTAGTGAAAACATCCTCTCCACATCCACTCTATCCAAGACTTTCACTATTCGGTACGTTTCAATGAGGTCCCCCCTCAATCTTCTAAACTCAAGGTTTAGAGGGGACTTGAGATATAAACTTTCACCCAGATGATTGGTTTCTCTAATGTTTTATTGTACTATTGAAACATTTTAGTAGCATTTAGTGAACACATGAAACGCATGACATTGATAGCCTCAGGCTAATTGTTGGAAAACAAATTTGTATAAAGAAGTACTTGATGTTTCGTTGAGCCAAAGGGTCAGACCATCTGCTACACATCACCACAAACCACTAGTAACTGTTACAAACAAAAAAGCCCTTATCTCCGGTTTCCTCCGACACTCCAAAGACGTACAGGTTTGTATATTAATCAGCTTGGTATAATTGTAAATTGTCCATAGTGTGTGGAGGATAGTGTTAGTGTGCGGAGATCGCTGGTCAGCATGGACTCGGTAAGTTTAGTTTAGAGACACAGCGCAGAAACAGGCCCTTCGGCCCACCGAGTCCGCACTGACCAGCAATCACCGCACTTTAACACTATCCTACACAGGCTTTCTACACTTTACACTTGTAACAAGCCAATTAACCTACAAACCTGTACATCTTTGGAGTGTGGGAGAAAACGGAAGATCTCGGAGAAAACCCACGCTGGTCACGGGGAGAACGTACAAACTCCATACAGACAGCACCCGTAGTCAGGATCGAACCCGGGTCTCTGGCGCTGCAAGGGAGCAACTCTACCGCTGCACCACAGTGCCACTTGTACTGTGTACCTTCCGAATAGTCCACCAGGAACTATACTGGAAGTTGGACAATTTTATGCTGGACAATTTTGACATTTATCAAGCCAGTTAATCAAGCCAATTGATCTACACTCTTCTCGAAACTAAATGTTAAAATGAGAACTGAGCAGTGTGATCGGGTTGACAAGCAATCTGCAATATTGAATACAGTGAATAGTTTAATCGTTAAAATTCACAACACACAATTGAATTATCATTTCAGCATTATTGTTTGTAAACAACAACAAAATGGAAAGGATGATAGAATTTTTCTTCCATTACCATGTAGCATTTGGTAAACCTACTTTCGAAACGCAGCAATCACAAGATGAGACGAGAACAATCTTAAAAGGCTGCATTTGTTTCTATTTTTAGATGGAAAAAAAACCTAAATTCGGAAAACTAATCTTTCGTTAAACATCGTTGCACAAGGTTAAAAGTTTCACTTTACTCAGCAGGAAGTTGCTGCAGTGGTAACATTTGTAAAGACAAACACAGATTTAAAAGCTAATCCCAAATACCAGTCCAGTGAACAATAGACTTTTTTTTTTAAATTATAAACTTGGATTCTGGGCCACATTCAGTCAGGCACCTGCACCCTCTTGCAGGCAAGAAGTAGATGTTATCTTCCTGCTCATTTAAATTATTTGCATTTGAATCAGAACATGGAGTCCTGAATCAATTCAATGTCAACACTGAAGGCTTTGCCCTCAGCAAAGGAACAAATCAAACCAACAGGAACCGATTGTTCTTTCACTTACTGTTGTCGGCCACACTGTTCCTACCTCCACCGAGAGCAAAAAGAAATTCCCAACGTTTTGCCAGAGGAGGGAGATATGTTTCAAAATTCATCCCCAATCTGTGACCCAAGTGACTAGATCGTTGTGTTAATGCATTCTCGTTTCCCTGTGACATGTTCTCACTGTATTCAAAGGCAGAAGACAACTTCTTCAGACTGTAGGAGGGTCTCGACCTGAAATGTCATCCCCATTCCTTCTCTCCAGAGATGTTGCCTGTCCCCGCTGAGTTACTCCAGTGTTATGTGCCTATCTTCAGCTTGAACCAGCATCTGCAGTTCCTTCCTACACACTGGGGACAGAATTTGAGGTTTATGGGCCAAACGCAGGCAGGTGGGACTGGTGTAGATGGGGCATGTTGTTCGGTATGGGTAAGTTGAACAAAAGGACCTGTTTCCACACTGTGTGACTCTAACGCATCGATGCAATTAGACGGCACCAATACGATTGCCAGTCGAGTTTGAATTTGACGTCCTGTTAATGCAGGCATCATGTTAACCATTCAATTTTCTTCCTTTATAAAAAAAAATGTGAAAAGGCAGATTCCATGTGTACATAAAAAATACGCCAACTGCCCAGAGCCACGCTGATCTTTGCCAAGATACCCACTTCCATCCAATTCACAACTTATCACGTAACGTGATTAGATGACTAGCAACTCTTTAGTTTAGTTCAGAGATACAGTGCGGAAACGGGCCCTTCGGCCCACCAAGTCCGCACCAACCAGCGATACCCACGCACGAGAGACAACTTACATTCATACCAAGCCAATGGTGTGGTGTGCATTTATACCACACCTGCACGTCTTTGGAGTGTGGGGGGAAACCGGAGCACCCAGAGAAAACCCACACAGGCCACGGGGAGAACGTACAAACTCCACACAGACAGCACCCGAGGTCAGGATCGAACCCGGGTCTCTATCTCTGGCGCTGTGTAGCCTCATATATTTAGTTCGAGGCTTTGAATAATGTCTTCAGATCCCCCCCCAAAAAAATGTTTTGAAGGGGAGGTGGAGGAGCGGGGGGGGGGGGGGGAGCATTAAAGTCATTGCCCCAACGGGTGTTGAGCTGCACAAATGAAGGGAAGATTCAAGGGGTCTCTCATTGACCTCAGCACCTCGGAACTGGGGTCAATCATTGACCTCCGTGCCACCAGATCTGGGGTGAGGGGTCATACTTTGACCTCAGTGCACTGGGACCGTCATTAACCGTCAGTCATTGACCTCAGTGCCCCAGGGTCAGGTGTCAATCAATGACCTCAGTGCCCCCAGATCTAATGTGAGGCTGTTATACATTGACCTGAGTGCCCCTAGACCTAGGTCATTCATTGACCTCAGTGCTCAGGATTCACAAATTATAGGAGTAGAATTAGGCCATTCGGCCCATCAAGTCTACTCCGCCGTTCAATCATGGCTGATCTCTTCCTCCTAATCCCATTCTCCTGCCTTCTCCCATAACCCTTGACACCTGGTCTAATCAAGAATCTATCCATCTCTGCCTTAAAAATATCCACTGACGTAGTCGCCACAGCCTACTGCGGCAATGAGTTCCACAAAGATTCGGGGAGTCAGTCATTTACCTCAGTGCTCCCAGATTTGGGGGTGAGGGGTCAGTCAGTGCCCCACACACTGATGAGAGGGGTCAGTAATTGACCTCGGTGACCAAAGGTCAGTAATTGACCTCAGTGCCCCAGGGACAGTCAGAACCTTCAGCACCTGCAAATTTGGGGAGATGGGTCATTCATTGACCCCAGTGCCCCTTGGTCAGGGGTGAGAGGTCCGTCATTGTCCTCAGTGCCCTGGATTTGGGGTGAGACGTCCGTCAGTGACCCCAGTCACCCGGGGTCAGAGGTCTGTCAGTGCCCTGGATTCAGGGTGAGAGGTCAGTCATTGACCCCAGTGCCCCAGAGTCGGGGGTGAGAGAGAGGTCAGTCGGTGACCCCAGTGCCCCGGGGTCGGGGATGAGAGAGAGGTCAGTCAGTGACCCCAGTACCCCGGGGTAGGGGGTGAAAGAAAGGTCAGTCAGTGACCCCAGTGCCAGGGATGAGAGAGAGGTCAGTCAGTAACCCTAGTGCCCCGGGGTCAGAGGTGAGAGAGAGGTCAGTCAGTGACCCTAGTGCCCCGGGGTGAGAGAGAGGTCAGTCAGTGACCCCAGTGCCCCGGGGTCTGGGGTGAGAGAGAGGTCAGTCAGTGACCCCAGTGCCCCGGGGTAGGGGGTGAAAGAAAGGTCAGTCAGTGACCCCAGTGCCAGGGATGAGAGAGAGGTCAGTCAGTAACCCTAGTGCCCCGGGGTCAGAGGTGAGAGAGAGGTCAGTCAGTGACCCTAGTGCCCCGGGGTCTGGGGTGAGAGAGAGGTCAGTCAGTGACCCCAGTGCCCCGGGGTCTGGGGTGAGAGAGAGGTCAGTCAGTGACCCCAGTGCCCCGGGGTCGGGGGTGAGAGAGGTCAGTGACCCGGGGTCAGGGGTGAGAGAGAGGTCAGTCAGTGACCACAGTGCCTCACTTGGTTTATTGGTCCTCCAAATGGAATTTAAACTGGAGGTGGAGCATCTTACCGGAGCCGTACTTGACGTCGTGCGAGTGCAGGCGGACATTGTGCCGGTTGTTGAGCAGCTTGACCACCGAGCCGCAGGTGACCGACTCTTGCTCCGTGGCCGTGGCGGCGAGGGCCGAGAGCAGCGCGTAGAGGGCGAGCCCCAGCGCGGAGCTCCGAGCTCGGGCCCTCTCCCCCGACATGTCGGCAGCGACCAAAGACCCAGCTCCGGCCCCGGCGCCGGCCTCGCACTGCGCCTGCGCGGGGTCGCCCCACCCCCCAGCCAATCAGAGGCCTCGTCCCGCTGCCTCCATGCAGATCCCGGCCAATCAGCGGCCGCCGCGCCGCCACTCCTCACCCTCCCCCAGCCCCCGCCCACCAGCCTCGGCCAATCAACGGCTGCCCCGCGTCAGCATCACCGCGCACACCTCGCGCTTCATCCAATCAACGAGCGAACACCGCCTGTCTCCAAGCAGATTACGGGCCACTTAGCAACCGTCCGTCCGACCCCCCCACCCCAGCGTTTGAGTCACCGCCGCCAGCCAATCGTCCGCTGTCTCCAAGCAGATTACGGGCCACTTAGCAACCGTCCGTCCGACCCCCCCACCCCAGCGTTTGAACCACCGCCGCCAGCCAATCGTCCGTTGTCTCCAGGCAGATTACGGGGCACTTAGCAACCGTCCGTCCGACTCCCCTCCACCCACCAGCGTTTGAACCACCGCCGCCAGCCAATCGTCCGCTGCCTCCAGGCAGACTCCCCGCCACTTAGCAACCGTCCCGCCCAACACTCCTCTCGTGTCAACGGCCGCTTTTTGGCAGTTGGTTGGGTCGCGCGGGGGAGGGGAGGGGGAGGGGGAGGGGGGGGGAAAGGGCGGGAAAGGTCCTCAGCGTCCACCAGCGATAGCAGCACATTCAGGCCATTCAGCCCATCGAGTGCACTCCGCCATTAATTCGCGGCTGATCTATCGCTCCCTCCTAACCCCATTCTCCTTGCCCTCTCTCCATCCGCCCCCAAACCCGGACACCCGTACTAATCAAGGGCCGCGTCCGGCCCCGCCTCACCCGTCCCGACGTAGTGCAGCCCATGGAGTGCAGCAGCAGAGCCTCGCCCTTGGCCCCGTTGGTCAGTTGGATCTTCGCTTACCGCCGACTCCACACACCTAGGGTCGCCAACGTTCCCACTCCCAAATAAGGGGCAAACGGTCAAAACAAAGGACAAATTCCCCACGGCAATTCGTTGACCGACTCGGCTGGCTGGGTGAATGATGAGTCGGCCCTGGTGCTGGACTGCACACAAAGCCCAGCTGGCGGGCCAGCTGAGGAGTCCGACGTCCCATCCAACTCATGGACCGAGGATCGGTCGTGTGAAGGAGGGGTGGTGGTGGTGTGGGCGGTAAGCGAAGATCCGGAGCTCGGACAGCTGGCCGGGCTGCCGACCGACCGACGGGGCCACGGGCGAGGCGCTGCTGCTGCTGCTGCACTCCTCGGGCTGCACTACGTCGGGACGGGTGAGGCGGGGCCGGACGCGGCGCTCCAACCCAACAGTCCCCTCGATCCAAGTAGTAGCAGTCAAATACGGGACAAGGGCGGTCCCGTACGGGACAAACCAACTTAGCCCAATATACAGGATGTCCCAGCTAATAATAGGCATGTTACAATACTTACCTTCAGTGGTGCTGCAGTTCTGCCACTGGCCGTGTGCGCGACTTTGGCACCTTTGAGGTGGGGGCAGGTTTAAAATGCCGTTTTCTCCAGCCTGTTGAAATCGATCTTTGTCTGGCTGTTTAGCTGCTGAAGAAAAATCGCTCTGACATCCGTTTTATCAAGTTTTTTAAAAACAGTGCTGGATAATTTAATAGCAGGAGAAAAATAAAAATTGTCTTCTAAAGCCATCAACGCTGACAATGGAACGGATCTCACGTACAGGACAAAGCAAGGTAAGCCGTTTATTTTTACATATAAACGTGCTTCTTAGGATGCTTTTAATCAAATTTTCACATTGCGAAAAGGTGATTTACGCCCCATACAAACCGGCAGTGTTTTTCCTGCTGATATGGGGTTTAAATTCACCGCAAATGCAACGTTCCAATCGATCGCGTTCCACAAAATCCCACTCGCAAGATGATTTAAATGCCAATTAATTTACGGGAATTAAACACTCAATTCCTTCCATTTGGCCTATAAATTAATGACAATGAGATTTAAAAATCATGTTATATTGTGAATTCTTGTGTGAATGTTATTTGGACGCTTAAGCTATTTAAAAAATGTTAAAAACTGAAAATTTAAAAACTGAAAATTTCATTGAGTTCTGTTAATTTTTAAGAGAGTTTTGGGCTTTTGACTGTCCTCGATCACAGGTTTTGAGTTAAGTCAATGGAAAAGCAATGGGGAACAAGATGCTAATTTCAGAGTATGAAAATGGCCATAACTTTTTCAATACTGAAGATATGAAAGTGAATTAGGTGTCAAATTAAACTTCTTTTTATGCTTTATCTGATGGGATAAATTGTAGACTTGAGTTTTTAAATCTCAAACTTTTGTAACATTGCTGGTAGTAGCAGTCAAATACAGGACAAGAGCGGTCCGTTACGGGACAAACCAATTTAGCCCAATATACGGGATGTCCCGGCTAATATGGGACACTTGGCAACCCTACCACCACCCCTCCTTCTCATGGCCGATCACCGACCGGTTCACGAGTTGGATGGGGTGCTGGACTTTGCACGCGACGTTGTGCCCAAAGTCCGGCCCCCGGGCCAAAACTCCACAGCTGGCCTGCTGGCTGGGCTTTGTGTGCAGTCCAGCACCCGGGCCAACTCATCATTCACCCAGCCACGGCCGAGTTGGCTAACGAATTGCTGTGGGGAATTTGTCCCGTGTTTTGACCTTTTGTTCCTTATATGGGAGTGGGAAAGTTGTCAACTCCAATCTCCGCCTTCAATATATCCACAGACCTGGCCTCCACAGCCTACTGTAACAAAGAATTCCGCAGATTCACCACCTTCTGACTAAAGAAATTCATAGAAAACAGGTGCAGGAGTAGGCCATTCGGCCCTTCCAGCCAGCACTGCCGTACAATATGACCATGACTGATCATCCAGAATCAGTACCCCGTTCCTGCTTTCTCCCCATATCCCTTGATTCCGTTAGTCCTAAGAGCTAAATCTAACTCTCTTGAAAACATCCACTGAATCGGCCTCCACTGCCTTATGTGGCAGAGAATTCCACAGATTCACAACTCTTGAGTGAATTTTTTTTTCTCATCTCAGTCCTAAATGGCCTACCCCTTATTCTTAAACAGTGACCCCTGGTTCTGGACTCCCCCAATATCGGGAACATTTTTCCTGCATTTGTTTCGCCCAGAGAGTTGTGAATTTGTGGAATTCCCTGCCACAGAGGGCAGTGGAGGACAAATCACTGGATGGATTTAAGAGAGAGTTAGATAGAGCTCTAGGGGCTAGTGGAATCAAGAGATATGGGGAGAAGGCAGGCACGGGTTATTGATTGGGGACGATCAGCCATGATCACAATGAATGGCAGTGCTGGCTCGAAAGGCCGAATGGCCTCCTCCTGCACCTATTTTCTAAGTAATCTAGCCTCTCCAATCACTTGATAATTTTATATTTCTATAAGATCCCCTCTCATCCTTCTAAATTCCAGTGAGTACAAACCCAGTCGACCCATTCTTTCATCATATGACAGTCCTGCAATCCCGGGAATTAACCTGGTGAACCTACGCTGCACTCCCTCAATAGCAATAATGTCCTTCCTCACATTAGGAGGCCAAAACTGCACACAATACTCTAGGTGTGGTCTCACCAGGGCCCTGTACAATTGTGGACAGACCTCTTTGCTCCTATACTCAAATCCTCTCGTTAGTTTTCTTCACTGCCTGCTGTACCTGCATGATTACTTTCAGTGTTAAAGAAGGAACTGCAGATGCTGGAGAATCGAGGGTACACAAAAGGCTGCTTACTTTCAGTGACTGATGTCCAAGGACACCCAGGTCTCATTGCACTTCCCTTTTCGTAATCTAACACCATAATCTGCCTTCCTGTTCTTGCCGCCAAATTGGGTAACCTCACATTTATCCACATGATACTGCATCTTACCACGCATCTGACCACTCTCCCAACCTATCCAAGTCACCCTGCATCCTCATAGCATCCTCTTCACAGTTAACACTGCCACGCAGCTTTCCTCGTCGTCTCCTTCCCAAAGAAACGTCCTTTATTTTTAAGTCTGACCTCTAGTCCTAGACCCTCCCACAAGTGGAAACATCCTCTCCACATCCACTCTACCCAAGGCCATTCGGCCCATCTAGTCTACGCCATTCAATCATGGCTGATCTATCTCTCCCTCCTAACCCCATTCTCCTGCCTTCTCCCCATATCCCCTGACACCCGTACTAATCAAGAATCTGTCAATCCCCACCATTGACTTGACGTCCACAGTCATCTAGGGCAAAGAATTCCACAGACTCACCACCCTCTGACTAGGAGGGAACAGGATTTAATATTAGGAGTGAAAGTCCTCACAATTTCATTCCATCTATTAACTCCCTCTGGCTTTGCATTCCATTCCAACTGTTCAGTTCAGGTACACAAGGATTTGCCAATGGTGGTGAATCGGTGGAATTCATTGCCACAGAAGGCTATGGAGGTTTCTATAGCCTTCTGGATTAATGGACTAGGCTACATACCAATTTGGACAAGACCACACACATTTACAATTTTATCCAACCCAATTAACCTACAAACCTGTTCGTCTTTGGAGTGTGGGAGGAAATCAGGGCACTCAGAGAAAACCCAGTATCAAACCCGGGTCTGTAAGGCAGCAACTCTACCGCTGCGCCACTGTGCTAGTAACATTAAAATGCAGCTGGTGAGATTCATAAAAAGCAATTTGCTGATAATACTAAAATGGAGAGAATAAATAAACAGAGTTGGAAGCATTGGTCCTTGTCATTTATCAGCATCTACTATATTTGATGCCATGTCACCATTTTACTAGTACCAACTCATTTTTTAATCCATACAGAGGTCTTGCTTGGCAGAATTTCGAATAAACAATATATCATATAAAACCATAAGTCAATGTCCATCTCAGTGGTAAAACAAGAAGTTTCTTTATTAACATTAGCTCTGAAGTCAAAGGAATGAAAAAGCTGGGAATTACACCATCAGTATAAGAATAATAAAAATGAATCGATATTTCAGCAAGGCAATTTTGACGTGATTAAAAAAGGATTGGTAGCTGAATAGAGAGAGAGAGAGAGGGAGAGAGCGAGAGAGCGAGAGAGAGAGAGAGAGAATGCAGTAGCGTTTGCATGAAAAAAATCCTAAGGCAGATCTTTGGAAGCTGTAGGCAGAGGTATTGTCCTGGGATCTCCAGTCTGATCAAAATCAGATGAGCAATGGCAATCCAAAAAGACCCTACAGAAGGAACTAATTTGCTCAACATGTACAGCACTGAAGGAATCCCAATTTTAATAGATTTCATGCAGCAAAGGAATGAAGTGCTCAATACTCAGCGCAATGATGCCACCCCAACGATCATCCCAGTGATGGCCATGCTGAAGACTAACTTGGAAAGGTCTATCTTCTGATGGAGTGTCTCGTTTTTGTGTGCTGTCGACACAGTAAAACCCGACAGAATTAGTGATTTTCCTCCCTCAAGGTTGCTGCTCTCCTTCAAGAGTATTTTCACAATGCTTGTTCAGCACTCTGCAGAACCAAAAAAGTTCAAGCAAATATTAAATTAAAGGAAAGGCAAAGATTTATAATCGTTAACCAAAATAATAAAATACAGCTTTTCTCTCTTCCACTCTCTTCTCATGTCACCCTATCCTTACTCCCATGAAATTTAGGAAAAAAACACCATATTACACTCCAGCACAATCTGTCTATTCTCAGTGACGGAGAGAGAGAAAGGAATCCAATGATAGATATTTAAATTTTTAACCAAAATCATAATTTTGGCAGAACAGTTGGGGTGGATATGGCGGATACTGTGGCGTCTCTACAGTGCTTTGTGCAGGTGGATGAGTGTTGGCTGCTCAGCCCCATGCTCCTTTTTGAACTACGGCCTGACTTGAGTTTGGGGAGGACGGATTGGCTGGTGATCCTCGGCTGAGCATTGAAGGCGTCAATCTGTTCCTGCGTACTGCACTCTTCGAAGCACTGCCGCGGGCTGCAGAGAGCAATCCCTATTTTGTCAGCCAGCGAGTCTTGCTTTTTGATTCTATTCATCAGGAGGCAAAATGTGGCAGAGAATAGCGAATTAGCAATTTTCAGATTCTTCTCCCTCTGGTCCTCAGGAGTGATCCGCATGTAGGTTTTGCAGACTGTCTTACAGGTGATGTCTCGATAATATTGATCCTTTTCAGGCGTCGGAGTCTGTGCACAGAAAGAAGTTTGGTCAGTGGCAGCGTATAAAGGAATTCAATACTTAATTTGGAGAATTAACTTGATAAATTCCTTATGTTTAATAAGGAACTGCAGGTGCTGGAAAATCGAAGGTGGACAAAAGTGCTGGAGAAACTCAGCGGGTGAGGCAGCATTTATGGAGCGAAGGAATAGGTGACATTTGGGATTCGACCCGAAACGTCACCTATTCCTTCGCTCAATAGATGCTGCCTCACCTGAAACGTTTCGGCCCGAAAAGGGTTTCGGACGGAAACGTTGCCCATTTCCTTCACTCCATAGATGCTGTTGCACCCGCTGAGTTTCTCCAGCACTTTTGTCTACCTTTGATAAATTCCTGTTCCTTGCTCCACCTTCCCCTGCCCAAACTTGCTGCATTACATGGCGCGAAATCCCTCATCTCCCAGTGGTAACTGCCTGCGTTTTTATCAAAGACAGACCCAGAGAGCTGGAGTAACACCTCTGGAGAAAAGGAATCGGTGACGTTTCCGGTCGAGACCCTTCTTCAGATTGAGAGACAGGGGAAAGGGGAACGAGGGATATAGACGGTACTTCGGACATATGATTGCAGGATATGCAGAAAGCAACGATATTGAAGGAAAGTTGGAGTACACAATGGTCCATTGTTGGCTGTGGGATAGGTGATGATGAGTTAATTCACTCAGTGGAACTCGACAGAACGATAGTAAAATGAGTATGACGACTAGGGTGAGAAAGGCATCGAAAAAAAGATGAGGGATGCAAGGGTTACTTGAAGTTGGCAAAATCAATATGCATACTGCTGGTTTGTAGCTTCCCACGCGAAATGTAAGGTGCTGCTCCCCCAGTTTCCGTTTGGCCTTACTCTGACAATGGAGGAGGCCCAGGCCCCAGGACAGAGAGATCAGTATAGTTGTGGGAAGGGAAGTTAAGGCGTTAAGTAACTGTGAGTTTTTGTCAATGTTAGCAGTAGTATGGTTGCAAATCGAGGGAGCTCTGTTCACCTGCCTGCCCCTTCCCCTAACGCACAGCGCCCCTCAGATCTTCTTTCACCGTTTACCCTTTTCAGAAGTCAGAGTACTTTTGGGAACTGAATTATCCTACCACAACCAGAGAGCAGTGCTGAACTACTATCTACCTCATTGGGGGAAACTTTTTTCTCAATCTCTTACCTTGCCGGAGATGCGATTGTTTTCCGGATCGCATATCCGGTCGCTCTGCGGCCTAACATCATGGAGCTGGAGGCCTCGCTCAGGACTGACCACGGGGACTTACCATCAGAGCCTGCGATCCCTTGCCTGGGATCGACACTCCAACCGCGGCCTGCGGATTTCAACATCGAGGAGCCCGCAGTCTCGGGTAGAGACTGATGGCGGGAAGCTCCAAAGCCGCAAGAGGTTTGACCAGCCCTGACCCGGGGTCTGATCGCCTGGTGCGGGGGAGCTGAGATCCCCCCCGTGGCGGGAGCTTGATCATCCCGACGTGGAGGGCCCGATCGCCGGCTATGGAACGCAAGATCGTCCCGTCAACGGAAGGCTCATGGCCCCCGAACGCGGTAGAACAAAGAAGGGAAGAGATTGAACATTTTTTTCACCTTCCATCACAGTGAGAAATGTGGAGGAGTCACTGTGGTGGATGTTTATGTTAACATGTATTTTGTGTGTTTTGGTGCTTTTTATTGATATTACTGTACGGCAAATCAAATTCCTCGTATGTTGCAAAACATACTTGGCTAATGAAGTATGATTATGATTATGATTATGATTGGTGGCTCTCAGACTATCTTTGATTGCACATTGATGGCTTTACCTAGCATTAAACGCCATTCCCTTAACATGTATCTATACACTGTAAAGGGCTGGATTGCAATCATGTTTTGTCTTTCTGCTGACTGGTTAGCACACACAAGCTTTTCACTGTACCTCAGTACACGTGGCAATAAACTAAACTGAACTGAACAGGCCGTATAAGGCCATTGTTTAACTTTTCACATAGTTAACTTAGTAACATCAGAAAAACTCAAGCATTATTTTCAAAAAGAGCATGCAGAGAATATCCCTTCTGATAGACAAGGAACTGCAGATGCTGGTTTACAAAAAAACGACCAAATGTCATTAACTCGAGGTCAGGTTGCATCTCTGGAGAACATAAATAGGTGACGTTTCAGGACACTTCTTCAGACTGATTGTGGTGGAGGCCGGGGTGGGGGGGGGGGAGAGAACCTGGTTGATGTGATGGACTGGGCTACATCCACAACTCTGCACTTACTGTGTGGGAAGGAACTGCAGATGCTGGTTTACACAGAAGACCTCAGTCTGAAGATGGGTTTTGGCCCGAAACGTTGCCTATTTCCTTTGCTCCATAGATGCTGCTGCACCCGCTGAGGTTCTCCAGCACTTTTGTCTACCTTACACAGAAGACAGCATCTCTGGAGAAAAGGAACAGGTGAAGTTTCGGGTCGAGACCATTCTTCAAACTGTGCAATTAAGTTCATAAGTGACAGGAGCAGAATTAGGCCATTCAGCCTATCAAGTCTACTCTGTCATTCAATGATGGCTGATCTATCTTTCTCTCTCAGCTCCATTCTCTTCCCTTCTCCCTATGACCCGACACCTGTACTAATCAAGAATCTATCTACCTCTGCGTTAAAAATATCCTCCATAGCTGTCAGTGGCTATTAATTTCACAGATTCACCACCCTCTGACTAAAGAAATTCCTCCTCATCTCCTTCTTAAAGGAATGTCCTTTTATTCTGAGGTTACTACTTCCAGTCTTAGGCGGAGCTGTTCCCAAACCAGGCTGCAATAAGTCCCATCACCTATCTATGTTTTTCAGAAATGCTATCTGACCCGCTGAGTTACTCCAGCTCTTTATCCCCTTTGTTCTCTGCCTAACTCAACATTCGTTTTTTTCCCTTGCCATGGACGTTTTGGTTGCTCGCCCAGTTAGAAACATAGAAACATAGAAAATAGGTGCAGGAGTAGGCCATTCGGCCCTTCGAGCCTGCACCGCCATTCAATGTGATCATGGCTGATCATCCAACTCAGTATCCCGTACCTGCCTTCTCTCCATACCCCCTGATCCCTTTAGCCACAAGTGCCACATCTAACGCCCTCTTAAATATAGCCAATGAACTGGCCTCAACTACCTTCTGTGGCAGAGAATTCCAGAGACTCACCACTCTCTGTGTAAAGAATGTTTTCCTCATTTCGGTCCTAAAGGAATTCCCCCTTATCCTTAGACTGTGACCCCTTGTTCTGGACTCCCCCAACATCGGGAACAATCTTCCAGCATCTAGCTTGTCCAACCCCTTAAGAATTTTGTAGGTTTCTATAAGATCCCCCCTCAATCTTCTAAATTCCATCGAGTACAAACCGAGTCTATCCAATCTTTCCTCATATGAAAGTCCTGACATCCCAGGAATCAGTCTGGTGAATCTTCTCTGTACCCCCTCTATGGCAAGGATGTCTTTCCTCAGATTTGGAGACCAAAACTGTACGCAGTACTCCAGGTGTGGCCTCACCAAAACCCTGTACAACTGCAGTAGAACCTCCCTGCTCCTATACTCAAATCCTTTCGCTATGAATGCTAACATACCATTTGCTTTCTTCACTGCCTGCTGCACCTGCATGCCTACTTTCAATGACTGGTGTACCATGACACCCAGGTCTCGTTGCATCTCCCCCTTACCTAATCTGCCACCATTCAGATAATAGTCTACCCTCATGTTTTTGCCACCAAAGTGGATAACCTCACATTTATCCACATTGTACTGCATCTGCCATGCATCTGCCCATTCACTCAGCCTATCCAAATCACCCTGCAGCCTCCAAGCATCCTCCTCACACCTAACTATACCCCCCAGCTTGGTATCATCTGCAAATTTGGAGATGTTGCATTGAATTTCCTCGTCCAAATCATTAATATATATTGTAAATAGCTGGGGTCCCAGCACTGAGCCTTGCGGCACCCCACTAGTCACTGCCTGCCATTCTGAAAAGGACCCGTTTACTCCTACCCTTTGCCTCCTGTCTGCTAGCCAGTTCTCTATCCACATCAATACTGAACCCCCAATACCGTGTGCTTTAAGTTTGTATGCTAATCTCTTATGCGGGACCTTGTCGAAAGCCTTCTGAAAGTCTAGATATAACACATCCACTGGTTCTCCCTTATCCACTCTACTAGTTACATCCTCGAAAAATTCTATCAGATTTGTCAGACATGATTTACCTTTCGTAAATCCATGCTGACTTTGTCCAATGATTTCACCACTTTCCAAATGCGCTGCTATCCCATCTTTAATAACTGACTCCAGCAGTTTCCCCACTACCGATGTTAGACTAACTGGTCTGTAATTCCCCGCTTTCTCTCTCCCTCCTTTTTTAAAAAGTGGGGTTACATTAGCTACCCTCCAATCCTCAGGAACTACTCCAGAATCTAAGGAATTTTGAAAAATTATCACTAATGCATCCACTATTTCTGTGGCTACCTCCTTGAGTACTCTGGGATGCAGACTATCTGGCCCTGGGGATTTATCGGCCTTCAATCCGTTCAATTTACCCAACACCACCTCCCGGCTAACCTGGATTTCACTCAGTTCCTCCATCTTATTTGACCCCCGTTCCACTGCTATTTCCGGCAGATTATTTATGTCTTCCTTAGTGAAGACAGAACCAAAGTAGTTATTCAATTGGTCTGCCATGTCCTTGTTCCCCATGATCAATTCACCTGTTTCTGACTGCAAGGGACCAACATTTGTTTTAACTAGTCTCTTTCTCTTTACATATCTATAAAAACTTTTGCAGTCAGTTTTTATGTTCCCTGCCAGTTTCCTTTCATAATCTATTTTCCCTTTCCTAATTAAGCCCTTTGTCCTCCTCTGCTGGATTCTGAATTTCTCCCAGTCCTCCGGTAGGCTGCTTTTTCTGGCAAATTTGTATGCCTCATCTTTTGTTTTTATACTATCCCTGATTTCCCTTGTTATCCATGGATGCACCACCTTCCCCGATTTATTCTTTTGCCAAACTGGTATGAACAACTTTTGTACTTCATCCATGCAGTCTTTAAATACCTTCCATTGCACATCCACTGTCAACCCTTTAAGAATCACCTGCCAGTCTATCTTGGCCAATTCACATCTCATACCTTCAAAGTTACCTTTGTTCAAGTTCAGAACCCTTGTTTCTGACTTAATTTTGTCACTCTCCATCCTAATGAAGAACTCAACCATATTATGGTCACTCTTGCCCAAGGGGCCACGCACAACAAGACTGCTAACTAACCCTTCCTCATTACTCAATACCCAGTCTAGAATAGCCTGCTCTCTCGTTGGTTCCTCCACATGTTGGTTGAGAAAACTATCCCGCATACATTCCAGGAAATCCTCTTCCTCAGCACCCCTGCCAATTTGATTCACCCAATCTACATGCAGATTGAAGTCACCCATTATAACCGTGTTACCCTTGTTGCACGCATTTCTAATTTCCTGTTTGATGCCATCCCCAACTCCAATACTACTGTTAGGTGGCCTGTACACAGTTCCCACTAGCGTTTTCTGCCCCTTAGAGTTTCGCAGCTCTACCCATATCGATTCCACATCCTCCACGCTAATGTCCTTCCTTTATCATGGAATAGCCAAGGTTTCATGATTTTTTTTAAAAATGCGTTCTTTCACAGAATAAATGACAGAGGGCAGCCGAACGTGAACTGGACCTGTCAAGTGTGAAGGTAATAAAAAGGAACTGATATGTTGAATGCATAGAGTCTTTTACCGAGTTTAATGAGTTTTACCTAAAGTACTATCTTTAATCTTTTTTTACACAACGTTATCTTGCACTAAACGTTATTCCCTTTATCATGTATCTGAACACTGTGGACGGCACGATTGTAATCATGTATCGTCTTTCCGCTCACTGGTTAGCAGGCAACAAAAGCTTTTCATTGTATCTCAGTACACGTGACAATAAACTAAACTAGAGTTGAGTGGAATCAAATACCAGAGGACATAAATTAAACTATAAAGTGAGGCGTGTAAGATTCAATAGAAAGGGGTAACTTTTTCACCAGATGGTGGTGGGTATGTGGAATGAGCTGCCAAGGGAGTTAATTGAGGCAGGTACTATAACAATATTTAAAAGACATTTGTGCAGGTTGATGGATAGCACCGGTGTAGAGAGATTTGGCCCAAACACAGGCAGGTGGGACTAGCGTAGATGAGGCATCTTGGTTGGCTTGGCAACGTTGGCCCAAAGGGCCTGTTTCCATGCAGTATTACTCTCTCAATGGTTCAGTGTTTATTTTTAGTATCACGTGGTAACAAGGCAGGGTGAAATTCTTTGTTTGCATACAGATCAGTAAGATTATTGGCATACACAAGTACAATACAATTAAGTACCGAATGCTTAGAAACAACCCACTGAGTACATGTGCAAGAGCCAGCAGGTTTTGGGGCCATGTTCTAAGTCCCAGCTGCAGCTGGCCATGAGAGCCCATTGTAGCCGTCCTCGTATATGTATAAGGTGCAAGGATGCACTGAAACTCAGAAGATTGAACAATTAAATAAATCTTCGCCTGAATCTCAGAATAAGATGCAATGACAATTTGGCTTAAGTAGTGACAACTATATGGGCTCTTAAAAATAGCAGAGTCAGGGGATATGGGGAGAAGGCAGGAACGGGGTACTGATTGGGGATGATCAGCCATGATCGCGCTGAATGGCGGTGCTTGCTCGAAGAGCCAAATGGCCTACTCCTGCACCTATTGTCTATTGTCAAGAGATTCAAGATTCAAGAGAGTTTATTGTCATGTGTCGCAGATAGGACAATGAAAAATCTTACTTTCCTTCAGCACAACAGAATATAGAAGGCATGAATACAGAACAGATCAGTGTGTCCATATACCATTGTATAAAAATATACACACATGAATAAATAAAACAGATAACGTGCAAATAAACTGATAATGGGCTATTAATGTTCAGAGTTTTTAACAAGGAACTGCAGATGCTGGAAAATCGAAGGCGGACAAAAGTGCTGGAGAAAGTCAGCGGGTGCAGCAGCATCTGCCTATTTCCTTCGCTCCATAGATGCTGCTGCACCCGCTGAGTTTCTCCAGCAATTTTGTCTACCTATTAATGTTCAGAGTTTTGTTTGAGTTGAGTTCAATAGCCTGATGGCTGTGGGGAAGATTGTCTATTGTCTATACGTGAACCCACCTTTCTTGCTTTGGAAGATTTGCTCTTGAAGTAGCACACTGCCTCGACCCTCTCCTTGCCTTCCTGGCCTTCCGCTGTCCCTTGCTCAGCAGCACCCTTGGCAGTGGAAGGGCCATCCTTGTGCTTTGCCTTTGCCGAAGAGCTTTTGGCAGTCGAGGCGCTGCCCTTACGCTGTGATTTGGCCTTTGGTTGTGTTTCCCCCCCTTGACGTGGCTCTTGAGATGGCTCTTGACTTGGCTCTTGAGTTGGCTCTTGAGTTGGCTCTTGACTTGGCTCTTGACTTGGCTCTTGACTTGGCTCTTGAGTTGGCTCTTGAGTTGGCTCCTGAGAACCTGCCTGTTGGCTTGGCTGCGTGACCGAGCTCCCAGCCTCCACATTCACCGGTTCACTCGGTGCACTTTCCATCTCTTGCCTTTCCGCACCAGTCCTTTGGGCAGCAACTTTAATCTTTTTGTCGAAGCTTTTCTTGATGTCCGTTTTCTTGCCTCCCGGCTTGGGATGCAAGCTTTGGCGTTGAGAGCTGGCCGACCCCTTGCTCGACAATTTTTCCGTCACTAATTTCTCCACCAATTCCCTCACCACATCTTCCAGAACCTTTAAGAACCTCCGTTCCTCTAGCACAATCACGAGGTCATCACACGACACTTCAGACGAATCGGGGCAAAATTTGGATTCGACATGCGTTTTCTTTTGCTTCTTTCCCGGCGTTTTATTTTTGATCCCAACGACTTTGGTGCCAGTGAGCGAGGTACTGGCAAAGGATGTGCCGTCTTCATTTCTGCCTTGTGATTCCGTAACTGCGGAGGAGACATTGGATTCCCCCTGGTCTTCAACTGATTCCTCTCTTGCGGTGGCCTCCGATGTCCTCGTTTGGTCTGTTTCAACAGTGTCGATTGCCTCCAAACTTGAAATCTGAAACATATTCCCAATAGGATTAACTGCAACATCTACAGCTGTAAAAGAAGACCATAAAAAAACATAGAAACATAGAAACATAGAAGATTGGTGCAGGAGGAGGCCATTCGCCCTTCGAGCCAGCACCGCCATTCATTGTGATCATGGCTGATCGTCCCCTATCAATAACCCGTGCCTGCCTTCTCCCCATATTCCTTGATTCCACTAGCCCTAGAGCTCTAACTAGCTCTCTCTTAAATCCATCCATTTGGCCTCCACTGCCCTCTGTGGCAGGGAATTCCATAAATTCACAACTCTCTGGGTGAAAAAGTTTTTTCTCACCTCAGTCTTTAATGACCTCCCCTTTATTCTAAGAGTGTCTAAAAAAAGACACAAAGCGCTGGAATAACTCAGCTGACCAGGCAATTTCTCTGGGGGGGCATGGATACACATTTCAGGTTAGGACCCTTCTTCAGACTGAAGAAGACCTGTAGAATGGTCCCGACCTGAAAGGTCACCTATTCATCTTCTCCAAAGATGCTGCCTGACCGGCTGAGTTACTCCAACACTTTGCATTATTTGACAGACCTTGTCCCGCCCCTCCTCTCTTCCAGCTATCTCCCCACCCCTCCCATCACAATAGGTCCGAAGAACGGTCCCGACCCGAAACAAAATCTATCCACGTCTTCCCGAGATGCTGCCTGACCTGCTGAGTTACTTCAGAACTTTGCATCATTCTCCAGACTTTGTTCCACCCCCCACCTCTCTTCCAGCTTTCTCCCCTCCCCCCCCCCCCCCCCCCCCACTCCAATGTCTGAAGAAGGCTCCCGCTTATCTGTGCCCACGTTTGTGTTTTTTTCTTGTGAACCTGCACCTGCATTTCTTTGGACCTTTATAAAGAAGACTCCGTTTGAATATATAGTACTGGTCAGACAATGCTTGGATCTGGTCTCCCCACCCAAGAAATTATGTAGTTTAGTTTAGAGATACAGCGTGGAAACAGGCCCTTCAGCCCACCGAGCTAGGCCGACCAGCGATCACCCGTACACTAGTTCTATCCTACAGAAGCCAATTAACCTACAAACCTGCACGTCTTTGGAGTGTGGGAGGAAACCGGAGCGCCTGGAGAAAACCCGGGCGGTCACAGGGAGATGATACAAACTCCAAACAGGCAATACCCGTAGTTAGGATCGAACCTGGGTCTCTGGCGCTGTAAGACAGCAACTCTATCGCTGAGCCACTGTGGCGCAGTATACTTGTCATTGTGGGAGTACAGTGAAGGTTCACCCGAAATTCCTGGACTGTCGGGATTGTCCACTCGGGAAGATTAAGCAGATTGCACCCACCCACCCCTCCCCCTGAGTTTAATAGAATGGAAGCTGATCTCATCTAAACATAGAAAATGATGGTGTCACCAGAAGGAAGGGTCACAATCACAGAACAAGGGGTTAGCCATTCAGGATTATGATGAGGAGAAATGACTACACCCAAAATGTAGACAAAAATGCTGGGGGAACTCAGCGGGTGAGGCAGCATCTATGGAGTGAAGGAATAGGCGACGTTTCGGGCCGAGACCCTTCTTCAGACTGATGTGGGTGGTGGGGGGTGGGGCAGGAAGAAGAAAGGAAGAGGCGGGGACAGTGGGCTGTGTTAGAACTGGGAAGAGGAGGGGAAGGAGGGAAAAAGCAAGGACTACCTGAAAGTGGAGAAGTCAATGTTCATACCTGCTGGGGTATAAACTGCCCAAGCAAAATATGAGGTGCTGCTCCTCCAATTTGCGGTGGGACTCACTCTGGCCATGGAGGAGGCCGGACAGAAAGGTCATTCGGAATGGGAGGGGAAGTTTAAGTGCTGAGCCAGCGGGGGATCAGGATGGTTAATGCGAACTGTGTGGAGGGTGTTGGGCGAAGCAATCGCCAAGCCTGTGCTTGGTCTCACCGATGTAGAGCAGTTGACACCTAGAGCAGCGGATGCAATAGATGAGGTTGGAGGAGATGCAAGTGAACCTCTGCCTCACCTGGAAAGACGGCTTAGATCCTTATCACCCAAAAAGATAATAATAAGCCTTCAAAATTCTGATAGACATAAAATGTTGGCGTAACTCAGCGGGACAGACAGCATCCCTTTCCCCTGACTCTCGATCTACAGAGGGGACTCAACCCGAAACATCACCCATTCCTCCTCTCCAGAGACACTGACTGTCCCACTGAGTTACTCCAGCATTTTAGTGTCTAGAAACATAGAAAAATAGAAAATAGGTGCAGGAGGAAGCCCTTTGAGCCAGCACTGCCATTCATTGTGATCATGGCTGATCGTCCCCTATCAATAACCCGTGCCTGCTCATATCCCTTGACTCCACTAGCCCCTAGAGCCCTATCTAACTCTCTCTTAAATGCATCCAGTGATTTGGCCTCCATTGCCCTCTGTGGCAGGGAATTCCATAAATTCACAACTCTCCGGGTGAAAAAGTTTTTTCTCACATCAGTCTTAAATGACCTCCCCTTTATTCTAAGACTGTGGCCTCTGGTTCTGGACTCGCCCAACATTGGAAACATTTTTCCTGCACCTAGCTTGTCCAGTCCTTTTATAATTTTATATGTTTCTATAAGATCCCCCCTCATCCTTCTAAACTCCAGTGAATACAAGCCTAGTCTTTTCAATCTTTTCAAAAGGAACCAGAACTGCAGTTCCTTCCAACACTTTAAAATTCTGGAGCTAGTTTGGCACATTGCTCGTTGATTCTTGCGTGCTGCTTGCACCAGATTTAATCCTGACACACCTCGGGGACATCCAACCCCCACCTGTTCCCACACTTACTTTATCTTCTGATGACCCTTCGTCGTCAGCAAATCCTGACATTGTGTCCCCTTGTCAAACGTTGTTGCCGACAGCCAGCTAGCAGTTTACCTGTCATGGGGAAAAAGAACAAAATCTGAATGATGGTAGATAAAAATGCTGGAGAAACTCAGCGGGTGAGGCAGCATCTATGGAGCGAAGGAAATAGACCCTTGGGTTTCGACCTGAAACGTCGCCTATTTCCTTTGCTCCATAGATGCTGCCTCACCCTTGGGTTTTGACCCGAAACGTTGCCTATTTCCTTCGCTCCATAGATGTTGCCTCACCCGCTGAGTTTCTCCAGCATTTTCGTCTACCTTCGATTTTCCAGCTTCTGCAGCTCCTTCTTAAAAATCAGAATGATAATCAGTCCTCTAAAGTGTAATCTCTGCGATCATAAGGTGATAAGGAATAGGAGTAGATTTAGGCCATTCGACCCATCAAGTCTACTCCCCCATTCCATCATGGCTGGCCTATTCTCTCGCTCCTAACCCCATGGGTTTAGTTTACTGTCACATGTACCGACTGACAGAGCCTTGCTCAGTACGGGTGTCAGGGTGTTATGGGGACAAGGCAGGAGAGTGGGGTTAGGAGGGAGAGATAGATCAGCCCACGATTGAATGGCGGAGTAGACTTGATGGGCCGAATGGCCTAATTCTTCTCCTACAAATGATGTACTAATAAACTCTACCACTTTGCCACTGTGCCGAGTATTTGGCAATATGCCAAATCTCCTCAAACGTCGCCAGAATTGATCATAAGGTCATAAGTGCCGGACATGATAAGTACATGTGATAGGAGCAGAATTAGGCCATTCAGCCCATCAAGCCTACTCCGCCATTAACTTATGGCTGGGTCCATCTTTCCCTCCTAATCCCATTCTCCCGCCTTCTCCCCGTAACCTCTGACACCCGTACTAATCAAGAATCATCATCTTGTTAATCTTTAAAGGGACACAGAGTGCTGGAATAACTCAGCGGGTCAGGCAACATCTCTGGAGAACATGGATAGGTGATGTTTCCTGTCGGGACCCTTCCTCAAACTGGTGTGAAGCAACAGACTGGTGTGGAGCAATTGTGTTTCATTACTTAAGGTTACCTAGCCTTCAGATGGAGGGTTTCTACCGTCAAGCTATGACATCTTTTAGTTTAGTTTAGTTTGCACGGAAACAGTCCCTTCAACCCACAAACCTGCACGTCTTTGGAGTGTGTGAGGAAACCAAAGATATTGGAGAAAACATACGCAGGTCACGGGGAGAACGTACAAACTCCGTACAGACAGCACCCATAATCGGTATTGAACCCAGGTCTCTGCCGCTGTAAGGCAGCAACTCTACCGCTGCGCCACCGTGGTTCTTAGATCCTGCTATAATTTCTTGTCTTGTTTCCCTGGGAAGGTCCTGACCACGATAATCTCAAGGAGTGCTTGAAATGTCATAATACACCCGTAACACAGTCTGGCCCATGGAGTTACTCCAGTGCTCTGTCCTTTTGCGTATTGATTAACATTTAATGAGGGGAAGAGTTAATAGGAACCTGAGGGATCACTTTTTTTACACAAAGGGTGTGTATATGGAACGTACTGCCGGAGGAGTGGAGAAAGAAACTGCAGACGCTGGGTTTATACCAAAGACAGGTGCAAAGTGCTGGAGTAACTAGTGGGTCAGACGGCATCACTGGAGAAGAAGGATGGGTGATGTTTCAGGTCTCGAGACTGAAGAAGGGTCCCGATCCGAAACGTCAACCATTACTCTTTCTCCAGAGATGCTGCCCGACCCGCTGAGTTACTCCAGTACTTTGTGCCTGTCTTTGAGCTGCCGGAGGAGATAGTTGGAGCAGGTACTATTGCAACGTTTAAGAAAGATTGGGACAGGTGCACAGATAGGATAAGTTTATAGGGATATGGGCCAAACGCTGGCATAGGCAACCATTGTAGATGGGGCATGTTGGTAGGTGTGGGCAGGTTTGACCGAAGGGTCTGTTTGCACACTGTATGACTGTGGTTCTATGGAGAGTTTGGATTGCATCCAATGGCCCCTGGGCACACTATCTGGACATTGTTTTGCTGCTTCAAATTGGAAGAATCAATTATCTCCAAAGAGTTAATTGATTAGGGACGGCCAGGTGACGCAGTGGTAGAGTTGCTGCCTTACAGCGCTTGTAGTGCTGGAGACCCGGGTTCGACCCTGACTATGCGTGCTGTCTGTTCGGAGATTGTATGTTTTCCTGCGTGGGTTTTCTCCGAAATCTTCGGTTTCCTCCCACACTTAGAAAGACGTACAAGTATGTAGGTTCATTGGCTTGATATACAGTAGGTGTAAATTGTCCCTAGGGGATAGAAACATAGAAACATAGAAATTAGGTGCAGGAGTAGGCCATTCGGCCCTTTGAGCCTGCACCGCCATTCAATATGATCATGGCTGATCATCCAACTCAGTATCCTGTACCTGCCTTCTCTCCATACCCTCTGATCCCCTTAGCCACAAGGGCCACATCTAACTCCCTCTTAAATATAGCCAATGAACCGGCCTCAACTACCCTCTGTGGCAGAGAGTTCCAGAGACCCACCACTCTCTGTGTGAAAAAATTCCTTCTCACCTCGGTCCTAAAGGATTTCCCCCTTATCCTTAAGCTGTGACTCCTTGTCCTGGAACTCCCCAACATCGGGAGCAATCTTCCTGCATCTAGCCTGTCCAACCCCTTAAGAATCTTGTAAGTTTCTATAAGATCCCCTCTCAATCTCCTAAATTCCAGAGAGTATAAACCGAGTCTATGCAGTCTTTCTTCATAAGACAGTCCTGACATCCCAGGAATCAGTCTGGTGAACCTTCGCTGCACTCCCTCTATGGCAATAATGTCCTTCCTCAGATTTGGAGACCAGAACTGTACGCAATACTCCAGGTGTGGCCTCACCAAGACCCTATACAACTAAAGTAGAACCTCCCTGCTCCTATACTCAAATCCTTTTGCTATGAAAGCTAACATACCATTCGCTTTCTTCACTGCCTGCTGTACCTGCATGCCTACTTTCAATGACTGGTGTACCATGACACCCAGGTCGCGCTGCATCTACCCTTTTCCTAATCGGCCTCCATTTAGATAATAGTCTGTTTTCCTATTTTTGCCACCAAAGTGGATAACCTCACATTTATCCACATTATACTGCATCTGCCAAACATTTGCCCACTCACCCAGCCTATCCAAGTCACCTTGCAGTCTCCTAGCATCCTCCTCACAGCTAACACTGCCCCCCAGCTTAGTGTCATCCGCAAACTTGGAGATGTTGCCTTCAATTCCCTCATCCAGATCATTTATGTATATTGTAAATAGCTGGGGTCCCAGCACTGAGCCTTGCGTTACCCCACTAGTCACTGCCTGCCATTGTGAAAACGACCCGTTTACTCCTCCTCTTTGCTTCCTGTTTGCCAGCCAGTTCTCTATCCACATCAATACTGAACCCCCAATGCCGTATGCTTTAAGTTTATATACTAATCTCTTATGTGGGACCTTGTCGAAAGCCTTCTGGAAGTCCAGATACACCACATCCACTGGTTCTCCCCCATCCACGCTACTAGTTACATCCTCGAAAAATTCCACAAGATTCGTCAGACATGATTTACCTTTCGTAAATCCATGCTGACTTTGTCCAATGATTTCACCACTTTCCAAATGTGCTGCTATCCCATCTTTAATAACTGACTCTAGCAGTTTCCCCACTACCGGGATGTGCGGGGATTGCTGGTCGGCGCGGACTTGGTGGGCCGAAGGGCCTGTTTCTGCGCTGTATCTCGAATCTAAACTAAACTAAAGTTATTACTGTAACTTACTCCTCGTGCAGGAAAGTGATAAGAGATTCAAAGAGGAAATGAAGGGGACACAAGAGATTGCAGCTGCTGAAATCTATTGATATCATGAATAGGGAATTTAGCAGGTAAAAAACCCAGTTAAAACAGTTTAGTTTGAGGAAGGACATGCTTGCTAGAGGGAGTGCAGCGTAGGTACACAAGGTTAATTCCTGGGATGGCGGGACAGTCATATCCTGAGAGAATGCAGCGGCTGGGCCTGTACACTCTGGAGTTTAGAAGGATGAGAGGGGATCTTATTGAAAGATTATTAAGGGTTTGGACACGCTAGAGGCAGGAAACATGTTCCCGGTGTTCGGGGAGTCCAGAACCAGGGGCCAAAGTTTAAGAATAAGAAGCAAATCATTCAGAACAGAAACGAGGAAACACTTTTTCACACAGAGAGTTGCGAGTCTGTGGAATTCTCTGCCTCAGGGGGCAGTGGAGGCCGGTTCTTTGGATACTTTCAAGAGAGAGTTAGATAGGGCTCTTAAAGATAGCGGAGTCAGGGGATACGGGGAGAAGGCAGGAACAGGGTACTGATTGGGGATGATCAGCCATGATCACATTGAATGGTGGTGCTGGCTCGAAGGGCCGAATGGCCTACTCCTGCACCTAATGTCTATTGTCTATTTATTGTTACGTGTACTAAGGTACCTTTTTGTTGCGTGCTATCCAGTCATGATTAGTTTCATTCAGTGGTGCGGTGCAGAAACAGCCCCTTCGGCCCACCAATCCATACCGACCAAAGACATGGTTACAATTGAGCCATTTAAAGTGTATCGATGCATGTTAAGTGAATAACGTTTGATGCGAGGTAAAGACTCGGTGCGAGCAAAGTGACTAGGAAGGAACTGCAGATGCTGGTTTACACTGAAAATAGACACAAAATGCGGGAGTAACTCAGCGGGGCAGGCAGCATCTCTGGATAGAAAGAATGGGTGACGTTTCGGGTTGAGACCCTTCTTCACAAAGGTCACCTATTCCTTCTGTCCGGAGATGCTGCCTGTCCCGCTGAGTTACTCCAGCACTTTGCGTCCAAACCCAGTAAAGTAATATCCTGGGTACACAAAAGGATGGAGAAACTCAGCGGGTGCAGCAGCATCCAAGGAGCGAAGGAGATAGGCAACGTTTCGGGCCAAATCCCTTCTTCAGACCTACTTCAAAGTAAAATCCTTGCAGGCAGCAACTGTGGAGACAAGGGGATGGTTGACGTTTTGGTCTGGGGCACTGCATGAGGGCTGAGCTTGTTACGGGGAGATGGCCCATGTGGAGGGGTGGGAAAGGATCTGTAGATGATGGGTGGATGGAGACAGGTTGGGGAGAGAAGGGAGAACCTGGAAGATGCTAAGCAGAATAGCTAGAGGAGGGATGAAAGGCATCGAGCCGGGCACAGGAAAAGGGTAAAGTAACCAAGCTGCAGGGAGATAGTGGGGGGAATGGCACTGGACAGATTGATCTCCTTGCAGCCACATAGACCTGGTACATTGTCTGGCTTCAACGAAACATAGAAAATAGGTGCAGGAGGAGGCCATTCGGCCTTCGAGCCAGCACCGCTATTGTGATCATGGCTGATCATCCCCTATCAATAACCCGTGCCTGCCTTCTCCCCATATCGCTTGACTAGCCCCTAGAGCTCTATCTAACTCTCTCTTAAATCCATCCAGTGACTTGGCCTCCACTGCCCTCTGTGGCAGGGAATTCCATAAATTCACAACTCTTTGGGTACATTTTTTCTTTCTCACCTCAGCCTTAAATGACCTCCCCTTTATTCTAAGAGAGTCCATGAAGGAGGCTTCATGGACATTTACTTCATCTAAAGTACATCGATTATTAACAGGGGCGGAACAGTGACGCAGTTGATAGAAGAGTCTGAAGAAGGGTTCAGTCTGAACAAGGGTTCCTACCCAAAACATCACCTATTCCTTTTCTCCAGGGCCTCACAGCGCCAGAGACTACGGGTGCTGTCTGTACGGAGTTTGCACGTTCTCTCTGTAACTGCTTGGGTTTCCTCTGGGTGCTCCAGTTTCCACCCACATCCCAAAGACTTGCTGGTTAGTAGGTTAATTGGCCCTCTGTAAAATCATCCTTAGAGTGTAGGGAGTGGATGAGAATGTGAGACAACATAGACCTAGCGAGAAGGGGTGATCGCTGGTCTGCGATCTTGCTGGCTTGGTGGGCCAGAGGGCCTGTTTCCATGCTGTACCTCCAAAGTAAACTAAAACCAAACCAGGGTGACCGATGGTCGGTATGGATTGGTGGGCCGAAGGGCCTGTTTCTGCACCACACCACTCAATGAAACTCAACTAAAGATGTGCTCTTCCACGGCAAGGGCTAAAATATTTTGCAGTTTCTCTGAAAACTAGTTTTTTTTGGCAAGAAGAAAGAAATACAAGGGAAACCGTCAAACATGTTGTCGGAGAATAAAACCAGCTGCACCAGATGGTATTTTGGAACTAACATCCCACACGCCAAGGTCATCTGGAGACTATTGACCCAAAACAAAACAAAGAAGTCTGGTGGTGCCCACTTATATCTTCTGCCTGAGGAGCGAGAAGAAGGAATGACGGGGGTGGGACAGGTCCTTGACTATGTTGGATACTTTCCAGAGGCAGCATGAAGTGTAGATGAAGTCATAAGTTCATGTTCATAAGTGATAGGAGCAGAATAAGGCCATGCGGCCCATCAATAGAGAGATAGAGTGGATGTGGAAAGGAATGTGCCAGGACCAGAGGTCGTAGCCTCAGAATTAAAGGGCGCTCTTTTAGAAAGGAGGTGAGGAGGAACTTTTTTAGTCAGAGGGTAGTTAATCTGTGGAACCCGTTGCCACAGAGGGCTGTGGAGGCCAAGTCAGTGGATAGTTTTCAAGGCAGAGATAGACAAATTCTTGATTAGAACGGGTGTCAAGGGTTATGGGGAGAAGGCAGGAAAATGGGATTAGGAGGCACCAGATCAGCCATGATTGAATGACGGAGTAGACTCGATGGGCCGAATGGCCTAATTATTATGGGGTTGGACAGGCTAGATGTAGGAAGATTGTTCCCGATGTTGGCGAAGTCCAGAACAAGGGGTCACAGTTTAAGGATAAGGGGGAAATCTTTTAGGACCGGGATGAGAAAAACATTTTTCACACAGAGAGTGGTGAGTCTCTGGAATTCTCTGCCACAGAAGTTAGTTGAGGCCAGTTCATTGGCTATATTTAAGAGGAAGTTAGATGTGGCCCTTGTGGCTAAAGGGATCAGGGGGTATGGAGAGAAGGCAGGTATAGGATACTGAGTTGGATGATCAGCCATGATCATATTGAATGGCGGTGCAGGCTGGAAGGGCCGAATGGCCTACTCCTGCACCTATTTTCTATGTTTCTATGTTTCCACTCCAAAAACTTGTGGACTTGTGCAGTCTACTCCACCACCATTCAATCATGGCTGATCTATCTTTCCATTCTAACCCCATTCTCCTGCCTTCTCCCCATAACCCCCCGATACCCGTACTCATCAAAAAGTCAATGACGGGGAGTCTGGTCCGTGTGACGGGACTGGGCTGCATCCATAACTCTGCAATTTCTCGTGGACTCGGGCAGAGCTGCTGCCAAACCAAGCTGTGGTGCAAACAGACAGTATGCACTTTGGAGAGAGAAAATGCAATGGAAAGCATGCAATAGAGCCATTCGATACCCATTCACATTACCTTGCAAATATTGGTGAGACGGAGACAGTGAAACCAGCATCACGCAGAAATGACTCAACAGAACACTGAATAGGACTGGCTGATTCAGTTTGCTTTCTCTGTAAAAATAATAAAGGGATGTAGTGAAATAAATATTTAAGAAGCATTTTAACATGTTAATGTTTAATGTTTTATGTGTCATTCCTAACTGTCACTGTATGTCATGTTGTCACTTGCGGGCGGAGCACCAAGGCAAATTCCTTGTATGTGAATACTTGGCCAATAAAGTTATTCATTCATTCATTTGGACAGGTACATGGATAGGACAGATTTAGAGGGATATGGGCCAGGTGGGACTGGTGTAAATGGGACATGTTGGCCGGCATGGGCAAGTTGGGCCGAAGGGCCTGTTTCCACGCTGGAAGGCTCTATGACTATGAATCAATACATGGGTATAATCAATTAAGGGAGAGATTATATTACATGGACTTCAACCTTACCTTATTTAAAATAAACTTGCCAATTTTCCCCAACGCGCATTGGTGGGGGGAGGGTTGCTGCGTGTGTATGGAGCCACTCTTTTACTGATGTTTAGCGATTTATCACAGTAAATGTGCAGAATTAATATGAGGGATTAAGGACACCTATTGTCATTAACTGTAGTATTCCTCTAAAGTGAAAACAAACAAAAACAGATACAATGTACAATACATGATCATATTGAATGGCGGTGCAGGCTCGAAGGGCCGAATGGCCTACTCCTGCACCTAATTTCTATGTTTCTATGTTAATGTGCAGGAAGGAACTGCAGTTGCTGCTTTAGACCAAAGATAGACGCAAAATACTGGAGTAACTCAGCAGGACAAGCAGCATCTGTGGGGAGAAGGAATGGGTGACATTTCGGGTCGAGACACTTCGTCAGACTGAGAGCCAGGAAATAGGGAGACACAGAAATGGAAGTGTAAAGTGTGAAAACACAGATCAAAGCAGATGATGATAAGGAAATGTAGGTACACAAGTCTTCAGACTGAAGAAGGGTTTTGGCCCGAAACGTTGCCTATTTCCTTTGCTCCATAGATGCTGCTGCACCCGCTGAGTTTCTCCAGCATTTTTGTCTACCTTCGATTTTCCAGCATCTGCAGTTCCTTCTTAAACATAAGGAAATGTAGAATATTTAAGAAAGAACTGCAGATGCTGGAAAAATCGAAGGTAGACAAAAATGCTGGAGGAACTCAGCGGATGAGGCAGCATCTATGGCGAGAAGGAATAAGTGACGTTTTGGGTCGAGACCCTTCTTCAGACTGATGTCAGGGGAGAGGGCGGGAGAAAGATAGAATGTGGGCGGAGACAGTAAGAATAGTGGGAGAACTGGGAAGGGGATGGAGAGGGAAAGCAAGGTCTATCTGAAGTTAGAGAAGTCAATGTTCATACTGTTGCGGTGTAAACTACCCAAGCGAAATATGAGGTGCTGTTCCTCTAATTTGTGCTGAGCCTCACTCTGACAATGGAGGAGGCCCAGGATAGAAAGGTCAGATTGGGAATGGGAGGGGGAGTCGAAGTGCTGAGCCACCGGGAGATCAGATAGGTTAAGACAGACTGAGTGGAGGTGTTCAGTGAAACGATCGCCGAGCCTGCGCTTGGTCTCGCCGATGTTACCTGGAAGTTGACACCTGGAACAGCGGATACAGTAGATGAGGTTGGAGGAGGTGCAAGTGAACCTCTGCCTCACCTGGAAAGACTGTTTGGGTCCCCTGAGGGGGGGAGATAAAGGGACAGGTGTTGCATCTCCTGCGGTTGCAGGGGAAAGTACCTGGGGAGGGGGCGGGTTGGGTGGGAAGGGAGTATGAATATTGATTTCTCTAACTTCAAGTAACCCTCTCTCTCCATCCTTCCATTGTACAAGTTTCAAAGTCGTCTTGTTGAGTCTCATTGTCTGTAACTCGTTTTCACCTAGCCCATAGCCAACACTAGCCTGTCTCCTTTATCATCGTTACTTTTTTTGCATATCTTCATTTGTTCTGTATCTCTTCCCATCACCGTCTATATCTCTCGGTTCCCTTTCCCCTGATTCTCAGTCTGATGGAGGGTCTCGACCTGAAACATCACCTATTACTTTTGTCCCGAGATGCTGCCTGATCCGCTGAGTTACTGCGGCTTTTTGTGTTTATCTTCAATATTCATACCATTGGGTTGTAAGCTGCCCCGTCAGTCCAAGGGGGCAAGAAGAGGGTTTTGGGGCGGAGCTTGTTCCAGCCTATCCACATGACCCAATTACATCATATAAAGGACTGGCCACTTGGCTTCAGGGAGCTCTTGAACACCAGGGATATCTCTCCAAGGTAAGAGGTAAGATTATGATGTTGGAGGCAGGTTTATTGTCATACACGGGCCGCAGCTAGCTTACAGTGAAGTGGCCAAACCTTCACAGAGTGGTCATCGGGACAACCACGCAGCTGGATTGGGAGGCTCCAGCACTCACCTCCAAGTGAGAAACCCATTCCACAACCTCGATCATTTAACCTACCGAAGCTGACGCCTTAGCAATGGGGTGATTTATCATTAATGTTTTATTATCATTAATGTTTAGTGTTTTCTGAGTCATTCGTAACTGTCACTGTATGTCGTGTTGTTACTTGTGGGCGGAGCACCAAGGTAAATTCCTTGTATGTGAATACTTGGCCAATAAACCTACTTACTTAGTTAGTGCAGCACAGAGAGCAATCTGCATGGTTGGAGATGGTGCAATGGACGTTAACCTGAACTTCCAATCCCACATCATGCAAAATCCCAGATCACCTTTTGATAAAGAGCAGCAGAATTCACCTGGTTGACTACCAAACGCTCAAACCTCATCCCATACCTCACAAAAAACCAATTCATCCTAGTTTGTGTGTGGGGGGTTTGCTATGCATTGTTTGGCTGCGCTGGCTTGCCTACTCAACAGCAGTGCTCGCGTGTCTAAGGTACGTTGTGAAGTGTTTCGGAAGGTTCCATCTCCTCACAACTCCATCCGCGTCTTACCTTCTACCCTTCTTATGATGTCATAATCGTCCCAGACAACAGGACACAGAAAAGAATTAGGTGATGGGCGTAAACCAGACACAAGTCATTGGATTCACATTGCTAATTCTTAATCAAACACCATGGGCGAATAATCACCCAATCAAAATCCAAACCAGACAGCGGCTGATGTCATTAGCATTATGACCCATGCAGTAAAATCACCACCTGCTGAACGACATCACAATTAGAACTCAAATCAGCAAAGAAATGTTGCTTTGGTGCCTCCTTCAACCCGCTGGTCTCAATTAATTGTTTCAAAGCACAGTGTTCTCTCTTGCCTCTCTAAACCTAGTCTCTCTCTCTCTGTCTCGCTCGCTCTCTCCCGCTCACAGTTTAAGAGTGGGCCCGCTTGGCATTTTCCGTCCTGATCCACTTCTGTGGGTGTTACTTCCAACACAAAGCTGAACCTGGCCAAGTTGAGACTCTACATTTTAAAAAAAGGTTTGAACTTGAAGGACACTAGATGGTGCCAGAAACATGCTATCAGCAGTCCTTGCACAAGGAGACATCAACCCATCGTTCAACACCATCATCCCCTCTAAACTAGCATCAAACTCAGGGAACTGGGTCCCTGCTCGCCCCAGTGCAATTGGTTTCCCAACTTCCTCACCGGCAGACCTCAATCAGTACGTATTGGCATCAGCGCTCAATTCCTCACTGACCATCAGCAAGGGAGCACCTCAACGTTGTGCCTCTGGAGAGGAGAAATGGGTGACGTTTCGGGTCGAGACCCTGTTTCAGACCATAGGTCTCGATCTGAAACGTCACCTCTCCAAGTTCTCCAGAGATGCTGCCTGACCTGCTGAGTTACTCCAGCGTTTTGTGTCTTTATCTTCGATGTAAACCAGCATCTGCAGTTCCTTCCTGCACAGCTCGAGGTTGTGTGCTCAGTGTGGTGATAGACTGAAGAAGGGGCTCAACCCGAAACGTCACTCATCCCTCCTCCAGATTTGCTGCGTGTTCCGCTGAGTTCCACCAGCTTTTTGTGTCTACCTTCGGTTTAAACCAGCATCTGCAGTTCCTTCCTACAAGTATTTCACTGTACCTAGGTACGCGTGATAATAAAACATTGAACCATCAGTTGCTCTCAAACATTGCTCTACTCACTCTATACCCATTACACAGCTCTAATTCCATCTTTAACTTGGCTGACGATACCACCATTGTCGGATCAATAAAGGGTGAGGGTGAGTCAGGGTGCAGGAGGGCGAGCAATATTCTGATTGAATGAAGAAGAATCCAGATGAACAATCTGAACAAGGAGTTAGCTCACTGATGACTTCAGGAAAGGAAAGTTGAGGATCCACGAACCTGTCTTCATCAATGGGACAGCGGTGCAGAGTCAGCAGCCTCACGTTCCTGGGCCTGCACGTCCCTGCAAGGCCTGTCCTGGACTCAGCACGTTGATGCAATCACAAAGAAATCTCATTAACACCTTTACTTCCTCAGAAGGTTGAGGAAATTCGGCATGTTGCCGAATAAGATCGGCACGTTGGCGATAGCCGTCGCAGTAACACAATGGTAGAGTTGCTGCCTTATAGCATCAGAGACCCGGGTTCCACCATGACTACGGGCGCTGTCTGCACGGAGTTGGTACATTTCCCTTGCGACCGAGTGGGTTTCCTCCGGGTGCTCCGGTTTCTTCCCACACTCCAAAAACGTATAGGTTTGTAGGTGAATTGGCTTCGATATGTTGTATAAAATAGTCCCTAGTGTGTGTGGGTCAGTGTACGGGTTGATCACTGGTTAGCATAGACTCTGTGGGATGAAGAGCTTGTATCCTGCTGTATATTTAAAGAATACTAGATTGAACGTCTACAGGTGTAAGGTAGAGAGCACACTGACTGGTTGCTTCACAGCCTGGTTTGGTAACTCAAATGTCCATGGATGTCGAAGGTGGTGGACATTGCCCGGTCCATCACAAGTATTGACCCTTGGCCAGTGTTGGCCATTTCCTCCATCAACTCACAGCTCAGTATTGACGTCTGAAGAAGGGTCCTAATCCTTGACTTACCATATGTCTATATATATTTCATTCACATAGCAGCTTCAAATGAAGGCAACATTTATCGAGGCGTTACGTTGGATTTTGTCGGGACCCTTCGACAGACATTAATACTGTGCCATTTGAGGTGATATAGGAAAGGGCCAAAGTTTTTGTATCATTGTGCTCCTATAATTGTATAATCTTGTACAATTGGACAATTAACAATTAAGGGGCTGTCCCACTGTACGAGTTCATTCAAGACCTCTCCCGAGTTTTAAAAAAATCACACTCGTGGTAGGCACGTAGAATGTATGTAGCGGGTACGTCGGAGCTCGGGGACGTCTCTTAGCGGCTCGTAACGCTAACGGCAGGTACTCGGGAAATGCGGTAAGCTTGTGAAGACACGTGAAGATTTTTCAATATGTTGAAAAATGTCCACGAGAGCCCCGAGTACCTACAAAGGGCCAACCGTAATTCTCCGAGTTCGAATTAGGGGAAACTCGGGAGAACTCTTGAATTAGCTCGTACAGTGGGACAGGCCCTTTTAGTAAGAATGTCAGGGGGTTATGAGGTGAGGGCAGGGGTTGAGAGGGTAAGGTAGATCAGCCGTGATTGAATGGAGGAGTAGACTTGAAGGTCTGAATAGCCTAATTCTGCTCCTAGAACTTATGAAGTTATGAATTTGTGAACAAGGGTTTTTTTCTGTTTGGTCTTTAGTTTCTCTGCAACGTTTATGAAGTTGGTTGTGAGGGGTGGGAGGGAGGGGATGATGGTACATGAGGAGGTGTTTAAGACGGAACTGCAGACGCTAGAAAATCGAAGGTAGACAAGAATGCCTGGAGAAACTCAGCGGGTGAGGCAGCATCTATGGAGCGAAGGAAATCGGCAACGTTTCGGGTCGAGTTTAGAAGGATGAGGGGGATCTTATAGAAACACATAAAATTATAAAAGGACTGGACAAGCTAGATGCAGGAAAAATGTTCACAATGTTGGGCGAGTCCAGAACCAGGGGCCACAGTCTTAGAATAAAGGGGAGGTCATTTAAGACTGAGGTGAGAAAAAAACTTTTCCACCCAGAGAGTTGTGAAATTGTGGAATTCCCTGCCACAGAGGGCAGTGGAGGCCAAATCACTTGATGGATTAAAGAGAGAGTTCGATAGAGCTCTAGGGGCTAGTGGAATCAATGGATATGGGGAGGAGGCAGGCACGGGTTATTGTTTGGGGACAATCAGCCATGATCGCAATGAATGGCGGTGCTGGCTCGAAGGGCCGAATGGCGTCCTCCTGCACCTATTTTCTATGTTTCTATGAGAGACCCTTCGGGTCTTCACCCGAAACATCGCCTATTTCCTTTGCTCCATAGATGGTAAATGAGGAAGGATCTTGAGACTTACGGCACAATGATGGTATGACTTGAAAGAGCAGCCAGCCTCTTGGATATTCACTTGGATATTGTGACTGGGTAGATAGAGTGTAGGATGCATGCACTGCACGGCTGTGAGAAGGAAATACTTAACAGACACTTTCATTCTAGAGACATTTGTAGTACTGATCGTTTTTTAATCACCTCTAATCTGCCAATCTTGTATATTTGAAGCAACATGGGAGATAACAGTCAGAACTATGTGTAATGTCCGAGACTCGTTATTTATCAGAGCTTGCATACAAACCTCCTGTACATTCCCAATTAATGCAGAAATTGATTCACTAATCCATCCTTTGTTGGTTTTTAAGTAGGAGATAGTTAACAGTTACAGACAAGAGGGCAGCACGGTGGCGCAGCGGTAGAGTCGCTGCCTTACAGCGGCAGAGACCCGGGTTCAATACTGACGAGGGGTGCAGTCTGTCCGGAGTTTGTACGTTCTCCCCGTGACCTGCGTGGGTTTTCTCCAGGGTCCCCGGTTTCCTCTCACAGTCCAAAGACTAATTGGCTTCGGTTAAATTGTAAATTGTCCCTAATGTGTGTAGGATAGTGTTAGTGTACGGGGATCGCTGGCCGGCGCGGACTCGATGGGCCGAAGGGCACTGTATCCGCTGTAAACTAAAAAAATGAAACATTAAATCAGGGGCAACTTTGTGCAGTCTGACTATCAATGCAAATGTGGTTCTGCCAAGCAAATCAGGAGTCAAGAGAGTTTTATTGTCATGTATCCCAGATAGGACACACTTGCTGCAGCACAACAGAATATGTAAACGTAATACAGAACAGGAGATAAAAGTTAGACCATGTATATGTACACAATAAATAAACAGATAAAGTGCAATAGGCTGTTATTGTTCAGAGTTTGTTTGATGTGTCCAGTAGCCCGATGGCTGTGGGGAAGAAGCTGTTCCTGTAGAAGCAAACTGTATAATCAAGCTTTTCCATTTTTAAAATAAATATTTCAATCTAGACGGACAATGTTTCGGACCGGAAGGAGATGGGCAGAAAATATATCAATGGTATTTTGGTTTCAGTGTTTTAACACCTCAAAATGTGCTCGGACAATTGTCTTTCAGGTTCTTGAAGATGGAAGGTGCCTTTATATACAAATGCAAAAGGTGCCTCTATATACAAATGGTTTCACTTCCACTCTGCACATTTGACCCAGTGTTTCCTGGAGTGATTCATCCTTGCACACCTGACGTGGCGCATGACGTGAGCCATAGAGTCAGACAGCGTTAAAACAGGCCCTTCGGCCCAGCTTGCCCACACCGACACACATGCCCCATCTACACTAGTCCCACCTGCCTACTTTTGCCTCCTATACCTCTGAACCTCATTGAAACTCACAGAATAATGAAAGGCCTGGGTAGAGTGGATGTGGAGAGGATGTTTCTGCTGGTGGGAGAGTTTAGGACCAAAGGTCACAGCCTCAGAATTAAAGGGCGCTCTTTTAGAAAGGAGGTGAGGCGGAACTTCTTTAGTCAGAGGGTGGTGAATCTGTGGAACTCATTGCCACAGAGGGCTGTGGAGGCCAAGACAGTGCAGATTTTTAAGGCAGAGATAGACAAATTCTTGATTAGAAGTGATGTCAAGGGTTATGGCGAGAAGGCAGGAAAATGGGATTTAGAGGTAGAGATCAGCCATGATAGAATAGTGGAGTAGACTTGATGGGCCGAATGGCCTAATTCTACTCCTATAACTTGTGAACTTGTAAACCTACCCTATCCATGTACCTGTTCGAATGTTTCTAAAACAGTGTGTTAGTAGCAACATAAATATCTGAGATGTTCAAGAAGGAACTGCAGATGCTGGAAAATCGAAGGCCCAGTCTGAAGAAAGGTTTCGATCCGAAACGTTGCCTATTTCCTTCGCTCCATAGATGCCGCCGCACCCGCTGAGTTTCTCCAGCAATTTTGTCTACCTAAAATGTCAGCAATAATACCTTGTTGTACAAATTTGTTTTTTGCATACAATTCAATAAAATCTTATTATACATAAGTACAATCATATGTAAGTATAAGGGTGTAAGAATAGTACACTTCACGCTGCCTTGGAAAGGCCAGCAGCATAATCAAGGACCAGTCTCACCCCGGTCACTCCGTCTTCTCCCCTCTCCCATCAGGCAAGAGGTACAGAAGTGTGAACACGTACATCTCCAGATTCAGGGACAGTTTCATCCCGGCTGTTATCAGGCAACTGAACCATCCTACCATTAATTAGAGTGCAGTCGTGAGCTACCATCTCCCTCATTGGAGATCCTTGGACTATCTTTAATCGGACTTTACTGGACTTTATCTTGCACTAAATGTTATTCCCTTTATCCATTATCTGTACACTGTGGATGGCTTGATTGTAATCATGCATTATTTTTCCACTGGCTGGTTAGCATGCACCAAAAGCTTTCAGTTCAGTTTATTGCCACGTGTACCGAGGTACAGTGAAAAGCTTTTGTTGCGCGCTAACCAGTCAGTGGAAAGATAATACACGATTACAGACGAGCCATTTACAGTGTATCGATACAGGATCGGGGAATAACATCTAGTTATTTAATTTTCACTGCCCCTCGGTACACTGACAATAAACTAAACTAGTCTGAAGAAGGGTCTCAACCCAAAACATCACACATTCATTCTCTGCAGAGATGCTGCCAGTCCCGCTGAGTTCCTCCAGCATTGTGTGTCTATAAAGCACATTGCTATTTTTAAGCCTTCCATCAGTTCTACCCTGAAGCTCCAATGCAAGGTCACCTAAACCAATATTAAAGAGCCAGAAACTCAGTATTATGATTGATGTCAGTTGCACTTAAGATTCTGCAATCTTATCATGCTGGGTTCAGCCACTGTATATTGATTAACACTGGTAAATTGGAGAAACAAGTAGCTAATGTGGTAGTAAGGGAAGCAAAGAGCTAATGAGCTTATGAGCTTAAGGGAGTCAAGTGAGATTCAAGAGCGTTTTATTGTCAAATGTCCCAGGTAGAACAATGTAGGACCAGAACATAAAACAGTACAGCACAAGAACCTTGTGTCCACCAAAAGCTGGAGTAACTCAGCGAGTCAGGCAGCATCTCTGGAGAAAAGGAATAGGTGACGTTTCGGGTCGAGACCCTTCTTCAAACCGAGAGTCAGGTGAGAGGGAAACGAGAGATGTAGAAATGTCTGTGCTGAATATGAAACCAATTGAAATTGTACATCCATTTCCGGCTGGCGCTGACGATGGCTGCCTCGGTGTACTGCTCCTTGCTGTTTTGTGTGTATTTGTTCGTTTGTGTCATCTGTGAAAATCCCACAAAGATCACTTTCACAAAAGAGGTACTCATAAATATCGGACATTCGGTACCTCCAAACATCGTTCCGGATTTCTCTCACTCGCTGGATTATTTGGACATACTCGTTGGCGGGACTGTGGCTGCGTTCAAGGTCTTGAGATGGAGGAGGTCCCATGGGAAGCGCTTTGGAGCACTCGCCCAACTCCGGCAACGAGGATTAGGCACACCACTCCCGAGTATATTCCTTGCAAATCTCAACAATAAAGTAGACGAACTGCAACTCCTGCGCCGGACAAACAAGGACTTCTCTCGAGTCGCTGCCATGTGCTTCACCGGGACCTGGCTGTGGGAGTCGCCCCCGGACAATGCGCTGCAACTGGCTTGCTTTCAACTACATAGAGGGGACTGCGAAGCAGAGGCAGCGGAAGGCATAAAAATCAAGAGCCGGTGGAATATGCTTCTATGCTAACCAGGGCTGGTGCAGCAACATCACGGTACTGTCTAACTTCTGTTCTCTCAATATAGAATCTTTCTTTATAAACTGAAAACCCTTTTATTCTCCGAGGGAATTTACCTCTTTTATTCTCGCTGGAGTTTACATCCCCCCCCCCCCCACCAAGCCTGCGTACGTGAGGCGCAAATGCAGGTAATGAGAGTAGAGAGTGAATTCCCGGACGCCATGGTCATTGTTTTGGGGGACTTTCACAAGGCTAACCTCAGCTGAGACCTTCCAAAGTACAGACTTCATGTTACCTGCCCCACCAGAGAGGATCAGACACTCGATCACTGTTACACTTCAATCAAGAACGCTCTGTTCCCCGGGCGGGTCTGGGTCTCTCTGATCATTATCTAGTTCACCTTATTCCGACCTACAGGCAGAAACTAAAAGCTGCTAAGCCTGTGGTCAGAACAACGAAAAGGTGGACAAGCAAAGGCATTGAAAACCTACAATCCTGCTTTGAATGCACTGATTGGAATGTGTTCAGGGAAGCAACCACAAGCCTCGATGAGTGTACAGACACTGTATCATCATATGTCAGCTTTTGTGAGGACAGTCGCATTCCCACTAGGACCCGGATCTAGTTCAAAAACGACAAGCCCTGGTTTACAGCAGAACTCATTCTGGCCACTTCTCCATCACCAACAATAGAAATTGAGGAGGTGGAGAGGCTATTCAGTAGACAGAGAAGCCGGAAATCTCCAGGACTCCAATGTTTCCCCCTCTGCCCTCAAGCTCTGTGCCGAACAACTGTATATACCTGTATATACAGACACCTGTATATACAGACATTTTCAACCAGTCCCTGCAAACATATACTGTCCCTGCCTGCTTCAAAGTCTCCACTATTGTCCCTGTACCCAAAAAGACAAGTATTACTTGTCTTAATGACTACAGGCCTGTCGCACTGATCTCTGTAGTCATGAAGACCCTTGAAAGGCTTGTGCTGGCCAAGCTGGAAAATATCACGAACCTCCTGCTGGACCCTCTGCAGTTGGCATTTCGGGCCAATAGATCTGCGGATGATGCAGTCAACCTGGGCCTGCACTTCATCCTCCAGCACCTAGACCGCCAGGGGACCTATGCGAGGATCCTGTTTGTTGATTTTAGCTCTGCTAGATTTTAGCTCTGTAGTGCCAGAGCTACTACACTCCAAACTTTCCAAGTTGACTGTGCCTGAATCCCTCTGTCGCTGGATCACCAACTTCCTGACAGACAGGAAGCAGCATGTGAGGCTGGGAAAGCACATCTGGGACCCGCAGACCCTCAGCATAGGAGCACCACAAGGCTGCGTACTCTCCCCTCTCCTCTACTCTCTCTACGCCAATGACTGCACCTCCACTGACTCCTCTGTCAAGCTTCTCAAGTTTGCGGACGACACAACCCTGATTGGACTGATCCAGGATGGGGAGGAATCTGCCTACAGACAGGCAGTGATGCAGCTGGCGTCCTGGTGCCTTCATAACAACCTGGAGCTCAATGCTCTTAAGACAGTGGAATTGATAGTAGAGCGAGCGGGTAAGGTCATCTCTGACCCCTCTCATCCTGGCCACAAACTCTTTGAATCACTTCCCTCTGGAAGGCGACTCCGGACTGTCAAAGCTGCCACAACTAGACATTAAAACAGCCTTTTTTCCACGAGTAGTATTTCTACTCAATAACCAAAAATCTGTAGCCTCCTTTTGCTCTGGTATTTTTTTTAATTCACAGATTTAAACTATAATGTTTTATTATTAATGTTTAATGATTTATGTGTCATTCTTAATTGTTACCGTGTGTCGTGGTGTCACTTGTGAACGGAGCACCGAGGCAAATTCCTTGTATGTGAACATACTTGGCCAATAAACTTTTAAACTTTTTGTTTAAGAAGGAACTGCAGTTGCTGGAAAATCGAAGGTAGACAAAAATGCTGGAGAAACTCAGCGGGTGAGGCAGCATCTATGGAGCGAAGGAAATAGGTTTTGGGTCAAGACCCTTCTGAAGAAACTTTTAAACTTATTCATTCATTCATTTATTCATTCATGTCTGCATGTAGCCTATCCTTTAATTCTCCACTCATTCATATGTCTTTCTGAATGACTCATAAAGGTAAACATATAGTTAGCTTAAAATAGATAGGGTGTATAAGACGCAGAGAAACTGAAGTAACTCAGCAGGTCAGGCAGCATCTCAGAAGAACGTGGATAGGTGATGTCTTGGGTCAGGACCCTTCTTCAGTCTGGGCATGGGTACCATGTAATCCCGCGCTACAAGCTCTGTGGTGGGATAGTCGGCGACTAAACCTTCTCCCCCACCTGGTTTGCCAGGTGAGGAGGGGGCTCTGGACCCCCAGCAGGACCAAAAACAAGACCTGTCAAAGGGCGGGTGAGCTCCTAGCGAGCCAATGGCCACCCACACTTTAGTAGAAGTTGCGATCAGTTGTACATAGCATTGTAGAAAAACATGAAATGTAATTCTACCCTCTCCTTGCTTCTCAAAAAGGGAAGTTGTTACCAGCATATCTTCATAGATAGAGTGGACAGTCAGAATATTTAATTGTGGGCCGATAAGGTGAAAGCTAAGGTAGCTTTAAGGTAAGAGGGGAAAAGATGAAATGGGATGAGTGGGACAAGTTGTTTTACACAGAGGGTGGCTTCTGTCATATGTCTTTCAGACTGTCGTATGTCTTTCTGACTTCCACTGGTCTCTCCATCTCGTCTTGACCCAGGAAGCGTCAGCCGGTGTTGTGCAGAGGGTAGCGAGTGCCAGGAACGGGCTGACAGGGGTGGTGGTGGAGGCAGATACAATAGTGGTGTTTCAAGCAGCTTATGGATGGCCACATAGACATGTGGAGAATGGAGGGATATGGATCACGTGTAAGCAGAGGAGATTAGTTTGGGCAGCATCATGGTGCAGCGATAGAGTTGCTGGCTCACACCGCCAGAAACCTGGGTCCCAGGTTCAATCCCGACTATGGGAGCTGTCTGTACGGAGTTTGTACGTTCTCCCCATGAGCTGCGTGGGTTTTCGCCGTGATCTTCGCTTTCCTCCCACACTATAAAGACGTACGGTTTTGTAGGTTAATCGGCTTGGTATAAGTGTAAATTGCCCCTAGTGTGTGTGGGATAGTGCCAATGTGCGTGGATCGCTGTTCGGTGTGGACTCGGTGGGCCGAAGGGCCTGTTTCCGTGCTGTGTCTTTAAACTAAACTGTATGTGTAGGAAGGACCTGCAGATGCTGGTTTACACCGAAGATAGACATAAGATGCAGGGAAGAAATAGGTGACGTCTCTGGTCGAGACCCTTCTTCAGACTCTAACCTGGCATCATGTTCAGCACAGACATTGTGGGCCGAAGGGCCTGTTCCTGTGCTGTACTGCTCTATGTTCTGTACTTGATCTCCCACATCGACTCTTTTGGGTTGAACCACCCCTGCTACCGAATCCGCTGCATCTGCTACTCCTGAACAAACCTCCAAAGGCACTTATTTCCTGTCATTCGGGCCACACACTGCCCTTTTAATTGTGTGTGAACAGCGGGGGCCAGGCAGAAATACAATTTCTTGCTGTCATGGTGAGATTCAAAGCGTTTATTTTTAATATTTACTGATTCAATATTTATTAACTCAGCTGCCCGAGTTTCCTCCCTCAGCTTGTGTTTTGCTCAAGATTCCAGCACCTGCGACTTGCGCCTGGTCTTTTTGTTGTTGTTCATTTTGTTCATCTTGTTTTTCAGGAGGTTTTTGCAGCGAGCGGTGCCTCTCAACTCAGCTGCACCACCATCTCCTCCTCCTTGTCTTCTGTGCACAGAGCTCAACGCCCCTGACCCTCCGGCAGATGACCTTGGTTGCAATAAGGCAGAGGGGAGGAAAACATAGAGAATGTGTGTGTATGAGGACGTTGCAGAGAGAGAGAGGGGGGGGGGGGGGGGGGAGAAAAGGGGGGGAGAAAGGGGGGGGGAGAGAAAGGAGGGGGAGAGAAAGGGAGGGGGAGAGAGAAATAGATGGAGAGAGAGAAATAGATGGAGAGAGAAAGGGGGAGAGAGAACGGAAGGGGCGGAAAAAGGGAGGGGGGCGAGAGGGAGGGTGGGAGAGAGAGAAAGGACGGGGAGAGGGAGGGGGAGAGAGAAAGGAAGGGGAGAGGGAGGGGGTGAGAGAAGGGGGAGATAAAGAGAGAGGGAGGGGAGAGAAGGAGGGGGAGGGAGGGAGAGAAAACTAGGGGGAGAGAAAAGGGGAGAGGGTGGGAGTGAGAGGGAGAGAAGGGGAGAGGGAGAGAAAGAAAGGGAAGGAGGGAGAGGGAAAAGGGGAGGGGGTGGGAGTGAGAGGGAGAGAGAGGGAGGGAGAAAGAGCGAGAGGGAGGGGATCGACACTTCCTGGTGAGCTGGTTGTACGGAAGTGCAACGACTCAATGGTCTGTTGTGAAGTGATTCATCGAGATGCAACTGGCAGGAGATGTGATCTCCCACAGGCGCTGTACCGCTTTTCATTCTGCGTCTGTCTCCCTCTCTCTCTCTCACTCTCTCAAGGACGTAACATCCTCCTGAGGTGCTGCGTATCGCCAGAAGGACGCGCTTAAAGGAGCAGCCAAAGTCGGGGCAATCTCTGGGCCGGTGTGGAAGTGAACTCTCCGCGGGACTGAGGAACCGGGAGCCTTGAACGAGCAGGTACATTCGGTTCAAGATATCATTCAAGTTGCCGTGGCTGTGTGTTTGAACAGGGTTGTGCGGAAAAAGAGAGTTTATTGTCATGCTTCGCTTTTAGAGGCAATGTTTACATTTTCTGGGGAACACATACACAGACACATACACACACAGGCAGACACACACAGACACATCCACAGACACACATATACATATCCTGTCTCTCCATTCTTAAAGAAGAAATTGGATACAGTTTAATGCTGAAATTTAATATACAAAAAAGTTTCAGATCTGAGGAAAGTGGAATTGTCCGGCAAAGCAACGTGGCTGTTTTTTTTAAAAAAGTTCCATCTCGAGGTTTCCCTTCCACCTCCATTCCTTGTCCGATTCCAGGGAGGTGGACATTGTGTATTTAGAGCAGAGTGCTGGGGCAACTCAGCGGGTCCGGCAGGAGGGAATGGACAGGCGAAGCTGCAGCGACTGATTCAGTGAGCCTGAAGGAGGGTCCAGACCCAAAATGAACCCTGTTTCAACTCCCCCCCCCCTCCCCTCCACAGATGCTGCCTGACCCGCTGAGTTCCTCCAGCACTTTGTGTTTTGCCTTAAGATTCCAGCGTCTGCAGTTCCTTGCATCCCCAGATAAGTTTATTTAGCAAACTCCAGGATTACAACTCGTTTCGTTTTCGCATTCCTCTCCCCCCCCCCCCCCCCGCCACTGGTATTCAAACGACCCCCTGTGATACAGCGGCGTTGAAGGGAGAAGCAGGAGTCTGGGATTTTAAGTCAGCCCTGCTCTTTCCCCACTCATTTGGCAAGCAGTTCCCTTCCTTTCCCGTTAATCACCCACCCTGGATACCACCCGCTCGCCCCCTCTTCCAATCTTGACCCCCCCCCCCTCTCCTTTCCCACTCCAGATCCCTTCCCCATCTCCTGGTCTCTCCCCACTTTGAATCCCCCCTTCGACCTTTAATAGACAATAGGTGCATGAGTAGGCCATTCAGCCCTCCAAGCCATTCAATGTGATCATGGCTGATCATCCCCAATCAGTACCCCGTTCCTGCCCATATCCCCCGACTCCACTATCTTTAAGAGCCCTATCTAGCTCGCTCTTGAAAGTATCCAGAGAACCGGCCTCCACCACCCTCTGAGGCAGAGAATTCCACAACTCTCTGTGAGAAAAAGTGTTTCCTCGTCTCCGTTCTAAATGGCTTACCCCTTATTCTTAAACTGTGACCCATGGTTCTGGACTCCCCCAAAATCAGGAACATGTTTCCTGCCTCTAGCGTGTCCAAACCCTTAATAATCTTAAAGAAGGAACTGCAGATGCTGGAGAATCGAGGGTTACACAAAAAGCTGGAGAAACTCAGCGGGTGCAGCAGCATCTAAGGGGCGAAGGAGATAGGCGACGTTTTGGGTCGAGACCCTTCTTCAGAAGAAGGGTCTCGACCCGAAACGTCGCCTATCTCCTTCGCCCCTTAGATGCTGCTGCACCCGCTGAGTTTCTCCAGCTTTTTGTGTAACCCTTAATAATCTTATATGTTTCAATAAGATCCCCTCTCATCCTTCTAAACTCCAGAGTTCCCCCCTCCCCCTACTCCAGATCGCTCCCCACTGACCTGTTGAGTTAGTTACTCCAGCTTTTTGTGTCTATCTTTAGTTAAAACTAACATCTGTAGTTCTTTGCCTACATTTTAGCACTCGGACACAAGAGGAGAAAGAAAAAAAAGGAAATAAACAGAGAATAAGAGATGGGGGGTTTCTTAAATGTGCATATTTTAATGCTAGGAGCATTGTAAGAAAGGTGGATGAGCTTAGAGTCTGGATAGACACCTGGAAGTATGATGTTGTGGCGATCAGTGAAACATGGTTGCAGGAGGGCTGTGATTGGAAACTAAATATTCCAGGATTTCGTTGCTTCAGGTGTGATAGAATTGGAGGGGCAAGAGATGGAGGTGTTGCATTGCTAGTCAGGGAAGATATTACAGCAGTGCTTTGGCAGGATAGATTGGAGGGCTCATCTAGGGAGGCTATTTGGGTGGAACTTAGAAGTGGGAAAGGTGTAGCAACACTTATAGGGGTATATTATAGACCGCCAAATGGGGAACGAGAATTGGAAGAGCAAATATGTAAAGAGATAGCAGATATTAGTAGTAAGCACAAGGTAGTGATTGTGGGAGATTTCAACTTTCCACACATAGACTGGGAAACACATTCTGTAAATGGGCTGGATGGTTTGGAGTTTGTAAAATGTGTGCAGGATAGTTTTTTGCAGCAATACATAGAGGTGCCTACTAGAGGAGGGGCAGTGCTGGACCTCCTGTTAGGAAATGAGACGGGACAGGTGGTGGAGGTATGCGTAGGGGAGCACTTCGGGTCCAGTGATCACAATACCATTAGTTTCAATATAATTATGGAGAAGGACAGAACTGGGCCTAGGGTTGAGATTTTTGATTGGAGAAAGGCTAACTTTAACGAGATGCGAGATGATTTAAAAGGAGTGAACTGGGACATTTTGTTTTATGGGAAAGATGTAGAGGAGAAATGGAGGACATTTAAAGGGGAAATTTTAAGAGTACAAAATCTTTATGTTCCTGTTCGGTTGAAAGGAACCAGTAAAAATTGGAAAGAGCCCTGGTTTTCAAGGGAAATTGGACATCTTGTTCGGAAAAAGAGGGAGATCTACAATAATTATAGGCAGCATGAAGTAAATGATGTGCTTGAGGAGTATAAGGAATGTAAAAAGAATCTAAAGAAAGAAATTAGAAAAGTTAAAAGAAGATATGAGGTTGCTTTGGCAAGTAAGGTGAAAGTAAATCCAAAGGGTTTCTACAGCTATGTTAATAGCAAAAGGATAACAAGGGATAAAATTGGTCCATTGGAGAGACCGAGTGGACAGCTATCTGCAGAGCCAAAAGAGATGGGGGAGATATTGAACAATTTCTTTTCTTCGGTATTCACCAAGGAGAAGGATATTGAATTATGTGAGGTAAGGGAAACTAGTAGAGTAGCTATGGATACTATGAGTTTCAAAGTAAAAGAAGTACTGGCACTTTTGAAAAATATAAAAGTGGATACGTCTCCAGGTCCTGACAGGATATTCCCTAGGACATTGAGGGAAGTTAGTGTAGAAATAGCCGGGGCTATGACAGAAATATTTCAAATGTCATTAGAAACTGGAATAGTCCCCGAGGATTGGCGTACTGCGCATGTTGTTCCATTGTTTAAAAAGGGTTCTAAAAGTAAACCTAGCAATTATAGACCGGTTAGTTTGACTTCAGTGGTGGGCAAATTAATGGAAAAGATACTTAGAGATAATATATATATAAGTATCTGGATAAAGAGGGTCTAATTAGGAACAGTCAACATGGATTTATGCCTGGAAGGTCATGTTTGACTAATCTTCTTGAATTTTTTGAAGAGGTTACTAGGGAAATTGATGAGGGTAAAGCAGTGGATGTTGTCTATATGGACTTCAGTAAGGCCTTTGACAAGGTTCCTCATGGAAGGTTGGTTAAGAAGGTTCAACTGTTGGGTATAAATGCAGGAATAGCAAGATGGATTCAACAGTGGCTGAATGGGAGAAGCCAGAGGGTAATGGTGGATGGCTGTTTGTCGGGTTGGAGGCAGGTGACTAGTGGGGTGCCTCAGGGATCTGTGTTGGGTCCTTTGTTGTTTGTCATGTACATCAATGATCTGGATGAAGGGGTGGTAAATTGGATTAGTAAGTATGCAGATGATACCAAGATAGGGGGTGTTGTGGATAATGAAGAGGATTTCCAAAGTCTACAGAGTGATTTAGGGCAGTTGGAAAAATGGGCTGAAAGATGGCAGATGGAGTTTAATGCTGATAAATGTGAGGTGCTACACCTTGGCAGGACAAATCAAAATAGGACGTACATGGTAAACGGTAGGGAATTGAAGAATACAGTTGAACAGAGGGATCTGGGAATAACCGTGCATAGTTCCTTGAAGGTAGAATCTCATATAGATAGGGTGGTAAAGAAAGCTTTTGGTATGCTAGCGTTTATAAATCAGAGCATTGAGTATAGAAGCTGGGATGTAATGTTAAAATTGTACAAGACGTTGGTGAGACCAAATCTGGAGTATGGTGTACAATTTTGGTCGCCCAATTATAGGAAGGATGTCAACAAAACAGAGAGGGTACAGAGGAGATTTACTAGAATGTTGCCTGGGTTTCAACAGCTAAGTTACAGAGATAGGTTGAATAAGTTAGGTCTTTATTCTCTGGAGCGCAGAAGGTTAAGGGGTGACTTGATAGAGGTCTTTAAAATGATGAGAGGGATAGACAGAGTTAATGTGGACAAGCTTTTCCCTTTGAGAATAGGGAAGATTCAAACAAGAGGACATGACTTTAGAATTAAGGGACAGAGGTTTAGGGGTAACATGAGGGGGAACTGCTTTACTCAGAGAGTGGTAGCGGTGTGGAATGAGCTTCCAGTGGAAGTGGTGGCGGCAGGTTCGTTGGTATCATTTAAAAATAAATTGGATAGGCATATGGATGAGAAGGGTATGGAGGGTTATGGTATGAGTGCAGGCAGGTGGGACTAAGGGAAAAAAGTTGTTCGGCACGGACTTGAAGGGCCGAGATGGCCTGTTTCCGTGCTGTAATTGTTATATGGTTATTTTGGGGGGGGGGGTGGTTTGTAAGAGAAAAATAATTTTGTTGCCTCGTCATTGAAGACAATGACAATAAATTAAATCAAATCAAGAAGCCTTGTCTATCGGGTAAGAGAATATAGACACAAAATGCTGGAGTATCTCAGCGGATCAGGCAGCATTTCTGGAGGAAAAACAGCAGGTGGCGTTGCGGGTCGAGACGCTTCTTCGGACCCTGATGAAGGGTCCCAACCCAAAAAATTCACCTATTCCCTTTTCTCCAGAGATGCTGAGTTAATACAGAATTTCATTGCCTATCTTCGGTTTAAACCAGCATCTGCAGTTCCTTCCTACCTAAATCATCGTCTCTCTATTTTCGCCAGAGAGAGTGGCCAGGGTGTGTCGTGTGCAGACAGGTGTAAACTGAGTGTGGCACCATTGAATATATAGACACTATGAATGGGTGGAGAATCTGTACATGTTTGTTAATACAGCATTTATTTGGCCTATCTTCGGTTTAAACCAGCATCTGCAGCTCTTTCCTACCTAAATCACCGTCTCTCTATTTTCCCCAGAGGGAGTGACCAGGGTGTGTCGTGTACAGACAGGTGTAAACTAACTGTGGCACCATTGAATATATAGACACTATGAATGGGTGGAGAATCTGTGCACGTTTGTTTGTTCTGGATATATATTTTAATGAGAAACAAAGTTTATTTGTGAAACTTTAAGAAATCCCTCAGCAGAGGCTTGAAGGGAAATAAATGTATGTTAATTGGATTTTTGTTTTAATGCCCATAGCTAAAACAAAATGCTGTCTAACCTGTTGAAGGTAGACAAAAAGCTGGAGAAACTCAGTGGGTGAGGCAGCATCTATGGAGCGAAGGAATGGGTGACGTTTCGGGTCGGGACCCGGAACGTCACCCGTTCCTTCGCTCCATAGATGCTGCCTCACCCGCTGAGTTTCTCCAGCATTTTGCGTCTACCTTCAATTTTTCCAGCATCTGCAATTCTTTCTTAAACATTTCCTCTAACCTGTTGAATTCTTTCAGCAGTTTCTGGGTAGTTTTTTTTTTTTTTGCTATTTCAATAATGGCTTTCCTCTGCCAGTTAGGAAAAGCAATTCTGAACAAAAACCTCAGTGGGTCGGGCAGCATCTGTGGAGACAGTAGAATGAATGGTCAGCATTTTAGGTGGAGACCCTGCATTGTTGCAATTGGTGGTAGCTAGTTGTTCAATTCAATTCAGCATTCAGTTTAGTTTAGTTTCAGCTTGGAACGCAGGTCCTTCGTTCAGCCAAGTCCGTGGCAACCTGCGATTTCCCGTCCACACTAGTTCTGAGGAGAGAAGGAATGGGTGACATTTCGGATCGAACCCTTCTTCAGAAGAAGGGTCTTGACCAAAGAAGGGTCTTGATCAGAAACGTTACCCATTCAATAGACAATAGGTGCAGGAGTAGGCCATTCGTCCTTTTGAGCCAGCACCGCCATTCAATGTGATCGTGGCTGATCATCCACAATCAGTACCCCGTTCCTGCCTTCTCCCCATAACCCCAATCTTCAAAAGCCCTATCGCTCTCTCTTGAAAGCATCCAGAGAACCGGCCTCCACCGCCCTCTGAGGCAGAGAATTCCACAGACTCACAACTCTCTGTGTGAAAAAGTGTTTCCTCATCTTTAAATGGCTTACTCCTTATTCTTAAACTGTGACCCCTGGTTCTGGACTCCCCCAACATTGGGAACTTGTTTCCTGCCTCTAGCGTGTCCAAACCCTTAACAATCTTATATGTTTCAATAAGATTCCCTCGCATCCTTCTAAAGTCCAGAGTGTACAAGCCCAGCTGCTCCATTCGCTCAGCGTGTGACAGTCCCGCCATCCCGGGAATTAACCTGGTGAACCTACGCTGCACTCCCTCAATAGCAAGAATGTCAAATGACGGGACCAAAACTGCACACAATACTCCAGGTGTGGTCTCACTAGGGCTCTGTGCAACTGCAGAAGGACCTCTTTGAACATCGGTCTGTGGCGCTGTGAGGCAGCGACTCTAACACGGTGCCGCCCCAGTTAACATTCCCATTGTGCTCAGGTTGATTGCAAGTTTTCCCTAAAGCAATGACGTGGTAATTACAGTGGATTGCAACATTTAATTTGGTGGGGTGGGGAAGGAATTGGTACTTCTGGCAACTGACCAAAGTGGTGGTAATCTTGGTCAGAAAGAAAAAGGAAGTAAAGAGGATAAAATCAAATGACAGCCTTTGAGGACTATCACAATCATAATAATAACTTTATTAGCCAAGTATGTTTTGAAACATATACGAGGAATTTGATTTGCCGTACAGTCATACCAATAAAATGCACCAAAACACACAAAATACATGTTAACATAAACATCCACCACAGTGACTCCTCCACATTCCCCACTGTGATGGAAGGCAAAATAAATGTCCAATCTCTTCCCTTTGTTCTCCCGCGGTCAGGGGCCTCGAGCTTTCCGTTGACGGGGCGATCTTGGCTCCCGTAGCCGGCGGTCAGGCCCTCCAAGTCGGAGCGATCAAGCTCCCGCGTCAGGGGCATCTCAGTTCCCCGCGCTGGGCAATCAGACCCCCGAATGTCGCCTATTCCTTCGCTCCATAGATGTTGCCTCAACCACTGAGTTTCTCCAGCATTTTTATCTATCCTCATTGTCTATATAACTCGTTTTCATCCAGCCCACAGCCAACAATGGACTGCTTCCTTGAACATTGTTACTTTTTTTACATATCTCTCCACACCATCGTTGATATCTCTCGTTCCCCTTTCCCCGGAAGAAAGGTCTCGACCCGAAACGTCACACATATAGAACAAAGAAATGGGAGCAATTTTGAGCCCCATATCTGAGGAAGGATGTGCTGGCTCTGGAGAGGGTCCAGAGGAGGTTTACAAGAATGATCCCAGGGATGGACAATAGGCAATAGACAATAAGTGCAGGAGTAGGCCATTTGGCACTCGAGCCAGCACCACCATTCATTGTGATCATGGCTGATCATCCACAATCAGTACCCCGTTCCTGCCTTCTACCCATATCCCCTGACGCCGCTGTCTTTAAGAGCCTTTCTCCAGAGATGCTGTCTGACCCGCTGAGCTACTCCAGCTTGATGTGTCTATCTTCAGCAGCATTTGAAGTCCTTCCCAACAACTCGGTGCATGTGCAAGGGACATCTGCGTAGGAAGGAACTGCAGATGCTGGTTTACACCGAAGATATAGACACAGAACGCTGGAGTAACTCAGCAGGACAGGCAGCATCTCTGGAGAGAAGGATTGGGTGACGTTTCGGCTCGAGACCCTCCTTCATGACCCATTCCTTCTCTCCAGAGGTGCTGCCTGTCCTGCTGAGCTACTCCAGCCTTTTGTGTCCATCTTAGAGATAACACAATACCGTTTCCATTCAACCCATGCTGCAGAAATGGGCAAAAGCTCAGAGTGGGTTAACCTATGGATGAACGTTTCTCGGCACTGGGCCTGTTTTGCTGGAGTTTATAAGATTGAGGGGGGGACCTTATTGAAAGGCTTGGGATAGCGAAAGGCTCGGATAGAGTGGATGTGGAGAGGATGTTTCCACTGTTGGGAGAGTCTAGGCCTAGAGGTCATAACCTCAGAATTAAAGGACGTTCTTTTAGGAAGGAGATGAGGGGAAATTTCTTTAGTCAGAGGGTGGTGAACCTTTGGAATTCTTTGCCACAGATGGCTGTGGAGGCCAAGTCAGTGGATATTTTTAAGGCGGAGATAGACAGATTCTTGATTAGTACAGGTGTCAGATGTTATGGGGAGAAAGCAGAATGGATTTAGGAGGGAGAGATAGATCAGCCATGATTGAATGGCGGAGTAGACTTGATGGGCCGAATGGCCTAATTTTACTCCTATCACTGACGACCATTCCTTCTCTCCAGAGATGCTGCCAGCCCCACTGTGTTACTCCAGCATTTTGTCAATCTCTTTGGTGAGTTAGATTGCTGAAAATGCCAAGGCTTTGTATACCTACATTTAAAAACAAGAGTGTAACCAGGGAGAAGGTAGGACCGCTCGGGGATAACGGGGGGAATTTGTGCTTGGAGTCAGAGGATGTAGGTCAGGTGCTAGCCGAGTACTTTCTATCTGTTTTCACCAATGAGAAGAACACGGAGGACAGTGAAATCGCTGTGGAAGTTAGTTCAGTTTATTGCCACGTGTACCAAAGTACAGCAAAACACTTTCAGTTGCGTGCTAACCAGTCAGCGGAAGGACAACACATGATTGCATTCAAGCCGTTTACAGTGTAGATACGTGATAAGGGAATAACGTTTACTGCAAGGCAAAGCCAATAATGTCCGATCAAAGATAGCCCGAGGGTCACCAATGAGGTAGATAGCAGTTCAGCACTGCTTACTAATATGCAAGGGCAGTTTGAGATCAAAAAGGGAGGGGGTGTTGGGCATTTGAAGAGCATTAAAGCCCTGTCCCACTGTACGAGTTCATTCAAGACCTCTCCTGAGTTAAAAAAAGTCAAACTCGTGGAAGCACGTAGAATGTACGTAGCGGGTACGTCGGAGCTCGGGGACGTCTCTTAGCGGCTCGTAACGCTAACGGCAGGTTTTTTTCAACATGTTGAAAAATGTCCACGAGAGCCCCGAGTACCTACGAGCGGCCATTACCGTAAATCTCCGAGTTCGAATCAGGGCAAACTCGGGAGAACTCTTGAATGAACTCATACAGTGGGACATGGCTTTTAAGGTAGATAAATCCCCAAGGTAAGGAATTGAGGGACAAGAGAGGAGCTTGACGAAGATCTTTGCAACTTATCTACCCACAGGCAAGGTCTCAGAGTAGGCAGATAAGAGTTGGTCGTGGCATTGTGTTTGACATGGACACTGTGGGCTGAAGCAAAGAATATAGAGCGGAGCAAGATAGCCCACTCGTCGAAAAAGCCGTAGTAGATCATGGGTAATCTTCAGCGCCATTTCCGTAACCGGCTTCCGTCTCCACTCCAACCTATGATCTTTGGTGTGGACTATCTTGCTCCGCTCTATGACCTTTGGGCCAAAGGGCCTGTCCCTGCACCAATGCAGATTAATTGGCCTCTTTAAATTACCCCAACTGTCTACAAGGTGGACTACACAGAACCCTAGTGCGATCGATGGTCAGGTCCTAAGCCCCATCTCTATGCTGCATTCATGATCTAAACTAGAGATTTAACTAATTAAAGAAAATATTATACCAGGTTAAAACTCTTTAAGGATATTTTTAGTGGCTCTTAAAATAGCCTTTTGTGTCCTGTACGGTTTGTTCTGTGTTCCATGAGATTATTTCTCCCTTCATAGTTACTCTTCCCTGCAAGCGAGCGAGTGAATATAATATTATCATCAAACAGGAACTGAGAACCTTCTTTGGTTCCATAAGATTCTGAGGGGCAATTTCTTTACACTGAGAGTGGTGGGTGTATGAACGAGCTGCCGGTTGAGGTAGTTGAGGCAGGGACTATCACAACATTTGAGACATTTTTAGACGGGTACATGGATAGGTTAGGGTTTGAGGCCATATACGGAGGCAGGTGGGACTAGTGTACATGGGGCAATAGACAATAGGTGCAGGAGTAGGCCATTCGGCCCTTCGAGCCAGCACCGCCATTCATTGTGATCATGGCTGATTGTCCCCTATCAATAACCCGTGCCTGCCTTCTCCCCACATCCCTTGACTCCACTAGTCCCTAGAGCTCTATCTAACTCTCTCTTAAATCCATCCAGTGACTTGGCCTCTACTGCCCTCTGTGGCAGGGAATTCCATAAATTCACAACTCTGGGTGGAAAATGTTTTTTCTCATGACCTACTCCTGCACCTATTGCCTATTGTCTATTGCCCCATCTACACTAGTCTTGAATGACCTCCCCTTTATTCTAAGACGGTGGCCCCTGGTTCTGGACTCGCCCCACATTTGGGCATGTAGATGGGGCATGGTGTTCGGTGTGGGCGAGTTGGGCCAAAGGGGGGCTGTTTCCACGCTGTATGACGACAACCAAAGTAGATTTGGCAGCCGTTCGAGAGGACAGATGGGGACCTGAACATTGAACGGTCAGTGAGTGACCTTTAGAAAAGTCAGACTGATAGGGGGAAGAGTTGCTCTGTTAGTTAATGAGCTAGCTAACAGAGCTACAGGGAAGGGCTGGCGTGTGTACAAGAGAGCAGGATGTAGAACCGCCTTGGGTGGAGATAATAATGGCGTGTAGATAATGAAAGCAAGAGGTCAATTGCAGGAGTGGTGAGGCTAAAGTGTAACGTCACAATAGGACATGGTAACGATATCTCAAAGACGTTTCCTTGACTATGGTGTAATAACTGCAAAAAAAACTTCTTCTGGAAAAAGATAACAGTCCCCACAGTGAAGATGTGGATCACGGAAATGACCCTGCATTTGGAAAAAATAAGGCTCGTCTTGATTGACAAACAATTTTCCAAAATATGGTCCCCTTTCATTGAATTTCTTCAACAACATAATGGTTGAACACAAATTCAAAACCAACCGACGGTCGGGTCGGGTCGGGTCGGGTGTGCGGGCGTAGGGAAGGGCAGTGGGATATATCTCCGCTTCTTTCACTTATTCGTTAGTTCAGGGGTTTTTCTCTTTTCTTTTCCATGTCTTTTTCGAAATTCTTTCTCTTCTATTTCTTTTCTTCTTTCCCTTTTTTCCTTTTTTCCGATTTAGTTATTAGTTTATAAAATGTTAAAACTGAAGCTGTACGAAAATTGTATAATTGTTATGTCGATTACTTTGTGCTTGTAAGCACAAAGATATTTTTAAGGCAGGGATAGATGGATTCTTGATCAGTACGGGTATCGGGGATATGGAGAGAAGGCAGAAGATTGGGGTTAAGTTGGAAAGATAGATCAGCCATGATTGAATGGCAGAGTAGACTGGGTGGGCCGAATGGCCTAATTCTGCTCCTATCACTTATGAACTGATGAAACATCACCGGGTTCTCAGATCATGGCGTTGAGCCAGAGACAACCTTGTTGCAACATTTCCAACATCATAAAAGTTACTTTATTGGATGTAACTATGTTGAAATACATAAGAGAGGGACATGAAAGGTGCTACAGAAATGCAACGCAAACTCTTGTTTTTCTGTACGGTGCTTCAAATATTTCTATCCGTTAAAACTTAAATGCACGTCGTTTCGAATTTGGAAAATTCGAAGTCTTGGATAATGGCATCAAGGAATCGAGGACCAGAGGACGCAGGTTTAAGGTGAAGGGGGAGCGATTTAATAGGAATCTGAGAGGTAACCTTTTCACACAAAGGGTGATGGGTGTATGGAACGAGCTGCCGGAGGAGGTAGTTGAGGCTGGGACTATCCCAACCTTTAAGAAACAGTTAAGCAGGGACGTGAATAGGTCAGGTTTGGAGGGATATGGACCAAATGTGGGCATGGGGGGAACTGGTGTAGCTGGGACATGTTGGCCGGTGTGGGCAAATTGGGCTGTAGGGCCTGTTTCCATGCTGTATCACGCCGTGACTCATTGCATTCTTGTTGCTTACCTAATCCCGTGTCGCTGGAATTCTTTGCCACAGATGGTCATGGAGGCCAAGTCAGTGGGTATTTTGAAGGCAGAGTTAGATAGATTCTTGATTCATGTGGGTGTCGGGGGTTATGGGGAGAAGGCAGGAGAATGGGGTTATGAGGGAGAGGTAGATCAGCCATGATTGAAGGGCGAAGTAGACATGGTGGGCCGAATGGCCTAATTCTACTCCTGTCACTTCTGAACATCTGGCTCTGGGATTCAATGACTATAATGAGAGAGAATCACATTGATAGCTACAAATCTTTTATGGGACTTGACAAGGTGGATGCAGAGGTGATATTATCCCAAGCTTGAGTGTTTAGAATCAGGAGTTACAATCTCAAAGTAGAAGGTTGAGGACCTTAGGCTTTGTATAAGGAACTGATGACTACAATGCTGAGAGCATATTCTGCATTTTCCAGTGCTTTGCATCTACTTTGACATTGACATTTGTTGGTTTCAGCTTTTATTTAAATATACACCCGGCTGCCGAATTTTCAACGTGCAAACTGTTCCTGTAAACCGACGCATCTTTGGGATGTGGGAGGAAACCGGAGCACCCGGATGAATCCCACAGGAAAGAATATGCAAACTCCACACAGACACAGACAGCACCTGAAGTCAGGATGAATGTAGAAAAGTGCAGGACAGGAACAGGACCACAATCCGAACCCGGGTGCTGTCTTTGTGGAGTTTGCACGTTCTGCTCCTGTCTTGTGGAGTGAATCGAGCAGCAGGTTGTCTACATTCCGTTATTGGTCACAACCCAACCCCGGTCATTCCCCCCTCTCCCCGCTCCCGTCCGGCAGAAGGTACAGAAGCTTGAAAGCCCTCACCACCAGACGCAGGAACAGCTTCTTCCCCTCTGTTATCAGGTTTCTGAACGCCCCTTCCATAAAGTACGGCACTGTCCGATTCACCTCTACCCCATTGCGCACGTTGGACTTTGTCTCTGGAACTGGTGCGCTACAATGCTGAGAACAATATCCTGCACTCTGTATCTTCCCCTTAAAGAGGGAAACATACAGAGTTCCATTGTACTGGAGTGTGAACTGATTGTAACTGTGTATCTGTTTAAGAAGGAACTGCAGATGCTGGAAAATTGAAGGTAGACGCAAATGCTGGAGAAACTCAGCGGGTGAGGCAGCATCTAAGGATCTGGGATCTCGACCCGAAACGTCGCCTTTTTCCTTCACTCCATAGATGCTGCCTCACCCGCTGAGTTTCTCCAGCTTTTTTGTGTATCTGCGTATCTGATCTGTTTGGGTAGCATGCAACAACAAAGCTTTTCATTCCGCCTCGATGCACGCGGCAATAATAAGCTTCAACTGTGGTGAGTCTGTGGAATTCTCTGCCTCAGAGGGTGGTGGAGGCAGGTTCTCTGGATGCTTTCAAGAGAGAGCTAGATAGGGCTCTTAAAGATAGCGGAGTCAGGGGATATGGGGAGAAGGCAGGAACGGGGTACTGATTGGGGATGATCAGCCATGATCACATTAAATGGCGGTGCTGGCTCGAAGGGCCGAATGGCCTACTCCTGCGCCTATCGTCTATTGCCTAAACCTATATTTGCATTTGTCACTGACTTCAAGCATGACCAGCCGGTGACTTTGCATACTCTTCTGTTCCGCCTTTAGTCCTGATGTGTGAGGATGCCTCAGCCCAGAGTGAAGTTAGTAGTGACGGGCGATGACTTTGGTTACTGCCGAAGGAGGAATCGCGGTATAATGGAATGCTTCAAAGCCAAAGCCATCTCCAACGCATCCTTGCTGGTGAACGGGAGCGCTGCCAAGGAAGCTGCTGCAATGGCTACCAGGTGGGTTTAACCCAGGGGTGGGGAACATCTTCATGTTGGAATGCCGCATTAAGTTAGCTGTAATCAAATAAGGCTGATTCCAGTCAACTAGATATACTTCAAAATGTTCATCATTTTGTTAAAATAGCCCTCATGCCTTACTAATGTTTTAATTGTGGCCGTCAGTCGGGGAAGATTATTTTGAAATAATCTTTTACGCTTTGGTATTTTAAATATGTTAATTTTAAGATTAAAATAAAAAATAATAAAAGACGAACAAAAACATATAAATAAAAATAAAAGGATTTGTTCTACAAAATTTGGATTCATTCAAAAGGCTACACATAATGGCCTAGAAGGCCGCATGCAGCCTTAAGGCCACAGGTTCCCCACCCCTGGTTTAACCTTTCTGCAATGCAGGAGCATATTGTCTTGGCTGGGTGGCACGGTGGCACAGCGGTACAATCACTCCATCACAGCGCCAGAGACTGGGTTCGATCCAGACTACGGGTGCTGTCTGTACGAAGTTTGTATTTCTCCCCGTGACCCGTGTGGATTTTCTCCGGGTGCTCCGGTTTCTTCCCGCATCGCCAAAGACGTGCGGGTTTGTGGGTTGGTGGAAGCGAAGAACTATAGATGCTGATTTATACCAAGGATAGACCCAAAATGCTGGAGTAACTCAGCGGGTCAGGCAGCGGGTGGGGACCCTTCTTCAAACTGCTTCTGTAAATTGTCCCTCGTGTGTTGTATGTGAAACTGGGATAACTACAGGGTGATCGCTGGTCGGTGCGGACTCGGTGGGCCGGAGGGACTGTTTCCACTCTATCTCTCTAAACTAAAACTAAAGCTAAACAGATTGCTGGAGTAACTTAGCGCGTCAGGCAGCATCTCAAGAGAACATGGATTGGCCACGTTTGAACCTTAATACCGTTGAGCTATGAGCTGCCCAAGCAGAATATGAGGTGCTGTTCCTCCAGTTTTGTGTGTGGTCTCACTGCTAGTGGAGCAGCCCCAGGACTGAAAAGTCCGTGTGGGAATGGGAGGGGGAGCTAAAGTGTGTGGCAAGTGGGAGATCCAGCAGGCCTTGGTGGACCAAGCACAAGTGTTTGGCAAAACCAAGGCTTGGCCTCACCAATGTGTAGGAATCCTTCTTTCCTCATCTCTCATCTGTTGTCTTTTCATCTCTGGCCTTTGTCCAACCATCTTCCTGTCAAAAGCCCTCCTTGCCTGTATCCACCTATCACTTACCAGGCTTTCTCATCCAGTAAAGTTTATTTTTGACATTATTTTACAAGTGAGTATTAAACGCTGTTATGTTACCTGCCTCAGCTGCTACCTCCTCTGGCAGCTCTTTCCACATACCCACCTCCCTCTGTGTGAGAAATATTGCCCCTCACATTCCTATTCAATCTTTTCCGTCGCACATTAGACTTGTGCCCACTGCTTCGTGATTCCTCTACCCCGGGCGAAAATGTTAGTCTTTCACAAAATTCCATCAGGAGGGCGCAATGATGCAGCACCCAGAGGCATTACCCAACAGCGCCAGAGACCCGGGTTCCATCCTGACCCCGGGTGCTGTCAGTGTGGAGTTTGCACATTCTTCGTGACTACGTGGGTTTCCTTCGGGTGCTCCGGTTTCCTTCCACATCCTAAAGACGTGCGGGTTTGTAGGTTAATTGGCTTCTGTAAACTCCCTCTAATGTGCAGGGAGCAGATGCAAATGTGGGGTAACTTAGAACTAGCGTGAACGGGTGATTGATGGTCGGCGTGGACTAGGTGGGCCGAAGGGTCTGTTTCCAGGCTGTTTCTCTAAACTGGTTTGGCTTTGAATGAAGTATGAGGAGTATGATCCACCATTTATTTGTGTAGGACGCTGTAAATATAGTTATTTTTCTCTCTCTAACAGAAACAAGGTTCCGCTTGGCCTCCACGCCAACCTCTCTGAGGGTTTACCTGTCTGTGAGCAACTCAGAGTGGGCTCCACCCTGGTCAACAAGGATGGGTTCTTCCATGGAAAAATGGGAATTAGGGAAGTACTGGAGAGCGGACACATCAACCTAGCCGAGGTATGTGGTTTGGTGTCCGCAATGTTTAAAAGCAACGCTGCAACATTTTATAATATCTCCACCGTAAAACATGACTGTAGATAGTAGTTCACAATTGATGCATTAGATAAACTTACAGTACAGCACAGGAACGGGCCCTTCAGCCCACAATGTCTGTTCTGGTCATGATGCCAAGTTAAACCAAACTCGTCTGCCTGAACGTAATCCTTATCCCTCTATTCCCATGTGTCTCTTCATTATCGTCCCTGCTTCCACCACCACCTGTGGCATTGTGTTCCAGGCACCCTTCACACGCTGGGTAGAAAAAAACACTGCACCTCTCCATTCAACTTTCCCCTCTCACCTTAATGTGCAGTCTCACCAACGTCACATAGAGCCCAACACGATGCCCCAACCCTGCGGCCCTCACTAATTCCATGGCTTGTTCACCACACCCTGCACCACTGGAACTAACCCAACATTATAATTGTCTGTGTGGGTGTCACCCTGCTCGTTGCCATGAGCGGCCCAGAAGTCAAATCCCTTCGTACACAATACAATGTCATTCATTATCGCTTATTCCTCTTGCATAACTCTATGAACATGACGTGTTTACTCCAACCAGAATAGGTGGTGTGAACGACCAACAACACTGCATGCTTAACAAATGAGAGCAAAATAGCGTTGTGTGTTGGAAGGAACTGCAGATGCTGGTTTACGCTGAAGATAGGCACAAAATGCTGGAGTAACTCAGCGAGACAGGCAGCATCTCTGGAGAGAAAGAATGGATGACGTTTCAGGTCGAGACCTTTCTTCAGTCTGACTGTCCTGCTGAGTTACTCCAGCATTTTGTGTCTATCTTCGGTTTAAACCAGCATCTGCAGTTCCTTCCAACACCATATAACCATATAACAATTACAGCACGGAAACAGGCCTTCTCGGCCCTTCCAGTCCGTGCCGACCATTCATTTTCCCCTAGTCCCATCTACCTGCACTCAGACCGTACCCCTCCATTCCCTTCCCGTCCATATACCTATCCACCTATAACACCTTTCTGGCTTATCCATTTTGCCGGTCCAATAGACGTCACGGCGGGTGCTCTCCGTGTGGAGTTTGCACGTTCTCTCTGTGACCTGTGTGGGTTTTCTCCGGGTGTTCCGGTTTCCTCCCACATTCCAAAGACGTACAGGCTTGCAGGTGAATTGACATCTGTAAATTGACCCTAGTGTGGCTAGGATAGTGCTAGTGTGCGGGGATCGCTGGTCGGAGCCGACTCGGTGAACCAAAGTGCCTGTTTCTGCGACTACCTCTAAACTAAAATAGACTTTTTAAAAATTGTGATCAATTCTAATAATACTTTGTACAATATGTATTTTAAAAAGCAATTCAAAAGGTGGAGAATGGTTATTCTAATGTTACTCTAAGACATTTGTCCTAGAACACACACACACCAAACATTATAGATAATTGTGCGTTGTTCACCTTTCCAAGCTCCAGGCACTGATTTAAGATAATTGACCAAAGATCCAAAGGTGAAAATAGAACGTTTCTTATAACGGAGCACAGTGGAAGCAAATTTAGCAGTGACTTTCCACAGGAACCTCTCTAGTTTAATTTAGAGAAACAGCGCAGAAACAGGCCCTTCAACCCACTGAGTCCGCGTCGACCAGCGATCCCCGCACATTAACACTATCCTACATACACTAGGGACAATTTTACATTTAAACCAAGCCAACTAGCCTACATACCTGTACGTCTTTGGAGTGTGGGAGGAAAGCGGACATCCTGGAGAAAACCCGCGCAGGTCACGGGGAGAACGTGCAAACTCCGTACAGACAGCGCTCGTAGTCAGGATTGAAGCTCCAGGATTAAGGCAGCGTCTCTACCGCTGTGGGGAATTAATGAAATGGTCTTTCAAAGAACAGGCATGTGGTCCAAATAGTCTCATGTGTGATTCCTTATCCAAAGTTTATATGTGAATAATATTGAGCAAATTTGTTATTGGTTTGCCTTCACTACATGTTTAAGAGGTGTTGCATTAGGATATTTGCCTTCTATATTTTCCTTTCAAGGAGAAAGTGAATAGGGCAGAGTTGAAAAAAATTGCTATTGGCAACTTTGGAAACGTAAATATTCCACCAGAGATAATTTTGCACTTGAAGAACGTTGAACCCACATGGTTGATAACGTTACTCCTGTGTTCCGTTAATCTTATCACTGATAACACATTTAGCCAGCTGATAGGGGAAGTGCATAGTTGAAGTTTAAATATATTGGCTCAAAATCATAGTCACACACTGGGCAAGGTCCTTCGACCCAACTTGCCCATCTGCACTAGTCCCACCTGCCCATATCCCTCGAGACCTAAGATAGACACAAAGTGCTGGAGTGACTCAACGGGTCAAGCAGCATCTCTGGGGAAACAAAAGGAAGTGGTTTTGTCGATAGTGAAGATGGTTGTGAACGATTGCAGCAGGATCTGGATCGATTGGCCAGGTGGGCGGAGGAATGGTTGATGGAATTTAATACGGAGAAGTGTGAGGTGTTGCATTTTCGAACAAGGGCAGGACCTACACAGTAAGCAGTAGGCCTCTGGGGAGTGTTGTAGATCAGAGGGATCTAGGAGTACAGGTGCATGGTTCCTTGAAGGTCAAGACACAGGTGGATAAAGTGGTCAAATAGGCTTTTGGCACTTTGGCCTTCATCAGTCAGAGTTTTGAGTATAGAAGTTGGGGGGTTAAGTTGCAGTTGTATAACACGTTGGTGAGACCACATTTAGAATATTGTGTTCAGTTCTGGGCACCATGTTATAGGAAATATATTGTCAAGCTTGATAAGGTTCAGAAAAGATTTACGAGGATGTTGCCAGGACTAGAGGGTGTGAGCTATAGGAAAAGGTTGAGCAGGCTGGGTCTCTGTTCCTTGGAGTGTAGGAGGATGAGGGGTAATCTTATAGTGTACAAAATCATGAGAGGAATAGATCGAGTAGATGCACTGAGTCTCTTGCACGGAGTAGGGGAATCGAGGACCAGAGGACATAGGTTCAAGGTGAAGGTGAAAAGATTTAATAGGAATCCGAGGGGTAACTTTTTCACACAATGGGTGGTGGGTGTATGGAACGAGCTGCCAGAGGAGGTAGTTGAGGCTGGGACTATCCCATCATTTAAGAAACAGTTAGACAGGTACATGGATAGGACAGGTTTGGATCAAGCACAGGCAAGTGGGACTAGTGTAGCAGGGACATGTGGGTGAGTTGGGCCGAAGGGCCTGTTTCCACACAGGATCACTCTATGACTCTAAACTGGATGGGTGACATTTTGGGTCAAGACTCTTCAGACTGGAAGGACTCCCTCTAAACCGTCTTATCCACGAACTAGTCCGCATGTTTTTTAAGCGTTGCGATAGTACCTGCCTCCACTACCTCCTCCGGCAGCTCGCTCCATGCACCCACCACCTTATTAAACCTTGTTTCTCTCACCTAAACCCTGTGTCCTGTTGCTTTTGATTCAACTACCCTGAGTAAAAGACTCTGCCTTCAACCTCTCCATTCCCCTCATGATTTCATACACCTCTCGAAGATCAGCCCCCGGCCTCCAACAGTCCTAACCGGCCCAACCTCTCCTTGCAGCTCAGTCCACCAAGTTGTGACGTTATTGAAAATAAACTGCACAGTGACTGAAGTACAGTGAAATTCCTTTATCGCACACAGTTCAGTAAAAAATATGAGTAAACGTAAGCACAATCACAGTGACGTACAAGTGTATAGGAATAGTGCGCTTGTGTATACAATGGTTGCCATGTTTTGGCGCCAATGCCCATGATTCAAGTCCGAGTTGTTAACTTGGTCAGAAAGGCCCATTGTCCTGGCCTGTCCTCATATGTGGGAGGAAACTGGTGCACCCGGTCACAGGGAGAACGTGTAAACTCCACAAAGACAGCGCCATAGTCAGTATGGAACCTGGGTGTCCGGCGCTGTGAGGCGGCCACTCTATCGCTGCGCCACCGTACAGCCTCTTGATCATTCACCACTCATGGGTCTCGACCCGGAACGTCGCCTATTCCCTTTCTCCAGAGATGCTGCCTGACCCGCTTTTTGTGTCTATCTTCGGTGTAAACCAGTGTCTGCAGTTCCTTCCTCTCTCGTCCTCGATCGAGCTGGGGTTGCAGTCTCACGCGGTCTGTTCTTTGTCTTTGCTTGCTAGATAGATAAGGAGCTGAGGCAACAAGTCGACCTGTTCTGTGAGCTGACCGGTCACCTGCCCCATCATATGGATGGACATCAACACATCCACGTGTTACCAGGTAAGAGAAGTTGCACGGCCCCGCCCACTTACCAAAGTACACGGTGACGCAGCGGTAGAGTTGCTGCCTCACAGCAACAGAGATCCGGGTTCGATCCCAACCACGGGCGCTGTCTGTACGGAGTTTGCACGTTCTCCCCATGACCTGCGTGGGTTTTCCCCAGCATCTCCGTTTACCTCTCACACTACAAAGACGCACAGGTTTGTAGGTTAATTGGCTTGGCATAAATGTAAATTGTCTCTAGGGTGTATAGGATAGCGTTGGTGTGCGGGGATCGCTGGTCAGCACGGACCCGGTAGGCCGAAGGGCCTGTTTCAAGGTTCCAGAACCAGGGTCCACAGTTTAAGAATAAGGAGTAAGCCATTTAGAACGGAGACGAGGAAACACTTTTTCTCTCAGAGAGTTGTGAGTCTGTGAAATTCTCTGCTTCAGAGGGCGGTGGAGGCCGGTTCTCTGGATGCTTTCAAGAGAGAGCTAGATAGGGCTCTTAAAAATAGCGGAGTCGGGGGACATGGGGAGAAGGCAGGAACGGGGTACTGATTGGGGATGATCAGCCATGATCACATTGAATGGCGGTGCGGGCTCGAAGGGTCGAATGGCCTACTCCTGCACCTATTGTCTGTTGTCTGTCACCCCTCGTCCTCCTTTGCTTGAAGGAATAAAGTCTCTTCCTGTAGCTCAGGCCCTCGAGTCCTGACAACATCCTCGTAATCTTCCCAGCTTGAAACCTTGCACTAAACGTTACCTCTTTGTCCTGTATCTGTACACGGTGGACGGCAAGGGTAATCATGTTTAGTCTTTCCCCGGACTGGTTAGCACGCAACAAAAAAGCTCATCTCTGTACCTCGGGGCACATGACAGTAAACTAATCTTACAGGTATTGTAACTTCAGAATTTCTTATTTTCCAAAGAAGAAAAAAAGATCAAGAATCATCGAGACACAAGGATTTGCAGATACCAGTTTTCAAAAAGAAAAGAGACAAAGTGCTGGAGTAGCTGAACGAGTCAGGCAGCATCCCTGGAAAACATGGACAGGTGACGTTTTGGGTCAGAACCTTTCTTCAGACCTGACCCGAAACGTCACCTGTCCGTATTCTGCATAGGGAGCTGCCTGACCCGCTGAGTTATGCCCCTGTCCCACTTAGGAAACCTCTGGAGACTTTGCGCCCCAACCAAGGTTTCCATGTGGTTCCCGGAGGTTTTCGTCCTCCGGCAACCACCTTCAACTAGATCACAACCGGCTTTGACTAAAAAATTACCGATTTTTAAAACGGAAACCACTTTCGACCATTAGGGAGACTGACAAAAACCTCCTGGAATCGCACGGAAACCTTGGGTGGGGCGCAAAGTCTCCAGAGGTTTCCGTTTAGGTTTCCTAAGTGGGACAGGGGCATTACTCCAGCATTTTGTGTTCTACACAAGATTCCAGCATCTGCAGTTCCTCGAGTCTAGAAATGGGAAACTGGCCAGGGTGGAGAGTTTCACTGGTGGCCGGTAACAACTAACCAAGGAGTGTTTGTTTCCTCAGAAACCAAACAATGGCCAGCTTTAGAGACATTTGCTGTTCAGTGAGATGTGCAAACCACATAGGTGCAGGACATGCTGTACTGTACATGTATTTCCAAGTAAAGCTCCCCGTCCCCCTACACTGCTGTCAGATCTGACCACCTTATCAATTGATCAAAATCACAAATAGATCTGCGGTCCACCACAGTGGTAATTAGGATCATTAACGAGCTGCTCACGGCACACCTTACTGTATCCCGTCTGCAGAAGTTGCTGCCTCACAGTGCCAGAGACCTGGGTTCAATCCTGACTATGGGTGCTGTCTGTACGGAGTTTGTATGTTCTCCCCGTGACCGCGTGGGTTTTCTCCGGGTGCTCCGGTTTCCTCCCATGTTTTACAAAGACGTGCGGGTTTGTAGGTTAATTGGCTTCTGTAAATTGCCCCCAGTGTGTAGGATAGTGCTAGTGCGGACACGGTGGGCCGAAGGGCCTGTTTCCACGCTTTATCTCGAAACTAAACTTAGAAACATAGAAAATAGGTGCAGGAGGAGGCCATTCGGCCTTCGAGCCAGCACCGCTATTCATTGTGATCATGGCTGATCGCCCCCTGTGTCTGTCCCTTCACTAGCCCCTAGAGCTCTATCTAACTCTCTCTTAAATCCATCCAGTGATTTGGCCTCCACTGCCCTCTGTGGCAGGGAATAGTAAGATTGAACGAGAACTTACCAGTTCGAAGGTTGATCATTATTTCATGAGGAGTCGAAGTGAGGGATTTCGTGAAGAGCCCGCCGGCGCGCATGCTCGACATACTTCAAAGTAGCGGCGTGGAATCACAGAAACCAATCAAGAAATGACTTCACATAGTAAGAATGAAACGACTAAGATTACCAGCTGAAGGTGATTGAGGGTTGGGCGAGGAGGGCACGAAATCCCTCACTTCGACTCCTCATGAAATAATGATCAACCTTCGAACTGGTAAGTTCTCGTTCAATCTTACTATTTCATTTCGGAGTCACGTGAGTGACTTCGTGAAGACTTCAAAGCTTCTGTGATGACACGCCCTGGACCACGTCCATGCTGTCACACCACTACCAGGGATGGATGGGAGGAATAACTTGCTGACTAGTCCATACTGCAAAACAAAGCATATTTATTAACAAACAAATCAAAACCCCTCATTCGGGGACATCTCCACGTTCTTGCCCCGCATCTAGCACGGCTTCTGCGAACTGTAGAGGCGCAGCAACGGGCCGGTTGTAGAACCGCTGGAACACCGTCTCATTAGCCCATCCTGCTGTGGCGAGAATATGGTCCATGGGCACCTCCATGACCCTCGCCGCCGACGTCGATGCAGCCCTGGTGGAATGAGATTTGAACACATTAGTGTCGATACCTGACTTACCCAAGACGACTCGAAGCCACCTGGATATCGTCTGTGTTGTCACTCGATGGTGAGGTCTCTTATGAGTGACAAGCAGGTATCTCTCCATTCCTCTGATGCTTGCCGTCACCTTGACGTAGTAACGGATATGGGAGGCTAAGCATAGCCTAGCATCGGCGGGGTATGCCGGGAACTTCAGCTGCAGCCCTGTGCACCCAGGTCTGTGTTGCTTCAGTAGCTCGTCAACAAAGAAAACTACTTCTGTGGGGGTAGACATCATTCTGTCGACACGTAGTTTGTGGAGTGTCTGTACCCTCTGTGCTGAAGTCAGCGCTAGTAACATCACCAGCTTCATGGTGAGTTTGTCCAGCTGGAGCCCTTCCATGGGGGACCACGTCCTGAGCAGAGTTAAAACGTCCCTGACATCCCAGGTGATATTGTAACGTGGTGTAGGCGGATTCGTATTGAAAATACCCCGCATGAGCCTGGACACTAGCCTGTTGGATCCCACCTCAATATTGAGGTAGAATGATAGAGCGCTCCTGGCGCTGTTGATGGCACTGTAGCTTAAGTGTTCATCATGGTGCAACCCCGCGAGGAATTCCAGGACGTCGGTTATAGTCACGGCATCGTACGTGATGCGAGAGCGGCTGCAGAAGGCTTCCCACTTCCTGATGTGAGAGCGGTATCTTCGCCTTGTAGACTCTCGGCACGACGCCGCAATGGTATCCATGGTCCGGGTAGAAAGGCCGTATTGTTCTAAAGGCCGATTCAGAATCTGCAAGCCAACAAATTTAAATAGCCATGGCAGGGATGTGGCTCCCCTGAAACAGGGTGAGTAACTAATTCTGGGCTACCCTGCAAACGGACCCAAGGTTCACTGAGCGTGTCAAAGACCATCGGATACCATGGCTGTGTAGGCCAGTCGGGTATGATAAGGATGCCCTTGGCACCGTCCATCTGAATTTTACGTAATACCCGACTGATGAGGCAAAACGGGGGGAATGCATAGAAAAAGCAATTCCCCCAGTCTAGCGAGAATGCATCTAACGCTATAACCCCAGGATCTGGTTCCCACGCGACGTAGGTTGGTACCTGATGGTTCAACCGGGACGCAAAAAGGTCAATGTCCGGTTTCCCAAATTTGGCTGTGATTTTTGCAAAAATTTCAGGATGTAACATCCATTCAATATTATCATTGAACTTGCGTGACCTGGCGTCCGCCACAATATTAAGCTCACCTGGCAAATAGGTAGCTGAAATCCAAATGTCTCTCTTGACACACCAGAGCCAAATTGAATTAGCCAATTTATCACATGAAACTGACCTGGTACCGCCCATGTGGTTTAAATATGCCACCGCTGTGGTATTGTCTATTTGGAGCCGGACATGTGCTCCAATGATCTTGGAACAATATGCACGAAGTCCGTGAAACGCTGCAAGCAGCTCCAAATAGTTGATCCCTTGTGATACCAACATCGTATTCTCAAGGGTATCCCATCGGCCCCCACAACTAGAGAATTGATTCGTAGCTCCCCAGCCATCAGAGCTCGCATCAGTTTGTAAGTATATCATCGGTTTCGCCTCAATAATAGTTTTGAACGAGTTACTAATGTGGCAAACCCACCATCGTAATTCATCCAATGCTGCAGGCGGCAGCCGCATTGATCGATCATAATGACCAGCATGCCGTCGCAACGCAGCGATCTTGGCTCTCTGCAAGTTTTGATAATGCAGAGGTCCATACCGGGCTGCCGGAAACAAAGCCACAATCTTGCCAATGACAGTAGCTGTGTGACGAATCGATGGTATACGAGTATTAATCAAGTCTGTACACACCTGTGTTACCTCCTCAATTTTGTTAATTGGTATGGTGACTCTCATGCTAATGGAATTCACCTGGAACCCCAGATAATTAATTACCTGGGTGGGGCAGAAGTTAGATTTTTCTGGATGAACAATGAACCCAAGCTGTTGGAACAAATTGACCGCAGCTGCCACCCCTTGTTGTGCTAATTCCAAGGTGTGGCCGACAATTAAAATATCATCTAAATAGGCCATAACAATATGATGTCTTTGTCTTAAATAAGCCATAATTGGCTTCACCAATTTAGTAAATAAGCGAGGGGCTGTGGTGAGCCCATTAGGCAACGCCCTATATTGCCACAGCTGATCCATCCAGATAAATTTTAAGAACCTTCTGTAATATTTTTTCATAGGTACGGTATAGTACGCATCCTGTAAATCAATGCATGCCATAAAGCACCCTTGTGAAATCAATGATTTGGCCGTTTCAAACGTGTCCATTTTAAAATGATTATATGTTACAAAGTTATTCAGAGTGGTTAGATCAATAATGACTCTACAGCCTCCATCCTTCTTAGGTCTAGTGAAAATATTGGAAACAAATTCAACGGGCTCATGAACCGTTCTCTCTATGACCCCTTTCTGTTCCAACCTTAAAATTTCCTTATAGCCTACTGACTGTTCCGCAGCCGTTAGTTTGAAAGTACGACCCGGTCTATGCTGAGGTGGAGGGATGTCCCCATTAATAAACTCAATACTATGGCCCTGAATATTCCGTAACACATACTCATCGCTGGTAATGTCACCCCATGCACCCGCAAACAACCGCAAACGCCCACCAACATGTGGAGTTAAACAAAGAGAAAAGAGAGAACCAGATCGCCTCACCTCTGTGGTTACCGGCGGTCCCTGACACGAGTGGGTGGTCGTGGAGGTGCTGGGTTGGTTTGAGGTCGTGGCGTCCTCATTTTCCACCTCGGCTTCTGCCGAGCCTGTCCTAAAAAAGACCCCTGGGGTTGGGGTGGCTGATATCGGTTTGGAGCTGGAGGGTAATTCCTGGTGGAAGTGCTGACAGACCCTCGTGAACGGCCAAGTGGGGCTTTCGAGCTTGATGGCGTGGGGGCACTGTGAGAGCGCATGAGCCCCACGGTCTTGGCTTGTTCATCCAGCTCTCTGACCCTTTTGGAGAGGTCTTCGCCAAAGAGCTGACGGGGGGGCGGCGGCGGCGGTGGTTTGCACAACCCTGCAAACTTAGGGTTGAGCGCTGGGCGGATGCTGTTTTTGCGAAAGCCGTTTATTTCGTTTTGAGTAGCGCACAGAAGCGCCAGAGCATCCTCCTGGTCCAAATTAAGCTCCTCTCCGTCGACCGACCGCACAAAGGCAGTAATCCCGGCCATGAGGAGTTTCAGGATCCGCTGAATTTTCAGCTCCTGCTGACGGATAGCCGCACTGATGTTGCCCCATATTGGCGTATTGACCACAGGCACGTTCAGGGAATTGCAGTTTGATGGAGCCTTGTGACGGCTCATGGCTTGTAGTAGGACTTCCTCCTGAAGCTGGTGATTATTTAGGAAGTCCACTGTGGCTGCCAACTTCGTATTGATGGGAAGCCCCAACGAATGAGGGGCTGCAAATTTGGTAGCCACATCGAGGAGGTCCTCCGCCGGTAATTCAGGCGGGGGTGGGATGGGGTCAACCACGGCCTCCTCGTCCTGCTGCTCCAGGCTGGTGTACGAAGCTGGTGATGAAGCCCTGTGCCTGTCGCTGCTGGATGCCTGTTGTTGTTGACCTTGTAGGAGAAGCTCCAGCAGCCGCTCCATCCGGTCAATACGCCCTTCACCCTGAACACTCAGGTGGTCGGAGTCCTCCGGCTCTGAAAATTGGCCGGGGCTCCTGTCATCGGCCCGCACCTCGTCGAGGCCCTGCCGGTGCCGGTAGTTGTCGTCGACAGCCGCCGAGGCGAAACTGCGCGATTCCTGCACGGGCGTGTTCAACCGCCTCCGTTTAGCGGGAGCGGAAGCCGTTGCCTCTATGGACAGGTGCGGCATGGTGTCGGCACCAGCCGAAGCCTGGATACCTTGGGCCCGTGCAGGCTTGCCAGCTGCCCACATCGTGGACCTTGCCGACGCATGGTCTCGCCCACCCATCCATGGGGGGCTCGGCGACCGTGACGGGACCCCCAACTGACTCGTCCCGGCGTCGAAAGTTGGGGGGCGACGGCTGGACCTCACAGCTGCCCCGGGTCCCGTCCTGAAAATACAGAGCTCACCGACATCTCCGCCCTCGTTCCGGTCTGCGTTGCAGGTACCCCCGACAACTCTCGCTCCGGAACTGCTGGCCGGCGACTTCTCCTCGAACTCCGGCCTCTCCCATCCATGTTCTTGCTGTGAAGCAAACACAACAAGAACCACCAACTTAAGGTAGCATACTTACCTGCGTGGTTCCCTTATGAAGGGCTGGCGAGGAGCACGCTCCTCCGTCAGCCGTCGCAGCAACGCGATACGACGATATGTCGAGCATGCGCGCCGGCGGGCTCTTCACGAAGTCACTCACGTGACTCCGAAATGAAATTCCATACTTTCACTACTCTCTTGGTGAACGTTTTTTCTCACCTCGGTCTTAAATGACCTCACCTTTATTCTAAGACTGTGGCCCCTGGTTCTGGACTCGCCCAACATTGGGAACATTTTTCCTGTATCTAGCTTGTCCAGTCCTTTTATAATTTTATACGTTTCTATAAGATCTCCCCTCATCCTTCTAAACTCCAGTGAATACAAGCCAGGCTTTGTCCTGCCCCCACTAGCAGCTCACCAGAGAGGTTGACCTGTCTACCAGCTTTCTCCCCATGACTAAAATCAGTTTGAGGAAGGATCCAAGAATGAACATTGCGTTTTGAGTTTTGGCTGATCAGCCTGCAAGCCCGCACGTCTTTGGGATGTGGGAAGAAAGCGGAGGAAAGCCACAGATACCCGGAGGGTAGTGTTGGATGAAGTGTAACACAGCGGGGTTGTACTGTGTGGCCTGCAGGTATCCGAGACGTCTTTGCCCAAGTGCTGTCGGATTACGGCATCGTGTACACCCGCATCCCAGTCGAGCCTGGCCTACACTGCTGCAACCGCATCACTCAGCAGCTGATGGACTTCTACCTGCAGGTTGAAAAAGATGCGTTCAATTCCATCGATGTCTTTCAGCGACACGGGATTAGGTAAGCAACAAGAACGCAACGAGTCACGGCGTGATACAGCGTGGAACCAGGCCCTTCGGCCCAACTTGCCCACACCGGCCAACATGTCCCAGCTACACTAGTCCCTCCCCCCCCCCGCCAACGTTTGGTCCACATCCCTCCAAACCTGACCTATCCACGTACCTGCTTAACTGTTTCTTAAACGTTGCGATAGTCCCAGCCTCAACTACCTCCTCTGGCAGCTCGTTCCATACACTCACCGCCCTTTGTGTGAAAATGTTACAGCTTAGATTCCCATTAAATCTTTCCCCTTCACCTTGAACCAATGTGCTCTGGTCCTCGATTCCCCCACTCTGGGCAAGAGACTCTGCTGGTCTCCCCGATCTATTCCTCTCTTTATTTTGTACACCACTATAAGATCTCCCCTCATCCTCCTGCACTCCAAGGAATAGAGTCCCAGCCTGCTCAACCGCTCCCTGTAGCTCATGCCCTAGAGTCTTGGCAACATCCTCGTAAATCTTCTCTGCGCCCATTCCAGCTTGACAACATCTTTCCTGTAACATGATGCCCAGAACTGAACACAATACTCTAAATGCAGCCTCACTAACGTCTTGTACAACTGCAACATGGCTTCCCAACTTCTATACTCAATGCTCTGTCAATAGACAATAGGTGCAGGAGTAGGCCATTCGGCCCTTCGAGCCAGCACCACCATTCAATGTGATCATGCCTGATCATCCCCAATCAGTACCCCGTTCCTGCCTTCTCCCCATATCCCCTGACTCCGCTATTTTTAAGAGCCCCATCTTGCTCTCTCTTGAAAGCATCCAGAGAACCCGCCTCCACCGCCCTCTGAGGCAGAGAATTCCACAGACTCACAACTCTCTGTGAGAAAAAGTGTTTCCTCGTCTCCGTTCTAAATGGCTTACCCCTTATTCTTAAACTGTGGCCCCTGGTTCTGGACTTCCCCAACATTGGGAACACGTTTCCTGCCTCTAGCACGTCCAAGCCCTTAACAATCTTATATGTTTCAATGAGATCTCCCCTCATCCTTCTAAACTCCAGAGTGTACAAGCCCAGACGCTCCATTCTCTCAGCATATGACAGTCCCGTCATCCCGGGAATTAACCTTGTAAACCTACGCTGCACTCCCTCAATAGCAAGAATGTCCTTCCTCAAATTAGAGGACCAAAACTGTACACAATCCTATCCATGTAGACTGGATAGGGCTGTCCAACTGTACACACTGTCCTATCCGTGGACCTGTTTTTTTGGGGGGCATTAATTCATCACCATCTTCACTTGTTTGTGTCAGCTGCTTATACAATGATAATCCCTCACTCGGTTATAGTGGTATCATCAATAATGGACACCATTCACCCCTTATGGTCTCTCCTGTTCCATAGTAATACAGTCCATTACTGCTCTGTAGTTTAGTTTGAGATACAGCGCGGAAGCAGGCCCTTCGGCCCACAGAGTCCACACCGACCAGCTCCGCACATTAACGCCATCACACAAGAGAACGGAGGTTCACCTGCACCACCTCCAACCTCATCTACTGTATCCACTGTTCCAGGTGTCAACTTCTCCACATCGGCGAGATCAAGCGTAGGCTCGGCAATCGTTTCACTGAACACCTCCGCTCAGTCCGTCTTAACCTACCTGATCTCCCGGTGGCTCAGCACTTCAACCCCCCCTCCCATTCCCAATCTGACCTTTCTGACCTGGGCCTCCTCCATTGTCACTGTTCCTCCATTGCCAGCGCAAATTGGAGAAACAGCACCTCATATTTCGCTTGGGTAGTTTACACCCCAGTGGTATGAACATTGACTTCTCTAACTTCAGATAGCCCTTGCTTTCCCTCTCCATCCCTTTCCCAGTTCTCCCACTAGTCTTACTGTCTCCACCGACATTCTACCTTTGTCCCACCCCCTCCCCTGACATCAGTCTGAAGAAGGGTCTCGACCTGAAACGTCGCCCATTCCTTCTCTCCAGAGACGCTGCCTGACACGCTGAGTTCCTCCAGCTTTTCGTGTCTAGAGACAATTTACATTGACACCAACCCCAATAACCGACGAACCTGCACGTCTTTGGAGTGTGGGAGGAAACCGGAGATCCCGGAGAAAACCCACGCAGGTCACGGGGAGAACGTACAAACTCCACACAGATAGCACCCATAGTCAGGATCGAACACGGGTCTCTGGCGCTGTGAGGCAGCGACTCTACCGCTGCGCCACCGTGCCGCACGATAGACTTTTCCATGTTAAAGACACCTACACATCTTAGGAGTTCTGCCTTATTTGACCTTATTGAAAGCTGTTTTATTTTTCACATCCAACAGGTGGCCCGACGTGTACATCGGCCTGACCACGATGGGGAGAAACATGTCGCTGCCAGCCATCCAGGCCACCATCGAGAACGCCATCGCCTCGAGAAACGCCAAGCAGCATCGCCTGTTGGACATCTTCCCCGCCAGCGCTGCCCAGAGGCCAGAGGACACAATATTGACCATGGAGCTGATGGTCCATCCCGGATACTCCAGCTTCCCCGAGGAAGGTGGATGTGGGCAAGGGCCCGACGGCTTCTCACTCTCTGCAGATCGCTTCCACGAACTCGAGACCCTCCAGGCACCCAAGCTGCTGAAGTACTACGAGCAGAGGAACATCCAACTGTGTGCTTTCAGTGACCTATGAGTGAAACGGAAGCCCTGTTTCCCCAACCCTCTTTCAGCCTGGCAGAGGTTGGAGAGCTGAGCTTTCAGACACGGAGACGAGGCACGATGATTGTCACAACTCCCTGCAAACCAATCCCCATTCCATGCAGAAACTGCACGTCCGTCCTCCGAGCAGTGGAACTGGCAGCAATCCACCTTGTTCCTCAGGAAAGGCAGCAAAGTGCAGGGTTTATTTTAACGTGTTTAACTGGACTTCTCACACTGCTGGTTTATCTCTCGTTCCTGGAGAGCAGCTGAGATTGCCGGGGTTTAATGGTCCCGTGAAACAGTCACCGACAGTGTGTTCACTTTGCAGGGAACAAGAAATTAAATTTGTAAAACTGTGTGGGTTTTAGTTTAGTGCGGAAACAGGCCCTTCGGCCCACCGAGTCCGGGCCGACCAGCGATTCCCGCACACTAACACCATCCTACACACAACAGGGACAATTTACATTGACACCAAACCAATTAACCTGCAAACCTGCACGTCTTTGGAGTGTGGGAGGAAGCCTGAGCACCCGGGGAAAACCCACGCAGGTCATGGGGAGAAACAGGTAGAGGCTGCGCACATAGTCAGGATTGAACCCGGGTCTCTGGCGTTGTGAGGCAGCAACTCTACCGCTGCGCCACCGTGCCTCCCACCTTCATGCGTGCTATCTACAAGAAAATCAAGTAACAAGATAGGTAAAACTTAACTGGCACAGAGGCACGCAAATTATTTGTATTTGGCTGAGAGATACAACATGGAAAACAGGCCCTTTGGCCCACTGTGTCTATCGGCAACTTTCAATCACCCCTTCACACTCGGTCTATGTTATTCCCACTGTCTCGTCCACTACTTACACATTAGTTGACTTTAGAGATACAGTGTGGAAACAGGCCCTGCAGCAACCAGCAATCATACACGAGCGCTATCCCCACACACACACACTTGGGACAATGTTACAGTGGCCGTTGACCCACAAACCCGCACGCCTTTGGGATGTGGGAGGAAACCCGGACACCTGAAGAAAACCCACACAGTCGCAGGGGGAGCGTGCAAACTCCACAGAGACAGCACCCCCTAGTCAGGATCGAACCCGGGCCTGTGAGGCAGCAGCTCTACCAGCTGCGCCACCGTGCCGCCCAGTTATTAATAATTTAATATGTCTGCGGATGAAATGATGACAACATTGTGCAATAACGTGTTCAAATTCAGAATGAAGGCAAGAGAAATGTTTGATTAATGATTTAAAAATATTAATTCTTGGTTATCACTTTGGTGCTATTAATTAGATTATGACTGTTTACACATGTGTAACGTGCAATATCTTTCTGGTTTACATAGATAGACAATAGGTGCAGGAGTAGGCCATTCGGCCCTTCAAGCCAGCACTGACCACCATTCAATGTGATCATGGCTGATCGTCCACAATCAGTACCCCGTTCCTGCCTACTCCCCAAATCCCTTGATTCCGCTAGCCCCAAGAGCTCTATCTAACTCTATTTTGAATTTTCTTGATGCAAGACACTGTGGTGTAATATGCAACTCCTGCATTTAATGTGCAAATTTATTATTTGCATCAGAACATTCCAGCAAGCACAAAGAACAGTTACAGCACAAAGGACAGGCCATTCGGCCCATACCATCCATACCGTACATGATGCCAAGTTAAACTGCCCCTCGATTCTCTGGCATATAATCCATATCTCTCCATCTCTATCTGCCCATCTGGAAGCCCCTCAAATCCCACTCTGCATCTGCCTCCACCACCACCCCAGGCACCCACCCAATGTGTAAAAATAACATCTCCTTTCAACTTAGCATAGCCTTGAGATGAAAGAGGCTATCTAGTTTTTGATATTTCACCCTCCAACTGTCTACCGTCTGTGGCCTATCTTAATTTAATATGCTTCTATCATGCATCCCTCAACCTCTGACAATCCAGAGAAAACTATCCACGTTTGTCCAAACACTCCTTGTAGCATACAGCCACTAATCCAGGCAGCACTCTGGTGAACCTCCTGCACCCTCTACACCCGTCCTGCGATGGGGCGACCAGAACTGGACATGATGCTCCAAATGAAGTCAAAGCAGACCCATCAAGCCCACTCCCCCATTCGATCACGGCTGATCTATCTTTCCCTCTTCTCCCCATAACCCCTGATACCCGTACTAATCAAGAGTCTTATCAATCTCTACTTTAAAAATATCCATTGACTTGGCCTCCACAGCCTTCCGTGGCAATGAGTTCCACAGATTCATCACCTCTGACTAAATACATTTCTCCTCGTCTCCTTTTTAAAGATGCCTTTTTTTTTTTACTGTGGCCTCTGGTCCTAGACTAGTGGAAACATCCTCTCCACATCCACTCTATCCAGGCCTTTTCACTATTCTGTACATTTCATTGAGGTCCCCCGTCATCTTTCGAAACTCCAGCGATTACAGGCCCAGATCCGTCAAACGCTAATTGTACGTTAGCCCACTCGTCCCCGGGGTCATTCTCGTGAACCTCCTCTGGACCCTCTCCAGCGCCAGCACATCCTTCCACGGAAATGAGGCCCAAAACTGCTCACAATATTGCAAATGTCTGTTTTATTGTGACGTTGATCGAGGGGAGAACGTATTGGACAGTGTTATGGATGGCTTCCGTGTACTGAAAGGCCAAAATAGCAGCGAATTGACTCAAGTTAATGTAACGCCTCTTGTAGTGTGCGTGTCCCTTAATATTGCCCTGGCCAATCTCAACCTAAACATGGGCTGAGAAGGGTGTTGATTTTCTTAAATTAATTCAACGTGATACATGGAAATATATTCAAATACTGATTTGCGTAATGTTTAACTGTGAAACAGAGGAAGATTAAATATACGGTAGACAAACACGTTTGAGAAACTCAGTGGGTGAGGCAGCATCTATGGAGCGAAGGAATAGGTGACGTTTCGGGTCGAGACCCCGAAGGAATAGGTGACGTTTCCTTCCCTCCATAGATGCTGCCTCACCTGCTGAGTTCCTCCTGCTTTATTGTCTAACATCGATTTTTCCAGCATCTGCAGTTCTTTCTTAAAGATTAAATGTATCATGAGGTTTTGGGGCAACATGCAATCGTCTCAATAAAATTGGAAATTAAAAACTGAAATTTGTTTGTCCTCTTTAATGCTGAACCTTGGGTGAACTGAAAAATATCGGGGGGGGGGGGGGGGGGGGATAAAGTGAATATGGGAGGAAACCGCACCCGGATAAAACCCACGCGGGTCACGGGGAGAACGTGCAGTCTCCATGCAGACAGCACCCGTAGTCAGGATTGAACCCGGGTCTCTGGCGCTGTGAGGCTGCGCCACCGTGCCACCTTTGCCCTCAACCACAGATTAGCACTTAGATCTACCTTATCTCACTCTAGCATCCACTCCCTCACACACTCTACATAATCTCTCTGGCCCTGCCAGTGTTAACCAGGTTTGGTTTCTGACTCCTGTGTTGACTGTTCTACTCCAGCCTTCCCCATAGAAAAGATAAGACACAAAAATGCCGGAGTAACTCAGCGGGTCAGGCAGCGTCTCTGGAGAGAAGGAATGGGTGACGTTTCGGGATGACACAATAGACAATAGGTGCAGGAGTAGGCCATTCGGTCCTTCGAGCCAGCACCGCCATTCAATGTGATCATTGGCTGATCATCCCCAATCAGTACCTCGTTCCTGCCTTCTCCCCACATCCCCTGACTCCGCTATCTTTGAGAGCCCTATCCAGCTCTCCCTTGAAAGTATCCAGAGAACCGGCCTCCACCGCCCTCTGAGGCAGAGAATTCCACAGACTCACAACTCTCTGTGTGAAAAAGTGTTTCCTCGTCTCCGTTCTAAATGGCTTACTCTTTATTCTTAAACTGTGGTCCCTGGTTCTGCACTCCCCCAACATCGGGAACATGTTTCCTGCCTCTAGCGTGTCCAAACCCGTAATAATCTTATATGTTGCTATAAGATCCCCTCTCATCCTTCTAAACTCCAGAGTGTACAAGCCCAGCTGCTCCATTCTCTCAGCATATGACAGTCCCGCCATCCCGGGAATTAACCTGGTGAACCCATGTTGCACTCCCTCAATAGCAAGAATGCGTTCCTCAAATTAGGAGGCCAAAACTGCACACAATACTCCAGGTGTGGTCTCACTAGGAACAAATTATGACTGATAACCATAAATGAGTTCCCAAGACACGATATTTCTTCTAAGCCCAAAGTCACTTCATAACCAAATTGAATAGTATTGTAGAAATTCAACGTGATACATGGAAATATATTTAAATACTGATTTGCGTAATGTTTAGCTGAAACAGAGGAAGATTAAATATACGGTAGATAAACAAGTTGGAGAAACTCATTAGGTGAGGCAGCATCTATGGAGCGAAGTAATAGGTGACGTTTCAGGTCGAGACCCGGAAGGAATAGGTGATGTTTGCGCCCTCTGAGGCAGAGAATTCCACAGACTCACCATTCTTCAGACTGAGAGTCAGGGGGGAGAGGGAAAGGAGAGATATAGACAGCGATGTAGAGAGAAATGGAACAAAGAACGGTGTGCAGAAAAGTAACGATGATAAAGGAAGCCAAAAATGCTGGAGAAACTCGGCGGGTGAGGCAGCATCTATGAAGCGAAGGACTAAGCGGTGATTTGGGTTGAAACGCCGCACATTCCTTCGCTCCACAGATGCTGACGCACCTGCTGAGTTTCTCCAGCATTTTTGGCCACCTTCGATTTTTCCAGCATCTACAGTTCCTTCTCAAACATGATAAAGGAGGAGGGTACACAAAAGGCTGGAGAAACTCAGCGGGTGCAGCAGCATCTAAGGAGCGAAGGAGATAGGTGACGTTTCGGGTCGAGACCCTTCTTCAGACTCATGATAAAGGAGGAAGCAGTCCCCTTAGAAAACATGCCCGATTCCAGGTAAAATTGTACATGAACTGCCATCTGGTGGTGTTGCCAGATACTGCGCTCACACACAAGAACTGTACAAGCAAGATGATGAAACAAAACAGAAAGTGCTGGAGGAACACAGCGGGTCAGGCAGCAGCTGCGGAAGGGAAGTGGACGGGCAACATTCCAGGTTGGGTCCGTCTACTTGGGCAGCAGAGTGGCGCAGCGGGTAGAGCTGCTGCCTCACAGCGCCAGAGACCCGGGTTCAATCCTGACCTCAGGTGCTGTCTGTGTGTGTGCGAAATTTTACCACGTTCTCCCTGTGGCCGCGTGGGCCTTCTCGGGGGGGGGGGGTGTCTATAACAGGTTGTTTAAGGAGGAACTGCAGATGCTGGAGAATCGAAGGTAGACAAAAGTGCTGGAGAAACTCAGCGGGTGCAGCAGCATTTATGGAGCGAAGGAAATAGAGGGAGTGGATGAGAAAGTGGGATAACATTGAGCCTTGTGTGAACAAGTGATTGTTGGCGTGGACTCGGTGGGCCGAAGGGCCTGTTCCCACGTTGTATCTCTAAACTAAATGAAATCTCTCTTCCCAGACAGGTGACAGTAAACATAACTCAAATAAACTAACTTTACCCTGCTAAAGCAGATAATTAAAACCCAATCCAGTCACAAGTTAGTATGTGCACATCCTCTAGATTTCAAAACAGAAACGAAAATACTGGAAGAATGAGCTCATTAGGTCATAAGTGATAGGAGCAGAATTAGGCCATTCGGCCCATCAAGTCTGCTCCGCCAATCAATCATGGCTGATCTATCTTTCCCTACAAACCCCCATCTCCTGCCTTCTCCCCATAACCCTTGACACCCGCACTAATCAAGAATCTATCTTTGCCTTAAAATATATCCACTGGCTTGGCCCCCACGGCCTTCTAGCTGGGTTCAGCATGTCAGGCATTGGAGGGGTGAGAGATATGTTTTTAGTTAAGAGATACAACGCAGAAACAGGCCCTTCGGTCTGCCAAGTCCGTGCCGACCAGCGATCCCCGCACACTAACACTGTCCTACACACACACACCAGGGACAATTTTACATTTACACCAAGCCAATTAACCTACACACCTGCACGTCTTTGGAGTGTGGGAGGAAACCGAAGATCTTGGAGAAAACCCAGGCAGGGCCCGGGGAGAACGTGCAAACTCCGTACCGACAGCTCCCGTAGTCAGGATCGAACCCGGGTCTCTGGCGCTGTGAGGCAGCAGCTCTACCCGCTGCGCCACCGTAGTCAACATATCAGGTCAACAATAGTTCATCAGTTGATACCTGCATGGTTTTGGTTTCAGAAATGCAGCATCTGCAGCTTTCAAACAGGACGTTGAAGTGGTTGGTTGTGCTGCCTCATGGTCCCAGGTTCGATCCCGACCCCTGGAGTTTCCATTCCTTCCCTGCGCCACAGGTTAGTTTAGTTTATTGTCACGTGTACCGAGGTACAGTGAAAAGCTTTTTGTTGCGTGCTAACCAGTCAGCGGAAAGACAACACATGATTACAATCGATCCGTGCAGTGTACAGATACAGGATAAGGGAATAACGTTTAGTGCAGTAACGTCCGATTTAAGATAGCCCGATAGTGGTTCAGGACCGCTCTCTAGTTGTTATCAGGCAACTGAACCATCCTACCACCAACTGGGAAGAAACTGTCCCTGAATCTGGACACTTCTGTACCTCTTGCGCGATGGGAGAGGGGAGAAGAGGGAGTGGCCGGGAGTGAGACTGGTCCTTGATGATGCTGCCGGCCTTGCCGAGGAAGCGTGAGGTGTAGATGGAGTCGATGGAAGGGAGGTTGGTTTGCGTGACGGTCTGGGCTGCGTCCACAACTCCCTGCAATTTCTTGGGTCTCGGACGGAGCCGTTCCCAAACCGTGCTGTGATGCAACCCGATAAAACGCTTTCTCCACGGCACACGTGCAGAAGTTGAGAAGTAGAAGTCTCTCGCGCATCCCCCCCAAAAAATAGCTGTTGACTAATTACTATCGTGTGTTAATAGCAAAAAAGATCAAAGTGGAGCTGATGCGTACAAGAAGATCGAGAAGAAATAAGAGAATGGGATGTGTGAGAAGGAACTGCAGATGCTGGTTTAAACCGAAAATAGACACAGAATACTGGAGTAACTCAGCGGGACAGGCAGCATCTCTGGAGAGACGAAATGGGTGACGTTTCGGGTCGAGACCCTTCTTCAGATGTTCGCACAGAATGGGCCAAATGTTTTCACCTGGTCTCGACCCGAAACGTCACCATTCCATCTCTCCACAGACGCTGCCTGTCCCGCTGAGTCACTCCAGCATTTTGCGTCCGTCTTGGCTTTCACCTGCGTTGTTACAACTTTAAGACATGATTGTTTAAATATTATTTTCGCACTGGGGCTGAAGTTGTTTAGTGCACGGTGGCGCAGCGGTAGAGTCACAGCGCCAGAGATCCTACCTATGGCTGCTGTCTGCACGGAGTTTGCACGTTCTCCCCGCTCTCCCCACGGCCTGCGTGAGGTTTCTCCGGCTGCTCAGGTCTCCTCCCACGCTCCAAAGACGTAGATTTGTAGGTTAATTGGCTTCGGTAAAATTAAAAACTGTCCCTAGTGTGTGTAGGATAGCGTTAGTGTGTGGAGATCGCAGATCAACATGGACTCGGTGGGCCGAAGGGCCTGTTTCCGCGCTGCATCTCTAAACTAAACTGGTTCAGGAACAGATTATATAATTAGTCACACAGCTTGAAAACAGACCATCCGGCCTAATTTGCCCACATCAACCAACACGTCCCATCTACACTAGTCCCACCTGCCTGCGTTTGGCCCTTATCCCTCCAAACCTGCCTTATCCATGTACCTGTCAAAATGCTTCTTAAATATTGCGACAGCACCTGCCTCAACTACCTCCTCCGGCAGCGCATGCCGTGCACCCACCACCCTTTGTGCAAAATTAAAGTTGCCCCTCAGGTTCTTATTAAATCTTTTCTCCCCTCACCATAAACCTATGTCCTCTGCTTCTCGATTCCCCTGCTCTGGGCAAGAGATTGTGCGTCCACCCGATCTATTCCTCTCGTGATTTTGTACACCTCCATAAGAATGCCCCTCGTCCTCCTGCGCTCCAAGGAATAGAGTCCCAGCCTGCTCAACCTCTCCCTGTAGCTCAGGCTCTCAAGTCCTAGCAACATCCTCGTAAATCTTCTCTGCGCCCCTTCCAGTTTAAGATGCACACGTTGACACCTCAAATAGTCCCAAATACGGTGTCTCCTACTTCACAGAGAAGACGGATTCCTGTTTTGAGTCCAACATCGCTATTGGAAATATGTTCTAGATGCCTCTTGCAAATGAGATTTCTGCAATGATTTCTTCATTTCATTCGCAAAAAATGACGGACTCAATTTTTACAAGTTTGGCGGGTGAATAAACCGCAGGGCTGAGGAAAGGAAAAGGTAATGAGAGACAGAGGGAGGGAGAGGCAGACAGACAGAGGGAGAGAGACGGACAGACAGACGGAGAGGGAGGCAGACAGACAGGCACACATACATACACACAGCAGGACAGACAGAGACAGAGACAGCGAGAGACAGAGACACACACAGTGAGAGAGACAGAGAGAAACAGAGAGAGAGACTCAGAGACAGAGACACACACACAGAGGGACACACACACAGAAAGACACAGAGAAAGAGAGACGGAGAGGGACACGCACAGAGAGAGAGAGAGAGAGAGAGAGACGGACAGAGAGAGAGAGAGGGGCAGAAACAGAGAAAGAGAGATAGAGAGATAGAGAGGTAGAGGTACAGAGGTAGAGAGAGAGAGAGAGAGACACACACACACACACAGACAGAGACAGAGAGAGATAGAGAGGTAGAGAGAGAGAAAGAGAGAGAGGGAGACACAGACAGACAGACAGACAGACAGAGACAGAGACAGAGAATGAGAGGAGGGAGACAAAGGGATGGGGAATGTGGGCGAGGCGGAGGGAGAGATGAGGAGCGGGGGATTGGGCTGGAGAGAAAGAGAGAGCTCAGATATCCAGGTAATGCACTGCATGGTTTTATTTGAATCCCAAAGTGCCCAGAAGTTTGTCAAATCCAGCTTCATTCACAATTTTCTTTACAAACCCAGTTGAGACAATTACGCTTTATCCAGACTAATTTTAATGTTGGCTGCTTAAAAAATGATTTGGGGTACTTAAGTTTAAAGGGTTGTTGTTCCCATTTTACAGACAGTACCTGCAGGTTAACAGTGTTAAAATGTACACGAGTCAAAATAGGATACAATTTCAGAGCTAATTATCCACAAATGGTTAAAATAAAGCCTAGATGATGTACTTTGGCTAACCTTCATCACCCGATAATTCAGCTGTGTGAATACTCTTCCAAAATACCTTTACTGTAATGCTCAAATTCCATTCTATTTTCTATTCCTTCCTAGAGTAAAACATGGAAATTTGTTTAAGATACAAGGATAATGAATGAGCAAGAGAAGGCTTGCCGGAGATTAACCGGGGCAGCGGTAGTTTTGCCGGGAGTCGAGAGTACGGTGTCTAAGGCTGGATAGAAATAGACATTCTCATCTCGTTTCTTAAATGATGGTTGGAATACTTCAGTTTTTAAGTGTGACAAGGCCCTGAAATTAGACATCCCAAACCTTTACTCGTATAACAATGCTATGATGTCAAATACTTTTTTTTTTTAAACCCCTCAACTGAATGAACTAAACGCGGAACACTTTTCTTTAGCCGATTGGATTGAGCGTAAAAGGGAGAGCGTGGCGATTTGGCCTCACAATTCCCCAGTTTTTCGCAATTCTCCCCGCCTTTCCCCGAAACTGAGCCAAGTGGGATCGCGAGGTTTTTAAAAGGAGAAAGAGAAAAAAAAGAGAAATTTTGACCATCTCTACATATGCTAATATTATAATTTTTTCTGGTTAGGCACCACCGTACTTAAACTAGCGAAGCCGTTTTGAGCAGGATCTATTCCACAGGAGTACAGAGAGGCTTCCGAATCTTGTTCACTGAGCAAAACAAACCAAAAATGGGGGCGGGTTGAACGGCACAGAGATGGGAAGAGTGGCCGGAAGGAAGGTAGAGGCGGGTCGATCTGCTCGTGCAGTCTCGGCACTGATCTCACATTCCTATCGCTAGGCTTCGACTCTTGGTGTTATTAATACTGACCACGAGCGGCTCCAAACAAACTTGCTACTAGTTTACGACGCGCCGGTATATGCGCGCGATGCACAAAGTGTTTTTGCACAGATGGCGGGAGTGCAAGGAAGAGTGAGCAACGGCGCAGCGATGCCAATGTGTCAGGTGATGTGTGGCCATTTTTTTTTTGTTGGGCGCACCTCCTCCAACGGTCAGTTAACTCAGGGCAAGAGCGTGGAAAGGGGAATAAGAAAACCACTTTAAAACAAAAAAAAGAGAGAAAAAAATCCCTGCTTTTACGTTTAATCGCAAGCAAAACCGTGGGCGTCTTATTTTATGAATGGTATTGTAACACGAGTTAAATTAGATGGGCACAAGCTGAATTTATTCTCTCGAACAACATTAGCATCCCACACTGCCCATGTTCTGAGCACATTGCAGGGCAGGTCCACTTGCAACAGAGTTTCGCACAAAAGCAACGTGAAGTAAACAGTTTTGCTTTTAACATTCACCCATCTCATCTCCTTCAGGGCTTTTTTGTGTCTCACTTTTTTTTTGTTCCCGCTAAAGACGTTGTTTCGGGGGGGGGGGGAAGAGTTATTCGATGGAGGATTATAGCAGAGGGGGATAAACGGAGGCGTGGAGTTGAGAGGAACAAAACAAAAACAAGAACAAGAACAAAAAAAAAACGAACCTGAAGCTGAAGAATAGAATACCATCTGTTATAAGGAACGTGTGGAATTGTGAGGGAGAAGAGCTGTTTACTAAGCAGTGATTTTGTGTTTTTTTTAAACTAGAAAGCAGAACTAGACTGTCTTATTTAAAGTTTTAATCCCATCTGAACAGTCATTATCTAAACCGTTTCTGATTATATGAAAACTGTAGAAAGTTAGTAACAGCCACAAGTGAGCACCAAGGGTGCCGCTTGTATGTGTTCATCAGAGTCCTGCTGGATGGTGTTTTTGAAATGTACTGCCCGCAATCTGCTGTCAGAGAGGCAGCGTGTGACACAAGTCTTAGTCCATTGGTCGCTTTTCTCCATATTTCTTAGTAAATTCTTCGGCGTTCTTAAAGAATTTTTTACGGTCCTTAGAGTATTCTTCAGCTAGGTCGGCTCTTAGAGGGTGCTCGGGCTGCGGGTCATTCACGAGTGCAATGAGTGACTGGATAACTGCAAACAGATAAAAAGCGGCAGCGTTAAAAGACCGGCAACGTGAAAAACAGTCAAATGACAAAGACAATTAAAAAAAAATTGGATGGCAATAATATCAGAGGATGATATATTAATAATCAAGAATTATTTTATTAATCAAGCAAGAATTTCATGGTCCTATCTGGGACACATGACAAAAGAACCCTTGAATCCTACGTTCTTACTTGTACAGCCTCTTTCTAACTGGAGTACACTTTTGCTGGGATGTATGAAATACCTCCTCAATTTCCACTGCTGATCTGCCATTTTGTCTTTTAAACTTTACGTTAGAGGTACCGCGCGGAAACAGGCCCTTCGGCCCACCAAGACCACGCCAACCAGCGATCACCCCGTACACTAGCACTATCTTACACACGCACACACTAAGGACTATATACGGATTTTAACAAAGCCAATTAACCTACAAGCCTGTACGTCTTTGGAGAGTGGGAGGAAACCAGAGCACTCGGAGAAAACCCACGCGGTCAAGGGGAGAACGTGCAGACTCTGTACAGACAGCACCAGTGGTCAGGACTGAGCCCAGGTCTCTGGCGCTGTGAGACGGCAACTCTACCACTGTGTCGTCCAAACGGCAGAGTCCTGTACTCTAGTTTCCTAGTCCCCTTTATAAACTATTATAATAGCCTTTCTTGATATTTAAAATCGAAGTTTAAGACTCAAATTTCTAACCCGCAACTGGATTTTGAAATCCTGCCATGCTATGATCACCTTGTCCCAGAAGAACCTGTACTATTAGGTCATTAGTTAATGCTGCCTCACTGCATGGTGGCGCAGCGGTAGAGTTGCTGCCTGACAGCGCCAGAGACCCGGGTTCCATCCTGGCTACAGATGTTGCCTGGACGGAGTTTGTATGCTCTTTGGTTTCCTCCCATACGCCAAAGACTTACATGTTTGCAGTTTAATCGGCTTGGTATAGATGTAAAAATTGTCCCTGGTGTAGGATAGTGTTAGCATGCGGGGATCGCTGGGCGGCACAGACTCGTTGGGCCGAAGGGCCTGTTCCCGCGCTGTATCTCCAAACTAAAAACGAAACTAAAACTAAAACAGCCTGCTTCCTGGTTAATTCCTCAATGTATCCCTCAAGAAACAATCTCAAGTACACTATCAACTACCCCTCAAGATGATTGTCCAATCAATATCATAAGATCATAAGTGATAGGAGCAGGATAAGGCCATTCGGCCCATCAAGTCCACTCCACCATTCAATCATGGCTGATCTATCTCTCCCACCTAACTCCATTCTCCTGCCTTCTCCCCGTAACTGCTGTCAGCCGTACTGATCAAGAATCAATAATGCTTCTTCCCGCTCCCCACATCAGTCTGAAGAAGGGTCTCGACCCAAAACGTCGCCTATTTCCTTCGCTCCATAGATGCTCCAGCATTTTTGTCTACCAAGAATCAACAATATGTTGCTTAAAATTACCACCAGATTCCGGGACAGTTTCTTCCCAGCCGTTATCAAGCAAATGAATCATCCTCCCACAACCAGAGAGCAGTGCTGAACTGCTATCTACCCCTTTGGTGACCCTCGGACTATCTTTGACCGGACTTTGCTGGCTTTGCCTTGCACTAAACGTTATTCACCTCTCATGTATCTATACACTGTAAATGGATTGATTGTTAAACATATCTGCTGACTGGTTAGCACGCAACAAAAAGCTTTTCACTGTACCTCGGTACACGACTATTGTATCTCTCAGGCAAGTCCCTGGTCGGTTTTGTGTTTGTACCTTGCCCCAAAGCACGGCTATTGTTATGGGACTCACTCCGCCACTGATATCTTACCCCAGGGGTGGGGAACCTTTTCATGGTGGAATGCCACATTAAGTTAGCTGTAATCTAATAAGGCTGCCTTCAGGAAACTTAAATTAAATATGCTTCAAAATGTACATTATTTTGTAAAAATCTAACTTCAAGAAAATGAAAATATTTTGTTAATTCTAAACTTTTAATCACTTTGTTGTGGCTGCTTTTTGTGGGAAAGCATTTGAATATTTGGTTGCAACATGGAGGTACGCAGTTTCAGCTGATCTTCGAGATGGGTATCCGTCATTTGTGACCTTAAGGCCGTCTTGATTTGGGTTAGAAACATAGAAAATAGGTGCAGGAGTAGGCCATTCGGCCCTTCGAGCCTGCACCGTCATTCAATATGATCATGGCTGATCATCCAACTCAGTATCCTGTACCTGCCTTCTCTCCATACCCCCTGATCCCTTTAGCCACAAGGGCCACATCTAACTCCCTCTTAAATATAGCCAATGAACTGGCCTCAACTGCCTTCTGTGGCAGAGAATTCCACAGATTCACCACTCCCTGTGTGAAAAATGTTTTTCTCATTACGGTCCTAAAATACTTCCCCCTTATCCTTAAACTGTGACCCCTTGTCCTGGACTTCCCCAACATCGGGAACAATCTTCCTGCATCTAGCCTGTCCAACCACTTAAGAATTTTGTAAATTTCTATAAGATCTTCCCTCAATCTTCTAAATTCTAGCGAGTACAAGCCGAGTCTATCCAGTCTTTCTTCATACGGAAGTCCTGCCATCCCAGGAATCCCAGGGGTGGTGAAGAAGGGGATGGGGCTATGTGGGGTGGGGAAGTTGGGCAGGGTTATATAGTGCCAAAAGCAGGTAGAGCGAGTAACGGCGCCGAGACGTGCCACAGGATCCAAGAGGGAATCCTCCCTCACAACTCACAAGTTCACACGTTACAGGAGTAGAATTAGGCCATTCGGCCCATCGGGACAACTCTGCCATTCAATCATGGCTGATCTCTGCCTCCTAATCCCATTTTCCTGCCTTCTCCCCATAACCCTTGACACCCGCCCTGATCAAGAATTTGTCTATCTCTGCCTTTAAAACTATCCGTCTTGGCCTCCGCAGCCGTCTGTGGCAATGAGTTCCACAGATTCACCACCCTCTGACTAAAGAAGTTCCTCCTCACCTCCTTTCTAAAAGAGCGCCCTTTAATTCTGAGCCTATGCCCTCTGGTGGAAGCCAGCGGAAACACCCTCTCCACGTCCACTCTATCCATGCCTTTCAGTATTCTGTAAGTTCCAATGAGGTCTCCTCCCTCAACCTTCTAAACTCCAGCTCAAAGGAACAACCAACAAGTCTGAAGAAAGACACAAAAAGCTGGAGTAACTCAGCAGGACAGGCAGCATCTCTGGAGGGAAGGAATGGGCGACGTTTCTGGTCGAGACTCTTCTCAGGACTGGTTATAGATAAGGGAAACGAGAGATCTAGACGATGATGTGGAGAGATGACGAACAATGAATATTTATGAATGTATTTATCGGGAGTAACGATGATAAAGGAAACAGGCTATTGTTGGCTGTTTGTAGGGTGAAAACAAGAAGCTAGTGTGACTTGGGTGGGGGAGGGATAGAGAGAGAGGGAATGCCGGGGCTGCCTGAAGTGAGAGAAATCAATAGACTGGTCTCCCACTTGGGTTGTGGAGTGGCAAGGATCCTGCCTCCCCCTTCATCAGTCTGAAGAAGGGTCTCGACCCGAAACGTCACCTACTCCTTTTCTCCATAGATGCTGCCTCACCCGCTGAGTTTCTCCAGCATTTTTTGTCTGCCTCCCCCTTCTGTCTGTGATTATTTGCAAGATAAAGTGAGGTGCAGTCGGCGTATAAAACAGATTGAAGGGACTGCAGAGGCTGCCGGACAAAAATAAGACACAAAGTGATGGAGTAACCCAGCGGGTTAGGCAGCACCTCTGGAGGACATGGGACAGGTGACGTTTCGGGTGGAACTCTTCTTGAGACGGATCAGTTCTCCAGAGATGCTGCCTGACCCGTTGAGTTAGTCCAGCACTGTGTGTCCTTCGTTATTAAGCATATAAAGCAGCTTGAAACACAATTGGCATTTTTATATTTTTCTCTATTTAGAATCAAGAAAAATCTTTGTCAACCATATAAACTGTAACTGGAATGGAGCAAAATCAAGGAAAACAGAGCTATGGGTAAACACAAAATGCTGGAGTAACTCAGCGGGGTCAGGAAGCATCTCTGGGGAAAGGGAATGGGCGACGTTCCGGGTCGAGACCCTTCTTCAAACTGAGAGTCAAGGGAGACGGAAATGAGAGATTTGGAAAGGGTAAAGAAAGCAAACTCTATGCCAGCATTTATTTCAAGAGGGCTTGTGTACAAAAACAGGGATGCAATGCTAAGGCTCTATAAGGCGCTGGGAAGGCCGCATTTGGAGCATTGTGAGCAATTTTGGGCTGGCTCTGGAGAAGGTCCAGAGGAGGATTACGAGAATGCTCCCAGGAATGAGTAGGTTAAACAACGATGAGCGTTGTTGGCACTGGGCCTGTACTCTCTGATGTTTAGAAGAATAAGAGGGTACAGAATAGTGAAAGGCTTGGATAGAGTGGATGTGGACAGGATGTTTCCACTATTGGGAGAGTCTAGGACTAGAGGTCATAACCTCAGAATTAAAGGACATTCTTTTAGGAAGGAGATGAGGAGACATTTCTTTAGTCAGAGGGTGGTGAATCTGTGGAATTCCTTGCCACACAGGGCTGTGGAGGCCAATTCAGTGGATATATTTAAGGCAGAGATAGATAGATTCTTGATTAGTGCGGGTGTCAGAGGTTATGGGGAGAAGGCAGGAGGGAAAGATAGATCAGCCATCATTGAATGGCAGATTAGACTTGAATTGCCTAAGTCTACTCGTATTCCTTATGACTTGGTGTACACACTAGGGAGCAATTCCCCTACGGTCAATTAGACATGTTGGGCAGAATGGCCTAATTCTACTCCGATCACTTTATGACCTATGAAATGGTGCAGAGAACAAATGAACGAAAGGTATGCAAAAGTTACGGGTAAGTCAGCAAATGGATTCTTTCACTCTTCATTTTCCCTTGCAACCGCAGGAAATGCTACACTTGTCGCTTTGCCTCCCCCCTCGACTCAATCCAAGGACCCAAGCCGTCTTTCCAGGTGAGGCAGAGATTCACCTGCACCTCCCCCAACCTCAACTATTGCATCCGTTGCTCTAGGTGTCAGCTGCTCTGCATCGGTGAGACCAAGCGAAGGCTTGGCGATCGCTTCGCCCAACACCTCCGCTCGGTTCGCAGTGACCAACCTGATCTCCCGGTGGCCCAGCACTTCAACTTCCCTTCCCATTCCGAATCCGACCTTTCTGTCCTGGGTCTCCACCATGGCCAGAGTGAGTCCCACCACAAATTGGAGGAGCAGCACCTCATATTTCGCTTGGGTAGTTTACACCCCAATGAACATTGACTTCTCCAATTTCAGGTAGTCCTTGCTTTCTCCCTCCTTCCCCTCCCCTTCCCAGCTCTCCCACGGCCTACAGTCTATAGTTTACTCACATACACTGTCTCTGCCAAATTCCTTTCAACAAAATTGTTGAGTTGTTAATTTTGTTTTCCTTTAGGTATCTGGATTGTACCAGGAGGTCATGGTCATTGTGTTTGTGGGTATTAATCATCAGTAACATATCAAAAAGTTTTATTTTTAAAATAGATCTGGCCTCTAATTCTAACTGAGACCCGAAACGTCGCCTATTCCCTCTCTCCATAGATGCCGCCTCACCCGCTGAGTTTCTCCAGCATTTTAGATCTACCTTCGATTTTTCCAGCATCTGCAGTTCCTTCTTGAACATTTCACGCCTCAGTTTGATCTCACTCACCTTGGTCAGCTTTGGTTGCTGGTTTCCAGTTCTCAGCACTAATGACTGGGAGACAAACTTGTCCTTTTTCATCAATGTTGGGATGATAGATCTTTGTCTTGAATGTAATTTTAGGTGGTTTGAAAGGATATTCTGATGGAAAGCTTATTTCAATCCTGAACGCCCCTTTGTCATATGGAGGGTTATCCTAGGAGAGAAGAACACAGCTTAATAAGCCGGCAAAATCGCTGAGCTGTAGACAAGAGAATAAACATCCTTTGTGAGAGTAAACATTGTGTCATTGTCATACAAGTTGATAAGCTGTACGAGCAGAATTAGGCCATTCGGCCCATCAAGTCTACTCCGCCATATATGTGTGTGTGTGTGTGTATATATATATATATAATAGTATATAATAAATATAAATATAGGTTCCCTCTACAGCAGACCAATATAACTAGCACAAGAGAAAACTCCCACACAGTTATTTACAGATTCCTCTCTCTTTCACTCTTTCACTCTCTCTCTCTCTCTCTCTCTCTCTCACACACACACACACACACACACACGCACAGAGTCAAGGTTATAGGTCATATGGAATATGAGTAGAATTAGGCCATTCGGCCCATCAAGTCGACTCCATCATTCAATCCTGAACCATCTTTCCCTCTCAACCCCATTCTCCTGCCTTCCCCTCGTAATCCCTGACACAATAGACAATAGACAATAGGTGCAGGAGTAGGCCATTCGGCCCTTCGAGCCAGCACCGCCATTCAATGTGATCGTGGCTGATCTAGCCCTATCTAGCTCTCTCTTGAAAGTGTCCAGAGGCAGAGCATTCCAATCACCCTTACCAATCAAGAATCTGTCAACCTCCACCATTGACTTGGCCTCTAGCCGTCTGTGGCAAACAATTCGACAAATTCACCACCCTCTGCCGAAAGAAATTCCACCTCATCTCCTTTCTACGTCCTCAGGTCGAGACCTTTCTTCAGACAAGAAGCATCTCGACCCAAAACGTCACCTATTCCTTTTCTCCAGTGATGCTGCCCGACCCGCTGAGTTACTCCAGCTTTTTGTGCCTGTAACCAGCTTAGTTTAGCTTAGAGATACAGCGCGGAAACAGGCCCTTCCGCCCACCAAGTCCTCGCCGACCAGCAATCCCCGCACATTAACACTACCCTACACACACTGGGGACTGTTTACAATTTTACTGAGCTAATTTGCCTGGAAAACCTGAACGTCTTTGGGGTGTGGGAGGAAAGCAGAGAAAACCCATGATGGACACGGGGAGAAGGTACAAACTCCGTACGGACAGCACCCGTGGTTAGGATCAAACCCAGGTCTCTGGCGCTGTGAGGCAGCAACTCTACCGTTGCACCACCATGCCACAGGGAATAGAGGCATATGGATCAGGTACAGGCAGATGACATCAGTTAGCGCAGAACTAAATCAATTCTTTGATCCGTAGAGTAGAGTAAGTACAGCACAGAACATGTTGGCAAGTTAAACTGATCTCATCTGCCTGTACCTGGTCCATATCCCTCCATTCCATGCGCCTATCTTAAAGCGTCACGAACACCACTATCGCAGCTGGCCCCACCACCCCTGGCAGTGCATTCCAGGCCCCACCTGCTGTGTGCAACATCTGCAATGTTTCAAACATCTCACTTCTAACAATGTAACATCTGCTTTGGTGTTAGCAATCCCAAAAGAGTCCCAACTGGCATGAGAAACAACTGCAAGAGACTGAAAGTCATCCAAAACTATTTATAGCACCAAATCTAACAAATACTTAATGACGTTACATTCCAGATAAAAAATATCCAGTGGATATTCTGATCCTTTCCTTTCATTCCGACAAATAATAGCGTAAATTGCCCGTAACATTAAAATAGTTTGTTTTCTAAACAGCTTCAGATCAACAGCTAACAGATATTCCTATAGCATTATCGTAGTATCATATTAACAAATGTAGTCAGTGAATGCTGTGGCCTTGCATCAAGAGCATCACAACAGCAAATGGTTCATGTTGCAAAAAACAAATGCTGCGCTGAGCAAAGAAGAATTCACAAAGTTCTCTCTATATGGAGAGAATTAAGATAGTGGCATTTCAGACACTCTGGAAAGGCAAATAGATATGCAGGGATTGGAGGGGTATCGATTATGTGCGGGGAGTTGAGAGTTGGGCTGGGCACCATGTTCGGCACAGACCCGGTGGGCCGAAGGGCCTGTTCTTGTGCTGCACTATGTTCTATGAACCCAAGTCTCTGGAGCTGTGAGGCATCAGCTGTACCAGCCGCACCACTGTGCTGCCTGACAATCGAGTTCTATATTTAGTACCTTCCCCACCAGACTATCCTGAAAGCAGGGGCTTCATCTCCAGATTTAAAGAGCCGTGCAAAGTGATGAATAATATAAAATACATTTAGCCACTGGCCGCTTAGCACCTTTAGCTGTTACCTCTAGCTGTGTTACTTCCAGTCCCGTGGCTTTCATGCATGAATTGTCCAAATACAGATCTACTGTCAAATAAAGTCAGCTGCAAACTGACTTTAACATCAGCCCCGACTGCAAACGTCGCCCATCCATGCTTCCCCAGAGATGCTGCCTGACCCGCTGGGCTACTCCAGCACTTTAAAAAGACAAAGTGTTGAAGTATCTCAGCGGCTCAGACAGCATCCCTGGAGACCAAGCGCAGGTTCGGCGATCGTTTCGCTGAACACCTCTGCTCGGTCCACCTCGGCCTACATGATCTCCCGGTTGCCAAACACTTTAACGTCACCTCCCATTCTGCCCTTTCTCTCCTTGTCCTCCTGCACTGTCAGAGTGAGGTCCAATACAAATTGGAGGAACAGCATCTCATATTTCGCTTGGGCAGCTTACACCCCAGAGTATTGACTTCTCTAACTTCAAGTAACCCTTGCTCATAGAAATTAGAAACATAGAAAATAGGTGCAGGGGTAGGTCATTCGGCCCTTCGAGCCTGCACCGCCATTCAATATGATCATGGCTGATCATCCAACTCAGTATCCCTTACCATCATACCCTGATCCCTTTAGCCACAAGGGCCATATCTAACTCCCTCTTAAATATAGCCAATGAACTGGCCTCAACTACCTTCTGTGGCAGAGAATTCCAGAGATTCGCCACTCTCTGTGTGAAAAATGTTTTTCTCATCTCGGTCCTAAAAGATTTCCCCCTTATGCTTAAACTGTGATCCCTTGTCCTGGACTTCCCCAACATCGGGAACAATCTTCCTGCATCTAGCCTGTCCAACCCCTTAAGAATGTTGTACGTTTCTATAAGATCCCCCCTCAATCTTCTAAATTCTAGCGAGTACAAGCTGAGTCTATCCAGTCTTTCTTCATATGAAAGTCCTGACATCCCAGGAATCAGTCTAGTGAACCTTCTCTGTAGTCCCTCTGTGGCAAGAATATATTTCCTCAGATTTGGAGACCAAAACTGTACGCAATACTCTAGGTGTGGTCTCACCAAGACCCTGTACAACTACAGTAGAACCTCCCTGCTCCTATACTCAAATCCTTTTGCTCTGAATGGTAACATACCATTTGCTTTCTTCACTGCCTGCTGCACCTGCATGCCTACTTTCAATGACTGGTGTCCCATGACACCCAGGACTCGTTGCATCTCCCCTTTTCCTAATCGGCCACCATTCAAATAATAGTCTACTTTCCTGTTTTTGCCACCAAAGTGGATAACCTCACATTTATCCACATTATACTGCATCTGCCATGCATTTGCCCACTCACCCAGCCTATCCAAGTCACCTTGCAGCCTCCTAGCATCCTCCTCACAGCTAACACTGCCCCCAGCTTCGTGTCATCCGCAAACTTGGAGATGTTGCATTCAATTCCCTCGTCCAAATCATTAATATATATTGTAAATAGCTGGGGTCCCAGCACTGAGCCTTGCGGCACCCCACTAGTCACTGCCTGCCATCCTGAAAAGGACCCGTACACTCCTACTCTTTGCTTCCTGTCTGCCAGCCACTTCTCTATCCACATCAATACTGACTCGCCAATACTGTGTGCTTTAAGTTTGTATACTAATCTCTTGAGTGGGACCTTGTCGAAAGCCTTCTGAAAGTCCAGATATAACACATCCACTGGTTCTCCCTTAACCACTCTACTAGTTACATCTTCAAAAAATTCAATAAGATTCGTCAGACATGATTTACCTTTCGTAAATCCATGCTGACTTTGTCCAATGATTTCACCACTTTCCAAATGTGCTGCTATCCCTTCTTTAATAACCAACTCTAGCAGTTTCCCCACTACCGATGTTAGACTAACTGGTCTGTAATTCCCCGTTTTCTCTCTCCCTCCCTTTTTAAAAAGTGGGGTTACATTAGCCACCCTCCAATCCTCAGGAACTACTCCAGAATCTAAAGAGTTTTGAAAAATTATCACTAAGGCATCCACTATTTCTGGGGCTACTTCCTTAAGTACTCTGGGATGCATCCTATCTGGCCCTGGGCATTTATCGGCCTTTAATCCATTCAATTTACCTAACACCACTTCCCGGCTAACATGGATTTCACTCAGTTCCTCCATCTCATTTGACCCCTGCTATTTCTGGCAGATTATTTATGTCTTCCTTAGTGAAGACAGAACCAAAGTAGTTATTCAATTGGTCTGCCATGTCCTTGTTCCCCATGATCAATTCACCCGTTTCTGACTGCAAGGGACCTACATTTGTTTTAACTAATCTTTTTTCTCTCCACATATCGATAAAAACTTTTGCAGTCAGTTTTTATGTTCCCTGCCAGTTTTCTTTCATAATCCATTTTCCCTTTCCTATTTAAGCCCTTTATCCTCCTCTGTTGGACTCTGAATTTCTCCCAGTCCTCTGGTAGGCTGCTTTCTCTGGCTAATTTGTACGCTTCATCTTTTGTTTTGATACTATTCCTGATTTCCCTTGTTATCCATGGATGCACTACCTTCCCTGATTTATTCTTTTGCCATACTGGGATGAACAATTGTTGTAGTTCATCCATGCAGTCTTTAAATGCCTTCCATTACATATCCACCGTCAACCCTTTAAGAATCAATTGCCATTCTATCTTGGCCAATTCAAGTCTCATACCCTCAAAGTTACCTTTCTTTAAGTTCAGAACCCTTGTTTCTGAATTAACAATGTCACTCTCCATCCTAAGGAAGAACTCAACCATATTATGGTCACTCTTGCCCAAGGGGCCATGCACGACAAGACTGCTAACTAACCCTTCCTCATTACTCAATAATCCCCATGATCAATGCTCCTCTCCCTCTCTCTCCATCCCTCGCCTATCATGGTTCTCCGACTAGTTTGACCATCCTGCTGGTTACATTGTATGCCTCATTGTCACCTCTCCCTAGCTAACAATGATCTAGTCTACATTTTCCGTGACCTTCATCCCCTTTGATCTCTCATTCTCACACCATACCCATATCTCTCGTTTGCCTCTCCCCTAACTCTCAGTCTGAAGAAGGATCTCATCCTGAAACGTCACCCATTCCTTCTATCCAGATGCTGCCGCCTCTCCCGCTGAGTTACTCCGATATTTTGTGTCCATCCATGGAGAACATGGATACTTGACGTTTCGGGTCGGGCCTTTCTTCAGACTGACGTTCAGAATAACCCGTTGAGTTACTCCAGCGCTGTGTCTTTTTTTTGTTGTAAACCAGCATCTGTAGTTCCTGTTTCTCCTCCAGCACAACCAGCATCTGCAGTTCCACGTGTCTCCAAAGTTAGCTGAAAATACATGACTGGTTCTGATTGCCTCAACCTATCCCTGGCCTTTCACTCCTTCCCGACATTGCTCATTTATGGAGTTTTTCAGCAATGTTTTTAGATTAGTTTAGAGATACGGCGCGGAGACAACACTTGTGGTCAGGATCGATCCCGGGTCCGTGGCGCCGTAAGGCAGCAACTCCTCTACCGCCGCGCCACCGTGCGGCCCTGGTGAGGTGCTGATGGCACAAACAGAGATAAACGGGTATAATCTAATCGCCGCAATACGAGATGTATAGGTAGGTATGTTGCAAAACTTACCTTTAGCGGCGCTGCACTTCTGCCGCTCCCCGTGTGCGCGACTTTAGCGCCTTTCAGAGGGGGGCGGGCTTAAAGTGCCGTTTTTCCACAGACCTGGATAATCGATGAATGTCGGGCGATTTCGTTGCGGAAGAAAAATCGCTCCGACATTTCATCAATGAAGGTATTTTTAAATTACTCTAAATTATTTGTTAACTAGAGTAATTTAAAAATCACCTTCAAAAGCCGTGAGCGCTGACAACCGGAAGGATTTTCCGTAGGGGAGAAAAAAAGGTAAATAGTTTATTTTTATATTAAAAGTTGGTTTTTCGGGAGGCTTTAATAATATTTTTATGTTGCGAAATGGGTTCCCAAAAAATGTATGAACAAACAGTGTTTTTCCTCCCGACTTCACCGCTAACCGCAACGTTCCAATCCACCGCATTCCACTAAAACCCACTCGCTAGTTGATTTAAATGGCCATTAATTTGCAGGCATAAAACACTAAATTCCTTCCATTTGGCTTAGAAATTAATGAAAATTAGATTTAAAAATTATGTTATATTGTGGATTATTGTGTGAATGTTATTTGGACACTTAGGCAATTTTAAAAAAGTTTATCTTTTCTTAAGAAATTGATAGATGTTTAGATCTACTCATTGAATTTTGTAATTAGCTACAATTAGATAACTAACTAATTATATGCTTTAATTTCAGGTAATCCAAGTAAGATTGTTTAATATTTGTTTCAGAATGCTTCAATCTATAATAACTGAAAATTTCATTGAGTTCTCTTAATTTTTAAGAATGTTATGGGCTTTTAACTTTTCCAGATCACAGCTTTTGAGTTAAGCCAATTGAAAGGCAATGGGAAGCAAGATGCTCATTTCCGAGTAGGAAAATGGCCATAACTTTCTTAATACTGAAGATATGAAAGTAAATTAGTTGTCAGTTAGTAAATTAAACTTCTTTTTATGCTTTATCTGATGGGATAAATTGCAGACTTGATTTTTAAAATCTCAAAATGTTGTAACATTGCTAGTATAGGCTGTTCTGTTCCAATGCAATAGATGCACTCCCAAGGAAACTAGCGCTCTAGGCAATTGGGGCACTTTCTACGACGTGCAGCCTTCTGGGTGAAGTACCGCCGCCATTGCCAGCTTGTTTATGATGCAAGCTTGAAGAATCATACAGCGTTGTGGCAATTATAAACTGCCTTGATTGTACTAGGAACTGAGTACAGAAATGTTGATGTAAGTGCTATTGCTTAAGTCAGGGATTGTCTGTATTGAAGGACCAACAAGGTAACAGCACACCAATGGGCGCTGTCTGTGCGCAGTTTGTACGTTTTACCCGTCACCTGCGTGGGTTTTCTCCGCGATCTCCAATTTCCTCCCACACTCTAAAGACTTGCAGGTTTGTAGGTCAATTGGCCAGGTATAAATGTAAATCGGTCCTAGTGTGTGTAGGGTAGTATTAATGTGCGGGGATCGCTGGTCGGCGCGGGCTCGGTGGGCTCGGTGGCTGTATCTCTAAACTAAACTCAACTCTTACTTCCTGATTATTGGGTAAATTTGACAAATCCTTTCATTTAATATTGGTTAGTACCGTTCATTATTTTAAAGGCCATATTTGTCAAATTTAGATCTAAAAAGACCAGAAATTACCTCCAAAGAAACTGCAAGGGAGACAAGCTGACAATCCCAGTACCCAAGTTAGTGTTTAAGAAGGAACTGCAGATGCTGGAAAATCGAAGGTAGACAAAAATGCTGGAGAAACTCAGCGGGTGAGGCAGCAAACGTCCCGAAACGTTGCCTATTTCCTTCGCTCTATAGATGCTGCCTCACCTGCTGAGTTTCTCCAGCATTTTTGTCTACCCAAGTTAATCTAATGTGCAGCAACTGATTAATCTTCTGTTTCAACTAGTTCAAATTTGCAGAGAACACTGAAAATTACATTAATTTGATGAAGCTACACATATTAACAATTTAAATCACAGTTCCTGTCCCCAAAGGGATTCATCTGCATTTGTTAATTAATTAACAGCGCTTCCCAATGTCACAGATGCACAACACACAGTCTACCATTTTGTACTGTCATAAGATCACCTCCATTTTAAGTCAATCAAGTTATATACCATTAAAGCAAACTAGCCATTCAGCCTCATATGTAATTAATAATTGTGCGCACGGCCAATGTATGTGTCAAGATGATATTATAAACACAATAACGGGCGGCGCAGTGGCGAAGCGATAGAGCTGCTGCCTCACAGCGCCAGAGGCACGGGTTCCATCCTGACTACGGGCGCTTGTCTGTACAGGGTTTGTCGTGACCTGCGTGGGTTTTCTCCGAGATAAACAGTTTCCTCCCACACTCCAAAGATGTACAGGTTTGAAGGTTAATTAGCTTGTGTAAATGTAAAATTGTCGCTAGTGTGTGTAAGGTAGTGTTAATGTGCGGAGATCGCTGGTCGGTGCGGACTCGGTGGGCTGAGGGGCCTATTTTCACACTGTATCTCTAAATTAAACTAAATATAAAGAAGCAGGAGAACTGAGTAGGAAAGAATTGCAGATGCTGGTTTAAACCGTAGACAGAAAATGCTGGAGTAACTCAGCGGGACAGGCAGCATCTCTGGAGAGAAGGAACAGGTGACGTTTCGGGTCGAGACCCTTCTTCATGTATGGGAAATGTTTACAGGGATGATTATAGTACTAACAAAGCATTTACCTCACATTTTTTAGTTAGCAGCACTTGCCATTAGGTAGTGAATCACAGAGCAAGTGGGGTCAAAGAAAGCGTTCACGTCGCAACCCTGTTTCCACCACCATGCACAAGAAGCGACAAGACAGACACCATTGTGTGCAGATGCTGAGAAGTGTGTTCAGCCAGAACTTGTTCTGGCAATTGCCCACATCTAAATGCAAGGGCACAGAGGTTGTTGGCAGGTAAGCATTTGTGACACTAGATCAGGCATTGCAAGACCTAGGGAAGGATGTGCTGGCATTGGAGAGGGTAGCCAGCACATGGCCAGATGCAGGTCCGATGCCACCTACAAATTGGCTGCTGTTGGATGAATAAAGGCTCGCAGTGAGTTAGAGTACAGGACTCATCTGAATGGTGTCAGAACTTCAGACCGAGTCTGAAGACGAGCCTCAACCCAAACCTCACCCATTCCTGGCTTGTTAGCACGTAAAAAAAGAGAAGTAAAGTACTTTACTTTGTAGAAGTACTTTACTTCTACAAGTGGAGTGGCGGCCTGCCTTGGGGTGTTAATTTGAGTTATCGTGTTGTGTATGTGTGTGGGAGGGGTGGGAGAAACGTTTTAGTCCCTTCCTTCGGGGGGACGCAACTTTTCTTGTTGTATCCCCCGTCTCCGTCTGCGTTGAGGCCTAATGGCGGAGCTGGCGGCCTCCAACTACGACCGACCTCGAGGCTCCGGAGGCAGAGCCAGCCAGGACTTACCAGCGCGAGGCTGGCCGACTTCGGGGCTGTGGCGGGTTCAGGCGTTCCAGCGGCCCGACTCGGAGCTGTGGCGGCTTTCCGGTGGCGGCGGCAGCGACTTCGGAGGTTCGGCCGCGGGCCCGGTGGATGACATCGTCCGGAGCTCGCAGGTCACAGGTTGGTGGCCTGTTTTTCCGGAGCTCCCGCGGCAACAGCTGCGTCCGCTGGACTTGGAGGGCGGCAGCTTTGGAAGCTTCGACCGCCCTAGCTTCACGGAGCGCGGTTCAGCCGCGGGACTTATTTACATCACCGGGGGTGGGGGGGGTCATAACATCGGAGGGCAGGATCGCCTCAGCGCAGAGGGAGAGGAAGAACAAGAAGGGAAGAGACAAAGACTTAAGATTTTGCCTTCCATCAGAGTGAGGAGGTGTCTGGTGAACTCGCTGTGGTGGATGTTAAATTTGTGTTTATTGTGTGTTGTGTTATTTACTATATGTATGACTGCAGGCAACGACATTTCGTTCAATGACAAGAAAGTTTCCATGATTCCATGATTCCAATTGCAATCAGAGACGAATAAAATCACTGGAGTGGATTTCAACAATCACTGTTCAGTAGATTTCAACAAATCTTTGCTAAAATGTACACAAGGTATATAAAAATAGCCTGTGTTTTCAAATCATTGCCAAGTTTCTGCAGTGTCACAGAAAGGAAAGTAAAAAGTGAGAAAGTTTGTATTAACAGAGTGGTGTGGGTCTTGTTCAGGCAACGCTTCCTGTAGATCCCTCCGATGGTGGTGAGGTCAATACCTCTGATGGACCAGGCAATGCCCACCACTTTCTGCAGCCTCCATAATTCCTGAGTTACCGAACCAAGGCTTGATGCAATCAGTCAGTATGCTCTCTACCGTACGCAGCAGTTTGAGTATTCGGCAACAGGGGGAATCTCCACACACTTCTCAGGAAGTAGAGGCGGTGATGAGCTTTGCTTGTGATTGCATCAATGTGGTAGGCCCAGGACAGATCTTCAGAGATATGCACGCCCGGGAACAGTTTGAAGCTCTTGACTCTCTTCACCTCCATCCCCGTCAATGAAGACAGGATCGTGGATCCATGGCTGTTCCTTCTTTAAGTCAACGATCGGCTACTGGTCTCATTTAATGTGTAGGGAGGAACTGCAGCTGCCGGCTTACACCATAGACATAAAGTCCTGGAGTAACTCAGGCAGCATCTGTGGAGAGAAGGAATGGGTGACGTTCGGCTCGAGACTCGTCTTCAGACTCGGTCTGAAGTTCTGACACCATTCAGATGATTCCTGTACTCTGACTCACTGCTAGCCTCCATTCGTCCAACAACGGTGGTAACATCAGCCAAGGTGAAGGTGGGGTTGGACCTGTGCTTGGCCACGTGGGTGTCTGAGCGAGGAGAGCGAGCAGACAGGCTGGAGGTGCTCCTGTGCAGATGGTCATCCAGGAAGAAGTGTCACCGACGCTCACGGACTGAAGGTAGACGCAAAGTACTGGAGTAACTCAGCGGGTCAGGCAGCATCTCTGGTGGAAATAAGATGGGAGACATTTCGGATCGGGACCCTTCTTCAGACTGAAGAACGGTCTCTACCCAAAACGTCACCCATCCTTATTCCCCAGAGATGGGGCGTGACACGCTGAGTTACTCCAGTACTTTGTGTCCATCTTTGCTATCAACCTAAATCTGTAGTTCCTTGTTTCTACATTCACACTGACTGAAGTCTGCCGACCACAGGAATGAGTAGAGGCTCAAATCTTTCAGTTTGATGATCAGTTTAAAGACCATTGAATAGCGTGCTGTAGTCGATGAACAACAGCCTGACAAACATGTCCTTATTGTCCACGGGGTTGAATGCAGAGTGAAGAGGCAGCGAGATCACATTCCCCAATGATGTATTGTGGTGACAGATGAATTGTGCCATTAGGCCCATCAAGTCTACTCCACCATTCAATCATGGCTGATCTATCTTCCCCACATAACTCCTGACACCTGTACTAATCAAGAATCTAACTCTGCCGTAAAAATATCCATTGACTTGGCCTCCACAGCGTTCTGTTGCAATGAATTCCACAGATTCACCACCCTCTGACGAAAGAAGTCAGGAGTTGATAAACTTCACAAACAGCCTCTCAAATCACTTCATCACAAAGAACCACTGTCCTTAAGTCATTGCAAAATGTCACTTTGTGAGGGGTTGAGGATGTCCACAAAGACACCAGCCAGTTGGTCCACGCAGGTCTCCAAGTTTTCTCCCACACTCCAAAGACATGTTTGGTTCATTGGCTTCTGCAAAATCGAAATCTGTTCCACGTGCGTAGGATAGTGCTGGTGTACGGGGTGATAGCTGGTCGGTGCGGACCCCGTGGGCCGAAGGCCCTGTATCTCTAAACTCTGACCCACACGGTCACAGAGTGAACGTACAAACTCCGTACAGACAGTACCCATGGTCAGGATCGAAGCCGGGTCTCTGGCGATGTGAGGCAGCAACCGTCACAGTTGGGGTTCTGGAACTGAGAGACGCTGAATGCAGGAAAAATGTTCCCGGTGTTGGGGCGAAGTCCAAAACCAGGGGTCACAGTTTAAAAATAAGGGGTCGGCCATTTAGGAGTGAGATGGGGAAAAACGTTTTCACCCAGAGAGTTGTGAATCTGTGGAATTCTCTGCCACAGAAAGCAGTGCAGGCCAATTCACTGAATGGTTTCAAGAGAGATTCAGATTTAGCTCTTAGGGCTAACGGAATCCATGGATATGGGGAAAAAGCAGGAACGGGGTACTGATTTTGGATGATCAGCCATGACCATATTGAATGGCGGTGCTGGCTCGAAGGGTCGAATGGCCTACTCCTGCACCTATTTTCTATGTCTTTATGAAACCTACGTAGTCGCAGGTAGAACGTGCAAACTCCATATAAACAGCAGCTGGCATTGTGAGGTGGTGACTATCAGCTGCACCACTGTGCTGCCCCATAACCCCCCCCCCCCCCTCTTATTTTCCGGGATACTATTACACAGACTGGCTTTGAGTTTAAACTCTGTGGCTGCCCTAGCAAGAACTGAACTCATCACCACATCAATGGTCCAAAAGATTAGCTACTAGCTCAGTAAGGTAACACTACTGCAACCTTTCTCAAATTCCTGACCAACATTATACCCAGCACTTTTCTAGGCATCCATTTTTTAATTAGTCAGAGTCATACACCCTGGAGACAAGTGCTGGCTCGAAGGGCCGAATGGTCTATTGTCCTTCGGTCCAACCTGCCCATGCCGACCAACATGCCCCTCTACGCTAGTCCAACCTGCCTGCGTTTGACCCACATCCCTTTAAACATTTCCTATCCACATACCTGTTCAAATGCATTTTTAAACACTGTGATGGTACCTGCCTCAACTACCTCCTCCGGCAGCTCGTTTCATATGAAGGGCCTCGACCCGAAACGTCACCCATTCCTTTTATCCAGAGATGCCGCCTATCCCGCTGAGTTACTCCACCATTTTGTGTCTACCCTTTGTCATAAGGTCATAAGGAATAGTAGAATTAGGCCATTCGGCCCATCAAGTCTACTCCGCCATTCAATCATGACTGATCTATCTCTCCCTCCTAACCCCATTCTCCTCCCTTCTCCCCAGAAGTGTAAAAAGGTTGATCATTGGGTTCCTATTAAATCTCTCCACCCCCCCTTCCCCCTCCCCCTCCCCCTCAAACCTATGTCTTCTGGTTCTTGATGCCCCTACTCTGGGTAAAAGACTGTGCATTTATCCGAGCTATTCCTCTCATCATCTTATACATCTCTATAAGATTACTCATAATCCTCCTATACTCCAAGGAATAAAGTTCCAAATTACATATAACGATGCCTTCGTTCAAATACAGTAATCCAAATTAATTGAGGACTATCTTTCAAAAGAACTGTATTCATGACCAACACAGAAGTACCCTTGAACATGCCGCTGCACATTTAAAGTTGCAAAAAATACAAGATACCTCACAGAAAACGATCAAAAGCCTGAAGAAAGGTACAGAGAACATAGAATAGTACAGCAAAGGAGCAGACCCTTCAGCTCACAATGCCCATGTCGAACATGATGTCAAGTTAAGCTGACCTCCTGTATCTTCATGTGATCCATACCCCTCCATATCTATGTGTAGGAAAGAACTGCAGATGCTGGTTTAAATCGAAGGTAGACACAAACTGCTGGAGTAACTCAGCGGGACAGGCAGCATCTCTGGAGAGAAGGAATGGGTGTCGGGTCGAGACCCTTCTTCAGACTGATGTCAGGGGAGTGGGCGGGACAAAGATAGAATGTAGTCGGAGACAATAAGCCCCTAAAATGCCACAGATAAGTTGCGAGGTGCACTTTAAAGGAATAAAATCAGGTTTAGGGTGGACAGTTGAAGATCAAGCCGGCAAAAGGCTGAGCAAATTATTTTGGGGGATAATCGAGAAACCAGAATTGGAGAAACACAAGTATCGTGTTCAGTTATAGATCAATGGGTATTATGTACGGGTGATATAATATTGAAGGATATTATCTACGGGCAAAGCCAATGTTGATTTGAAACATAGGTAAGAATATTAGTGCTGGAAATGCAATAATGATAATGTAAATAGCCTTTTCGCAAGTTGGACAAAAGCAGTTTTTAATGACAAGTGTAGGAAATGCAAATTGAGGGGTCACTGCCAGATTCCTACTTCACGGAAACAGACCCTTCAGCATAACCTGTCCATGCTGACCCATTTCAGCTCGTCCCACCTGCTTGTATTTAGCCCATATCCCTCTAAACCTTTTCTATCCATGTACCTATTAAATGTTATTAAGGTATTAACCTCAACTATATCTGTGCTTTCCCCTTATCTAAAGTGTCAGTACCAAAGTGTGTTGGAACAGTCCAATTTTAACAGTTGATGGGATTCGCCTGGGCTAGAAAAGCACATGTAGGAAGGAACTGCAGATGCTGGTTTACACCGAAGATAAGACACAAATTGCTGGAGTAACTCAGCGGGATAAGACAGACCCTGAGGGAGGGTCTCGATTCGAAATGTCGCCAGAGATGCTGCCTGTCCCGCTGAGTTGCTCGAGCATTTTGTGTCTATCTTCTGGAAATGAATGTTATGGTGGAAAAGGGATGGTATGGTTACCTCCACAGAAGCTGCTTCAAGATCAAACACGACACGCATTAGGAAGTGGGTACACAACTGAAATTTTAAAAATGAACACCAAATAATTGCACACTTTTTTACCTTCTGTTAGACGTCAAACTGCATTGAGCTTTAAACAGTGAATTAAAATTTGCAATCACAGAGAATGGTATAACTATCAGCTACAAAAGCGTATCACGGTGAATTAACCTGCAGTCTACTTACAGGAACAATAAGTCCTTGCCAATAGAATACATTTGTTTCATCCACTAGGATATTACGAAAATTCTTCATTCTAGTCTTGCGGATTTCTTCAAGTTCCTACGAAAATAAAAACAACGGTAGAATACAGAGAACTCTTCCACAGCAGAGTATTCAGGGACCGATCGGAGCGGACCCGTCCCAATGCCTGAACTCATTGCCCACACTGTGCTGCTTGAGTGCAGAGAGGAATAAAGTGACCATCCCAGCCGTCCGTGAAGCTGAGCAGGTCACAGCAGAAGACCACGTCTCACCTTGTGCATTCTGGCAGTCTGCAAGCCCTGTGATGAATAATTATTATCCAAGGTCTTTCAAACTAACTTCAAACTAAAACTAATTAGAAACACCTTAAAAATCAAATTGATAGAAATATAAATATGCCACACACCTACTACCTATACTTACTTTTTTTGAGCTACTGAGCAGTTTAAGTAGTTTATTTTGCTTCAAATCACAGCATAGGGTCTAGAGTGGTTACATGACAGAGGACAATTCGACCAAGTGCTAGAAAATGGAATCAAAGGGTCAGCATGAACATAGTGGGCCAAAGGACCTGTTTCTATGCGGGCTGACCCTAGAATTGCTGGAGTTTTGGATGTTAATTGAATTTGGGGTGGGGGGGGGGGGTAGGATAGGGGAAAAAGACCACAGACATTCCACATAATGTTCTAACAACTGCTTCATTTATACTCAGGAATATCACTGTGCGCTGGAGAATTACTATCAACAAATCATGATACAGAGGAACAAATATATACCATGGAACAATGTATAGGAGGGAACTGTAGATGCTGGTTTACACAGACGATAGCCACAAAAGTGCTGGAGTACCTCAGTGGGTTAGACAGCATCTCTCAAGATCCTGCCTGTCCCGCTGAGTTACGCCAGCAGTTTTGGGTCTATCTACCATGGAACTAACTATATTTTGTTTAATTTAGAGATGCAGCTCGGAAACAGACCCTTCGGCCCACAGGGTTCGTGCCCACCAGCGATCCCCACACACTAACACTATCCTACACACACCAGGGACAATTTACAATTACACCAAGCAGATTAACCCGCAAACGTGAAATAGACGCAAAGTGCTGGAGTAACTCAACGGGGTGGGCAGCACCTCTGGATAGAAGGAATGTCCTACACAATCTACAAACCTGTACGTCCTTGGAGTGTGCGAGGGAACCGGGGATCATTCAAACACCGTACAGACAGCACTAGTAGTCAGGATGGAACCCGGGTCTCTGGCGCTGTAAGGCAGCAACTCTACCGCTGCGCCACCCTGCCACCCTATTATACTTATTCTCATAGAAACAAGAACTGCAGATGCTAGTTTACACAAAGAGACACAGAGTGATGGAGTAACTCAGCGGGTTAGGCAGCATCACTGGAGAACATGGATAGGTGATCGGGACATATCTTCATACTCATTCTTTCACTGCTCCTTCCTGTATTCTAGCACCTTGGATTGTCTTGCTTACTGAAATGTACAATTACAAAATGTACTTTCATAACAGATAACATCCTCACTGACTCGTCCGTATCCCTGGCCCATGGTCACTCAAAATGGAGGAGCGTTCAAGACACATTGAGAAGCTTGAATCTGTTTATTGGGAGCACTCAAAGTTCTGGCGTAAACGGCAGATGAGGCACACCACCTCACCATCTACACAGCCTTCTGCTGAGTCAGATATGCATTGCAGAGTCTGTGAGATTCACACTAGCCACAAGTCAGCTCAGGAAACGATCCTCAATATGTAGGGCGGCACGGTGGCGCAGCGGCAGAGTTGCTGCCTCACAGCGCCAGAGACTCGGGTTCGATCATGACAGCGGGTGCTGTCTGTACGGAATTTGTACGTTCTCCCCGTGACCTGCGTGGCTTTTCTCCGGGTGCTCCGGATTCCTCCCACACTCCAAAGGCGTAAGGTTTGTAGGTTCATTGGCTTGGTATAATAGTAAATTATCCCTTTAAGAAGGAACAGCAGATGCTGGTAAAATCGAAGATCGACACAAAATGTTGGAAGAACTCAGCGGGTGAGGCAGCATCTATGGAGAAAAGGAATGGGCGAAACATCGCCCATTCCTTCTCTCCATAGATGCTGCCTCACCTGCTGAGTTACTTCAGCATTTTGTGTCTACCTGTAAATTATCCTGAAGAAGGGTCTCAACCTGAAACATCACCTATTCCTTCGCTCCATAGATGCTGCCTCACCCGCTGAGTTACTCCAGCATTTTGTGTCTACCTGTAAATTATCCCTAGTGTGTGTGGGATAGCGTTAGCATGCGGGGATCGCTGGTCGGTGCGGACTCGGTGGGCCGAAGGGCCTGTTTCCGCACTGCATCTCCAAAGTATACTAAACTAAATGTAAAAGACTCATACTGGAGATAAGCAATGAGTTAACACAAGAGTAGTGATCTGACGAGCAGCAAAATATTTTCTATTTAAAAATGAGTAATATATGCAGCAAGTCAAGGAGTATAGTTTCTGGTGTGAAAATCACGCTCAGTAACCAGGCTCAATAAGCTATTAGCCAAGATTTTAGAGTATAGAGATACGGCGTGGAAACTGCCCCTTCAGCCCACCAAGATCATCCCATACACTAACACTATCCTGCAGGCTTGGGACAACAGAAGCCAATGAACCTACAAACCTGTACGTCTTTGGAGCTTGGGAGGAAACCGGGGCACCCGGAGAAAACCCACGCAATCACAATGAGAACGTGTAAACTCCGTGCAGACACCACCTGTAGTCAGGGTGGAACACAGGTCTCTGGCCTCGGTGGGCCGAAGGGCCTGTTTCCGTGCTGTCTAAAGTAAACAACATGGAGATGGGGCAAACTAACAACTGTAAATAAGTATTCATTGGGTTTTGGCTCATTATTGTTCCGTGTACAGAGATACAGTGGGAAGCTTTTGTCTGTCTGCTATCTAATCAAATCAGGTCACACCACACTTGAATACAAATAGGCAAAACACAAGATCAACTGGTAGGGCAAATTGAAAAATACCAGAGTGCAGAATATAGTTTCTCAGCACCTTAGAGTAACAGTTCCAGAGAAAGAGTCCAATGTCCACAATCAGATAAGAAAATATAGATAATTAGACAGAGTAATGGAAGAAAATATCCTTTCAAATCTTTCTTGGAACTTTTTAATGCTCTGACAATGTTAACAGTGTGACCTATTACCCTCCGCCACCTCCAGTTTAAATTCCAATTGGAATATTTCGAAGGACCAAGAACCCAAGAAGAAAATATTTTTTTGTTTAGTTTAGTTTAGAGATACAGCATGGAAACAGGCCCTTCGGCCCGCCGAATCCACACCGACTAGCGTTCCCCGCACATTAACACAATCCTACACACAATAGGGACAATTTACACTTAAACCAAGCCAATTACCCAACAAACCCATACGACTTTGAAATGTGAGGAGGAAACCGAAGATCTCGGAGAAAACCCATGCGGTCACGGGGAGAACGTGCAAACGCCGTACAGACAAGCACCCGTAATCGGGATCGAGCCCGGGTCTCGGGCGCTGCAAGCGCTGTACAGCAGCAACTCCACCGCTGCGCCACCCTACCGCCCTGTGGTGGAATTGTTAACATTCCTGCTGTTGAGATTAGCTGCTGCTGCTAAAATTTCCTGCTGCTGTTAAATTTAGCTGTGGTGGAATTGTAATAAAAAAAGTTTGAATGTTCGCTTTGTTTGTAATGTATATGTAGGAGCAGAAAAGTTAACTTCAACTTTAACCTTTGTGACTTTATCTCAATTCACCACCATTCTGGAAAACTAAACAGCCTACTCTTACCTCACCCCGTCTAATCTTTGGGGGTTTCCCTGCAGAAACATAGAAAATACGTGCAGGAGTAGGCCATTCGAGCCAGCATCGCCATTCAATATGATCATGGCTGATCATGCAAAGTCTGGCTTTTTCCCCATATCACTTGTTCCCTTAGCCCTAAGAACTAAATCTAATGGGCCTGTCCCGCGTAGGTGATTTTGTAAGCAACTGCCAGCGACTAGGACAATGGAATTCACCGAAGTCAACACCGGCGACAACCTACATTAACCTGGCGACAACCTACGACAGCCCAAATTGTCGCCACTGTCGTCAAAATGTTTTCAGCATGCTACAAAAATCTCACAGTCGCCTAAAAAATCGCCTAAGTGGGACAGGCCCATAACATCAAGTGAACCAGTAAGTCAGGGATCAATCAGTCTTTCTGGTGTGTATGATACCAATGGTATATATATCCACCATGACACGTGTGGCTATCAGACTCATAGAGTGGACACAGTGTGGAAACAGGCCCTTCGGCCCAACTTGCACAGACCGGCCGACATGTCCCAGCTACACTAGCCCCACCTCCTAGCATTCCTGCATTTCTTCTGGAAATTAAGTGTATCAAAATTCAATGCTGCATGCAAAGGAACATGATTCAAATTTGTTGCCATTTATTATCTACGCATGTTGTTGTGGAATTTCCCCCCCCCCCCCCCCCCACCTTGTTCTTACAGGAAGTCGGACCTTTGTACACAATGATTAATTTACTTATCTTTCCTTCTGCGCAAAACGCAAGAACTTTGAATCTTATAAAAACAGGCCAAGAAACCTCTTTGGAGGATTGGGTCCTGCATTGGAAGGCAATGGTGAGGAAGGTCCACACTCAATTAGTGGAGAGCCCCACCATTAAGTTTCCACTGCGAAACAATGTGGGATTATGACAGAGGTCTGTAAACTGTTCATAAATTATAGGAGTAGAATTAGGCCATTCGGCCCATCGAGTCTACTCCGCCGTTCAATCATGGCTGATCCCTGCCTCCTAATCCCGTTTTCCTGCCTTCTCCCCTTGACACCCATTCTAATCAAGAATTTGTCAATCTCTGCCTTAAAAATATCCACTGACTTGGCTCCGCAGCCCTCAGTGGCAATGAGTTCCACAGATTAACTACCCTCTGGCTAAAGAAGTTCCTCCTCGCCTCCTTTCGAAAAGAGCGCCCTTTAATTCTGAGGTTATGACCTCACCCAGGACTCTCCCAGCAATGGAAACATCCTTCCAACATCCACTCTATCTGTGCCTTTCATTATTCTGTACGTTTCAATGAGGTTTACAAGGTTGTTGCCAGGACCAGAGGGTGTGATCTACAGGGAGAGGTTTAGTAGGCTGGGACTATTCCTTGGAGTGCAGGAGGATGAGGGGTGATGTTATAAGGAATATAAAATCATGAGAGGAATAGATCTGGTAGATGCACAGAGTCTTTTGCCCAGAGTAGATGAATCGAGGACCAGGGGGCATAGGGTTACGATGAAGGGAAAATGATTTAATAAAGATCTGAGGGGTCACTTTTTCACACAAAGAGTTGACGTACACAAGTGTTCTTGGATGGTTATAGCACAGTGCCTCCAAAGGCAGCATCTATGGAGCATGGAGTTTGGTTGGCAAGGGATTTGTAGGATTAGGGCAACAGTGATAGAAATAAGTTATTTTAGTTTAGTTAGAGATATAGTGTGGAAACAGGCCCTTCAGCCCACCGGCCAATTAACCCACAGCCCTGTATGTCTTTGGAGTGTGGGAGGAAACTGGAGCAACCGAAGAAAACCCATATAGGGAGAACGTGCAAACTCCGTACAGACAGCACCCGTAGTAATGATTGAACCCGTGCCGCGAGTCTGGCCGCTGTGTCGCCCCTTAACGCGATATGCCCAGCACAATGTACGACAGATCAGGCTATCCTTATATTTAAGAAGGGACTGCAGATGCTGGAACAATCGAAGGTAGACAAAAATGCTGGAGAAACTCAGCGGGTGAGGCAGCATCTATGGAGCGAAGGAATGGGTGACGTTTCGGGTCGAGACCCTTCTGAAGAGGTTTCTCCAGCATTTTTGTCTACCTTAGGCAATCCTTACACCTCACTTTGGACAAGTAGAATTCAAATGTAAATGTGACCTCAAATGGCAGACAAACTGCTGATATTCTGTAAATGTCACGGTACAACTTTAAATGTCACTACTGTCTTGGCATTTTGACAAATACAGAACTTCCTTGAAACCAATGACGTGCTATATAAATTTCAACTACACACCGAACGTTGCAAACTTTGCAATGCACTGGCACTTGAAATGGTTTTCACCTTGCAAGACAGGTGCATCATTTTCCAAATAATAAAAGTTAGATGTCCTCAGCAAGTTACATGTTGTGGACTGTGGAGATATTGAATAAGCTAAACCCTCGTCATCCACAAAATTGTAAATCCATAATGTGTAGGTAGGGACTGCACATACTGGTTTACACCATAGATACAAAATGCTGGTGTAACTTAGAGGGTCAGGCAGCATCTCTGGAGAAAAGGATAGGTGACGTTTTGGATCGAGACCCTTCTTCAGGCTGAGAGTCAGGGGGAGAGGGAAACGAGAGATATGAAAAGGTGCAGAACAAATCATAGAAACATAGAAAATAGGTGCAGGGGAAGGCCATTTGGCCCTACGAGCCAGCACCACCATTCAATATGATCATGGCTGATCATCCTAAATCAGGCCCCTGTTCCTGATTTCTCCCCATATCCCTTGATTCCATTCGCCTGAAGAGCTCTATCTAACTCTCTCTTAAAAACATCCAGTGAATTGGCCTCCACTGGCTTCTGTGGCAGAGAATTTCAGATTCACAACTCTCTGGGTGAAAAATCAGAGCAGGCACCGATGACTCAGGAAGGATGGAGTCCACAATAGTTTATTGTTGGTGATGGAAGAGGTGATAACAAAGGGATTCAAACAGTGAAGCTAGCAACTAACAGTGAAACTAGCAAGATGACTAGGGTGGGGGAGGGACGAAATGCAAGGGTTACTTGAAGTTGGAGAAATCAAATTCATACTGCTGGGTTGTAAGCTGCCCAAGCGAAATATGAGATGCTGTTCCTCAATTTGTGTGTGGCCTCACTCTGACAGTGGAGGCCCAGGACAGAAAAGTCAGTGTGGGAATAGGAGGGGGAGTTAAAATGTTTGGCAACCAGGAGATCAGGTAGGCCGAGACTGACTGAGCGTAGGTGTTCAGCGAAATGCCAGTCTGCACTTGGTCTCGCCAATACAAAGGAGGATGTTGCCAGGACTAGCGGGTCTGAACTATAGGGAGAGGTTGAGCAGGCTGGGTCTCTATTCCTTGGAGCGCAGGAGGATGAGGGGTGATCTTACAGAGGTGTATAAAATCATGAGAGGAATAGATCGGGTAGACCCACAGAGTCTCTCGCCCAGAGTAGGGGAATCGAGGACCAGAGGACATAGGTTCAAGGTGAAGGGGAAAAGATTTAATAGGAATCTGAGGGGTAAGTCCAGAAGGCAGGTGGGGAGAGGGTCCCGGGTTTAGAGGTGATGTAAGGAAGAATTCTGTTTCATCCAGAGAGTGTCGGAAATCTAGAATGGAATTCCTAACGGGGCGGTGGAGGCATGGACTCTCACATGTATAGTCTTCTTGATGACTGGTTAGCACAAAATAAAAGCTTTTCACTGTACCTTGATACACATGACAATCTCATTCTGAAGAAGGGTCCCCACCCGATATGTCACCCATTCCTTCTCTCCAAAGATGCTGCCAGTCCCTCTGTGAGTTACTCCAGCTTTTTGTGTCTGACAATGAACTAAACTTAAACGAACACAATACTTAAATATCTAAACAAGCTATTGGAGTGTTACAGTATAGGTGGTTAAAGCCCAATCGCTGTAAAGCAGGATTAGTACCCGATGGGCCAAAGGATCCATTTCTATGTGTAGGAAAGAACTGCAGATGCTGGTTTAAATCGAAGATAGATACAAAATGCTGGAGAAACTCAGTGGGACAGGCAGCAGCATCTCTGGATAAAAGGAATGGGTGACGTTTCGGTTCCAGACCCTTCTTCAGACTGAGATTGAAATTGTCACGTGTACCCATCTCTATGACTCTATGAATGGCATTACAACATGTACCCCATGAAGCTGCAGCAATATTTCAAAAAGGAACTGGAATATAGCACAATCAAAAATTAAAATGGAAATTAACTTGTTGCGTACTACTTTAGCAATGCTGAATTTTAACCAAGTGTTTCTTTTAAAAACACAGAAAAGAATCAACTGAATTAAAATTTGAGTGCAGATATTCCCATCATACACTGAGCTGTTAGTATCGTCATACCAGGATTAATTTAAGACATTAAAATGGAAACATATTTTCCATTATTAGGTTCTCCAATAGACTGGGCCATATATTTGCCAACATTATTTCATTCACTGATGTCTCACAGCCATTAGTATTACCTCATGCTCACTACTCTTGCCTGACCAAACAATTGTCATGCATTTCATAAAATCTGCCCCAAGAGTTTATTCACTCTGAACTTCCAAATTAAAAGAGGTACGATTTATGACAACGTTAGTATATATTTTTAATGGAAGAGACAGCAGCGGCCATCGAGTGCCAGATGACATCACGTGAAGGTCGTACAAGGGAAAGTGGAACTGCATAATCATAATGGTCACTGTCTCCAGCAGTGGATGCAATCATTAAATGGAGGCACTGTTGACTTTCACACAAGTGTTCTTAGATGGTTATAGCACAGCACCTCCAAAGGCAGCATCTATGGAGCATGGAGTTTGGCTGGCAAGGGACTTGTAGGATTAGGGCAACAGAGATAGAATTAAGTAGTTTAGTTTAGAGATACAGCGTGGAAACAGGCCCTTCGGCCCACTAGGACCGCGCCGACCAGCGATCCCCGCACATTAACACTAGCCTACATCCACTTGGGACAATTTTTACTTTTATCAAGCCAATGAACCTACAAACCTGTATGTCTTTGGAGTGTGGGAGGAAATAGAAGATCTCAGAGAAAACCCACGCAGGTCACAGGGAGAACGTACAAACTCCGTACAGACAGCTCTCGTATTCGGGATCGAACCCGGGTCTCCGGCACGGCATTCGTTGGAAATATTCCAACCATTCAACCATATTCCAAATATTCCAACCATTTTACGTTAGGGCAGGTGATGTGTTACGACTGTAGAGGGTGGGAGTAGTTGGAAACCATTGCTGACAACATCTGCAGTAAGTGCTTGCCCTGGAGTTGGTGAGCCTGGGGGATGGGGATGTGAATGGGGATGGGGGGGGGGGGTTGAGGGGAGAAGGGGGTTTTGTGGGCGCTTTATTCCAGGAGGCAGTCACAAGTACAGCTAGCGAAGGCTGTGTCTTTAGAGATACAGCGGGGAAACAGTTAGCGAGTCTGTGACAACCGGCCATCACCCTGTAGACAAGCACTGTCCTAAGCACGAGGGACAATTTATAATTTTACAGAGGACAATTAACCTGCAAACTTGTACGTCTTTGGGATTTGGGAGGAATCCGGAGCACCCGGAGAAAACCCACGCGGTCACAGGGAGAACGCGTCTAAATCAGCACAGACAGCACCCATGGTCGGAATCGAACCCGGGTCTCTGGCGCTGTGAGACAGCAACTCTACCGCTGTGCCACTGCGCCACCCACATCGTGCTGGGGTAAAGGCATCTCTTCAGAAATGGAGGGGAGATTCCAGTTGCGATGGTCCACGTGGATGGAAACCAATGGCAGTTTCAACTTCCAAATTGAAAGTATGACTGATGGCATCAATAAATCTTTGATGGAAGTGGCAGCACCAGCTGCCAAATTACAGTGAAGGTCATGCAAGATGAATTGAACTAACATAATCATTGTGGACAAAGCACGTAGTTCTGCTGAGAGCGTAGACGCAGCCAGGATCCACATTAAAAACGCTGGACAAAAATCCTAACAGCCTCTGCTTCACTATGCCAGCCAGTTAACCAGCAAGGAATAAATGAGATCAGAGAATGCGTGGCTCAGCGATTGAATAAAGAGGGGGGTCCTAGTGGGGTCGTTGATGGGAATGGGGTAAGAGGGGGAATTCTGAACTAAAGAGAACTAAACAAGGCAATAGTGTCGTAGAGCAAGAAGGGTCTCGACCAGAAACGTCACCCATTCTTTCTCTCCAGAGATGCTGCCTGTCCTGCTGAGTGACTCCAGCATTTTGTGCCTATTTTCGGTGTAAACCAGCATCTGCAGTTCTGTGCAGCAAATATAGACAATAATTAGCAAGGGACATTGCACAAATATATAAGAGTATACCTCAAATTATCTTCAAGGGAAGGGAATATTGGTACAAAGATGGGAATTGAAGGCCCTTTAACTCAATGTGCAGCATAACAATGGAAGTGATTTAATGACAAGCAGAAATGGGAAGAATTTAATAGCATTACAGACTTGTGGTTGTAAAGCGACAAAGGTTGGGAGTTAAATATTCCAGCAGATTTAGTTTAATTTAGTTTACAATTGTCACAAAAATAAAATCTGCTGGTGCATTTAATTCCCAGGTTTTGCCGATTTGCAAACAAGTTTCTGTCGTGCTATTAGATTGGGCTAGCAAAATGGATTAAGAGAAGAGCAGTTCATTTTACATAGGATTAAGGCAGTAGAGGGGCTGATGGGATAATGGGTTAATTGAGAGGCTGATGTTCATCCTGAATGGCGTATCGAGAACTCAGGGTCATTGTCTCAAGACAAGGATAGATGAGAATGGGCTACGGTAGTTCAGATGTTGTGCTTGTGCCAGACTGAGATCAATAGATTTTTAGATATTATGATGGGAATCCAGAGATCTGAAGTTAGTAGGGAAGAATAACGAAGGCAAAAGATGAGATGCTGCGATGAAGTGCTTTGAGAGGTTGGTTATGACGGAAATCAACTGCTGCCTCAGTGATGACCTCATCATAGAGGGTGTAAAGAAGAACTGCAGATTCTGGTTTAAATCGAAGGTAGACACAAAATGCTGGAGTAACTCAGCGGGACAGGCAGCATCTCTGGAGAGAAGGAATGGGTGACGTTTCGGGTTCGAAGAAAGGTCTCGACCCATAACATCACCCATTCCTTCTCTCCAGACATGCTGCCTGTCCCGTTGAGTTGCTCCGGCATTTTGTGCCTACCTTCAACAGAATGGGTGGTGGGTGTGTGGAACAAGCTGCCAGATGAGGTAGTTGAGACAGGGACTCTCCCAACGTTAAAGAAACAGTTTGACAGGAAAATGGATAGGACAGGTTTGGAGCGATACAAACCAAATGCGGGCAGGTGGGACATGTTGGCTGGTGAGGGCAAGTTGGGCTGAAGAGTCTGTTTCTATGTTGTATCACTTTATGACTATAACAGGTCAACCGTGGATACAATTGGCTTGCGCAGGATGTCAGGATGTCGTTCATCGACGACAGCTTGCCGTTCAAACACCATCATCCCTTCCATACATTGTCAAACTCGAGGTTGAGTCTAAAGAAGGGCCTCGACCCGAAACGCCACCCATTCCTTGTCTCCAGAGATGCTGCCTGCCCCTCCAGCTTTTGGTGTCTACCACTTGTCTTTACTAGTGCGATGGTGGTGGAGGGTATCAATGTGTTAGGCCCAGCACATGGATTCTACCATGAAGACAGCACACCAATGCCTCTACTTCCTCTGAAGTTGGCGGAGATTCGGCATACTGCAGGAAACTCCATCGGACTGCTCCCAGTATACAGTGGAGAGCATACTGATTTGTTGCATCATGGCCTGCTTCAGAAATTCTGACGCTCAAGATCAAAGGAGGCTGCAGAAAGTGGTGAATATTGCCCACTCCATCACAGATACTGACCTCCCCACTAAAAGGAACGTAGACACAAAATGCTGGAGTAACTCAGTGGGACAGAAATAATCATTCTACTCATGATATGCGAGCTTGTAAAAGTTCACAGGCAGGTGCAGCAAATGGCTACACAAGGCAATATTGGCCTTTAATTAAGACCAGTCGAGTTTGGAAGGAAGGAAACAGTTATAACTAGACTAAGTGGGACACGGGATCCCAGCATCACACGGGAAGGTCAATTCCAATATTGGTGGCCATGGGGGGGGGGGGGGGGGGGGCTTTCCGCAGCGCTAGTATGGGTGTTGTGGGCTGAAGGTACTGGTTTCCAGAGGGCTAGTATGGACTGAATTGTGGGCCGAATGGATTATTGTGCTGGCAGCTCAGTCACTCAAGCCTGTTGTGCTGGCAGCCCACTCACTTACGGCTGGTGGGCTGGCAGTTGACTCATGGCTATTCCTTGAAATTCCATTTCAAGCAGGGTGCCGTTTCTTACCATTTCAATCAGTGTGCAAGGCCACCAAATTCAAGTGCAGTGTCATACCATTTAAAGCAGGGTGCAAGGCCACTAAAGACAGCGAGTCGTGACCTCTCCCTCCTCCATCTTGCAGAGACTGAGCCACGCCCACACTTCTGGGTTTTATAGTCCCCCCCCTCCCACCAGAAGGGGCGTGGCCTTCATGGCGTGATTTATGGGAGAGAGAATCTCAACATTTATTAAACACTAATAACGCTTTTATTTTTAATCGATGGGAAAAATCCTCGGCACCTGATGAGCTAAGGGGGACTGAGTAAGATGGCCAAAAATCACAGCCGTACGTGGTAGCATTTTTTCTAAAATCAATATAAAGCGCAAACAGGCAACACAGCTTTAGCATTTCCAAACAAAAGGCAACACAACTTTAGCATTTCCAAACTATATTTTCAAACCACATTAAGGACACTGACAGTATAGTAAAACCACTCACACTTTAGTAGACTTGTGTTCAGTGTTATTTACAGCTCAGGCTGAGAGACGTGACCCTCTTGCTCCCCCATTTTGCAGAGACTGACTGAGGCACTCAACACTTCCGGGTTTTATAGTCCCTCCGGAAGGGGCGTGGCCTTCAGGAGAGAGAACCTCAACATTTTTTTAAACACTAATAACTCTTTTATTTTTCGTCGATGGGAAAAATCCACTTGCCCTGCGCAGTGGAGGGGGACGTTGAGTAAGATGGCCAAAAATCGCAGCCGTAAGTGGCAGCGTTCAGACTTTTAGTAATATAGATAGATTACATGCGGTGTGTAAGAAGGAACTGCAGATGCTGGTTTAAACCGAAGATAGACACAAAATGCTGGAGTAACTCAGCCGGACAGCCAACATCGCTGCAGAGAAGGAATGGGTAACGTTTCGGTCTGACAATGGGTTATGACCCAAAACGTTAACCATTCCTTCTCTCCTGTCCTGTCACGCTGAGTTACTTCAGCATTTTGTGTCTACCTTCGATTTAAACCAGCATCTGCAGTTCTTTCTTAAACCTACAAACCTGTACGTCTTTGGAGTGTGGGAGGAAACCGAAGATCGCTGAGAAAACCCATGCGGTCGCGGGGAGAACGTACAAAGTCTGTACAGACAGCACCCGTAGTCGGGATTGAACCCGGGTCTCTGGCGCTGCAAGCGCTGTAAGGCAGCAACTCTACCGCTGCACTGCCGTGCCGCCCAATTAAATTAGTAATTTCCTGAGATGAGAGGATTGTCCTATCATGGGCTGCAAAAGATAAAATAGATGGTACACAAAATGCTGGAGAAACTATGGAGCGAAGGAGATAGGCAACGTTTCGGGCAGAAACTCTTCTCAGTCTGAAGAAGGGTTTCAGCCCGAAACGTTATCTATCTCCTTCGCTCCATAGATGCTGCTGCACCCGCTGAGTTTCTCCAGCATTTTGTGTACCCTCGATTTTCTAGCATCTGCAGTTCCTTCTTTAACAAAGATAAAATAGACAACTAGATATATCTTCCTATTAAAACGTATGCTTCCGGAGGGGAGAGGGTGCTTGACTGGATAGACATGAAGATTTTTCCATCTCGAACGAGGGGTAACAGATATAAAGATAAGGTGGTGGCCATTTAACGTCTCAAGATCCCCTCAGATAGTGTGAATCACCAAATATTCTACCTTAGTGGGTTGCAGAGGTTCGACCACTGAGGGTCGATGACATTTTGAAAGGTCAGAAGTGAGGGGAACTAGCACAGATGGACTTATAGAAAGATCATATAGAATGTTGGGCAAGATGGCCTACTCCTGTTCCTATTTTCTGATGTTATTACAATGAATAATTATTTTTAATAATTCTTATGTTGTTATTATGAATTAGAAACACTAGTTTACAGGTGTGTGATAGTCACACAACATAGAAACGGGCCCTTCAGCCCAACTTTCCCATGCCGATCACCAGTACCTCCTACCCGTGTTTGTCCCATATTCCACTAAACCTTCCTATCCATGTGTAGGAAGGAACTGCAGATGCTGGTTTAAACTGAAGACAGGCAACTCAGCGGGAAAGGCAGCATCTCTGGATAGAAGGAATGGGCGACGTTTCGGGTCGAGACCCTTCTTCAGACCCGAAACGTCACCCATTCCTTCTCTCCAGAGATGCCGTCTGACCAGCTGAGTTACTCCACCATTTTGTGTCCATCTTCGGTTTAAACCAGCATCTGTAGTTCCTTCCTACACGTCTAGATCCTCCAAGTTCAATAAGACCTTGCACTTCCTTAACCTGTATCATTTGCTGCAAATCACATCCTATCAATTGAAAAAACGTCAATTATGAAAATAATGTGCTTGTACCATCTCTGAGCAAAAGCCAGCAAGGATTCTGCTCAACAAAACACAGAATCGGGCAGTGTCAGACGTTCGAATTGTGAGACCAAACCCCAGTGAGATACAGAAGGGTAATAAAAAAATGTGGGAGAACTGGAAAGACGATGCATATAAACTGTTAAAAAAAAACCTCTGAAGGAACTCCCTGTTTAGCCTGGGGTTAATAACGGTATTAGGTAACGGCATTGAGTAACGGACGGATTATAGCAGGTGTATGCTGGCCTCGGCAGTATTTCCCTGGAAAGCTGCTGTGAGGGGAGGTTGGTGGAAGGAAAGACAGGGGGGCGAGGGGAGGATTATTTAGGCTGCGGTGAGTGGTGGAAATGCTGAGTCAAACTAGCAGATTGGGGGGGGGTCCCACCACTCTGGTCTTGGCCCCGGGCCGGGGAAGGGGAAGTGAGGGAGTGGGGAGGAAGGAGTGGGGGGGAGAGAGGGAGGGGGGAGAGAATGAGGGAAAGGGAAGGGGGGGTAGAGAAGGAAGGGAGGGGAGAGAGGGAAGGGGGGGAGAGAGAGAAGGGGGGAGAGAGAGAAGGGGGGAGAGAGGGAAGGGGGGAGAGAGGGAAGGGGGAGAGAGGGAAGGGGGGAGAGAGGGAAGGGGGAGAGAGGGAAGGGGGAGAGAGGGAAGGGGGGAGAGAAGGGAGGGGGAAGAGAAGGGAGGGGGAAGAGAAGGG
>OY740808.1:3788456-3892077 GCA_963514005.1 Raja brachyura | reverse complement strand
AGATCCCCTTCACTCCCTCCCCTCGTCCTCGTCCCCGCATCATCACCACCATGTCTCCCCGGCCCCCGGGGCCTGGCCGCCCCTCACCGCCCCCCGCCCCGCTCCGCTCCCCTCACTCTGCCCCCCCCCCCCTCACCATCTGCCCCCAGCAGCGGTGCGGGTGCGGGTACCGGGTGCGGGTGCGGGTACCGGGTGCGGGGCCCTCTCTACCCCCCCTGCCCCCCCGGGCGGCGCCGGTACCGTTTACCTTCATCAACCGCTTGCTGCCCGCCATCTTGCCTCTCCCTCGCTTCCCACAATGACCCTCCGCCACTTCCGGCCCCCCCGCACACACGCACGCGTGCACGCGCACTAACCCCCACACGCACGCGTGCACGCGCACTAACCCCCCACACGCACGCGTGCACGCGCACTAACCCCCACACGCACGCGTGCACGCGCACTAACCCCCACACGCACGCGTGCACGCGCACTAACCCCCACACGCACGCGTGCACGCGCACTAACCCCCACGCGCACGCGTGCACGCGCACTAACCCCCACACGCACGCGTGCACGCGCACTAACAACCCCCACACGTGCACGAGCACTAACACAAGTGCACGCGCAATAACCCCCCGCACACACGTGCACGCGCAATAACCACCACACACACCCGTGCACGCACATCGACGCCCACATTCGCGTGCGCGCGCACTCCCCCCCCACTCGCGCGCGCGTGCACGCGCACTGCCCCAAAACGCGTGCGCGCGCAATACCACCCCCCTCCCAAAACACGTGCGCGCGCACTAACCCCTCATCCCGTGCACGCGCACTACCCCCACACGACCACCGCGTGCACGCGCCCCACCCCTCGCGCGCGCCCACTACCCCCGCACCTCCTCCACCACGTGCACTCACAGTGCGGGGCAGCGCCGCCGGGGACGCTGACTGGAGCCTAGGCTCACACTCACACTGTGTGTGTGTCTATGTGTGTGTGGGTCTATGTGTGTGTGGGTCGGTGTGTGTGTGTCTATGTGGGTGTGGGTGTCTGTGGGTGTGTGTCTATCTGTGTGTGTGGGTGTGTCTATGTGTGTGTTTCTATGTGAGTGTGTGTCTATGGGTGTGGATGGGTGGGTGTGTATGTCATGTGTGTGTATGTCTATATGTGTGGGTGTGGATGGGTGGGTGTGCGTGTGGGTGTATCTGTGTGTGTATCTTTGTAGGTGGGTGTGTATGTTGGTGTGTGTGTATTTATGTGTGTATGTGTATATATACTGTATATGTGTGTGTTTACATACAGTGCCCTCCCTAATGTTTGGGACAAAGACCCATCATTTATTTATTTGCCTCTGTACTCTGTACAATTTGAGATTTGTAATAGAAAACAATCACATGTGGTTAAAGTGCACATTGTCAGATTTTAATAAAGGCCATTTTTATACATTTTGGTTTCACCCTGTAGAAATTATATATATATATATAAAATGTGTTTATATATAAAGCATATATATATATGTGTATATATATATGTATATATATATATATATGTATATATGGATATACATAATACTACTAAAAGTCTGATCTTGACCACTTCCTGTTCTGTATATTGATTTTAGAAAAAACGCTGCCACTTACGGCAGTGATTTTTGGCCATCTGACTCAGAGTCCCCCTCCACTGCGCAGGGTAGGCGGATTTTTCCCAACGATGAAAAATAAATGAGTTATTAGTGTTTTAAAAAATGATGAGATTCACGCCCCTTCCGGAGCGTCTATAAAACCCGGAAGTGTTGAGTGCCTCAGTCAGTCTTGCAATATGGGGGAGCGAGAGGGTCATGTCTCTCAGTCTGAGCTGTGAATAACACTGAACACATGTTTTGTAAACTGTGAGTGGTTTTACTGACCTGTCAGTGCCCTTAATGTGGTTTGAAAATACAGTTTGGAAATGCTAAAGCTGTGTTGCCTTTGGTTTGGAAATGCTAAAGCTGTGTTGCCTTTGGTTTGGAAATGCCAAACCTGCGTTGCCTTTGGTTTGGAAATGCCAAACCTGCGTTGCCTTTGGTTTGGAAATGCTAATGCTGCGTTGCCTTTAGTTTGGAAATGCTAAAGCTGTGTTGCCTTTGGTTTGGAAAGGCTAAAGTTGCCCTGCCTTTGGTTTGGAAATGCTTAAGTTGCCTTGCCTAATTAAAGTTGCCTTGCGTAATTAAAGTTCCCTTGCCTAATTAAAGTTGCCTTGCGTAATTAAAGTTGCCTTGCCTAATTAAAGTTGCCTTGCCTAATTAAAGTTGCCTTGCCTTCTTTATAATTAAAAGTCAAATCTTGATCACTTACAGTTTGTGCTTTATATTGATTTTAGAAAAAACGCTACCACACGGCTGTGATTTTTGGCCATCATTGAGTATGATGGCCAAAAATCACAGCCGTATAGCTCATCAAGTGCCGAGGATTTAAAAAGTAGTGTTTAAAAAAAGTTGAGATTTTCTCTCTCCTGTCAATCATGCCATGAAGGCCATGCCCCTTCTGGTGTGGGGGCGGGACTATAAAGCCCGGAAGTGTGGGTGTGGCTCAGTCTCTGCAAGATGGATGTGGGAGATGTCATGACTCGCTGTCTTTAATGGCCTTGCGCCCTGCTTGAAATTGTATGAAACTGGACTTGAATTTGGAGGCCTTGCACCCTGCTTGAAATGGAATCTCAAGGAATAGCCGTGAGTCAACTGCCAGCCCACCAGCCGTGAGTGAGTGAGCTGCTAGAACAGCAGAAAATGCCAAATGAAGATCTAACAATTATTTCTATAGATGCAGAAAAAGCTTTCAACCAAGTGGAATGGTCTTATCTTTTCACAGCGTTGGAAAAATTTCAATTGGGAGAAAACTTTATGGTTGAAGCTTTTATACACTAATCCGACAGCTAGAATACTGACAATACTAAAGGACTGTGCTGTACAGCTGTCGGAGGTATTTACGAGGATCTTTAACCTGTCTCTATCTCTGGCAATGGTCCCCATGTGCCTGAAGACAGCTACCATAGTGCCAGTGCCGAAAAAGTCTAAAGTCACCAACCTTAATGACTACCGCCCGGTTGCCCTAACTCCAATACCAATGAAGTGCTTTGAAAGGCTGGTCCTCTCCCACATCAAATCCAGCATCCCTGCATCATTGTACTCTCATCAATTTGCATACAGGGCAAATAGATCCACAGAGGATGCCATCTCTGTGGCTCTTCACATTGTCCTGACCCACCTGGAAAGACAGGGAACCTACGTGAGGATGCTCTTCATTGACTATAGCTCTACCTTCAATATGGTCATCCCCACCAAGCTCACCACCAAACTCCACCAGCTAGGCCTCAGCTCATTGATATGCGATTGGATCCTGAATTTTCTGACGGAGCGACCGCAGGCAGTGAGACTGGGGCCGCACCTGTCCTCCACTATCACACTGAGCACCGGCACACCACAGGGCTGTGTACTGAGCCCCATGCTCTACTCCCTCTTCACCCACGACTGTGTTCCTGCATTCGACACCAACACCATTGTCAAATTTGTCATGACGACACAACGGTGATCGGGCTGATCACCAACGATGATGAAACAAACTACAGAGCGGAGGTGCAGAACCTGGCGGACTGGTGCCCACGGAACAACTTGTCGCTAAACACCTCCACGACCAAGGAGCTGATTATCGACTTGAGGAGGTCACAGAATGGGGAATACGCCCCAATCTCCATCCACGGTGACAGTGTGGAGAGAGTGTCCAGCTTTAAGTTTCTGGGCACTCACATCTCAGAGGACCTCACATGGTCCACCAACACCACAGCGCTGGTCAAAAAGGCACAGCAAAGACTGTTCTTCCTAAGAACATTGAAACGGACTGGTCTGCCCCAACAGCTGCTGATGACCTTCTACCACTGCACCACAGAGAGCATACTAACGTATGGCATCTCTGTGTGGTATCTCAGCAGCGCGTCGTCCACAGAGCGCAAAAAATCATTGGGACGCCGCTACCAGCCTTGGAGGGCATCTACCGCACTCAGGAAGGCCGTCAGCATCCATAAAGACTCCTCTCACCCTTGTAATGGACTGTTCGAAAAACTCCATTCCGGCAGACGCTACAAGGCCTTCTACGCCCGGCACCTCCAGACTCAGGAACAGCTTCATCCCCAGAGCTATAGCGGCTCTGAATCGGCCCTGATGAGTGCCCCCCCCCCATGGACCGTCTCCCTTGGATGGTTCATCACACAGACACATCTGCACTTTAGTCTGTTTTGGTTTTGACTGTTTTACTGTTCTAATGTTCTTTTCACAAACCTTGTTCTCGGGGTATCTAAAGCTAAATTCTATTACTGGTTTAAGTTATGACATCGGATGGAGTTGCAAACCAAATCTCGTTGCACTTATGTGTAATGACAATAAAATATATTATTATTATTATTATTAAATCAAATGCTTTCACCTAAATTTTATTTATCGAGGGGTAACAGACAAGGATGTGCCCTTTCTCCAATGTTATTTGCTTTAGCCATAGAACCTCTTGCCGAGAGTATCAGGTCCTATTCAGGCATTTATGGATACAATACCAAATATACCACCAATAGAATCTTGTTATATGCAGATGATGTACTTCTATACATTACTAATCCCCAAGTTAGCATTCCAAATGTTCTAAACACTATAGAACAAATTGGTTATTTCTCTGGATACAGAATAAATTGGAATAAAAGTGAATTCATGCCAATAAAAAGAACAAGACCCTTCTCAACTCCAACAATTTCCTTTCAGAATCGTAAACTGAAAAGATCAGATATCTTGGAATTTATGTGACTAGAAAGTATTCCTCTCTGTTTAAAATATACTTCCCACCATTAATCACTAAACTATATGCCTACATTCAATTTTGGAAAACGCTTCCTATCTCCCATATTGATAGATTAAATGCCATAAAGATGATCTTCCTTCCGCAACTTTTATATTTATTTCAATCAATACCAATATATCTCCATAAAAGCTTTTTAAAAAAAATTGATTCTATTGTCACTAACTTTATTTGGGACTACAAAACTCATAGAATACACAAAAGACATATGTGCAAATCCAAAGAAAATGGAGGATTAGCTCTACCTAATTTTATTTTTTACTACTGGGCAACTAATATTAAATATATAACTTTCTGGTTGGACGATACATGTCAACATGTAAATTGGTTAGAAATGGAGAGGGAAGATTGTTTGCCTTTTAGTGTAGGCTCGATCCTCCTATCTCCAATACATTTGAATAAGTCAACGTATAAACAAAATCTGATAATACATAGTACTATCCGTATCTGGAAAAGTACTCAATTGAGAAACATGTCTCTCCTTCTTCCTATTGCAAACAATCCCTCGTTTAAACCGACTACTTTAGATATGGTGTTTGTTCAATGAAAGAACCTGGGAATCTATAATGTGGGAGACCTCTATAAGAATGGGACTCTCTTCTTTTCAAGAACTACAGGAGAAATATCACTTGAACGGCAACAATTTTTTTAGATACCTTCAAATCCGAGATTACGTGGAAACATATCCACAAGACTGTCCTCTTATGGGTCCAGATATATTAGACGATTGTTTGAATAGACATGCCGATACAAGTAAGTTGATATCTTACATTTATAACACTCTTCTAAATATTGACACCCCACCTTCTGAGATTTATAGGCGAGCATGGGGGGACGAGCTGGGTTTGCCCATTTCGAAAGATATATGGGAGGAAAACCTACTATACATACATTACTGAGTCTGAAGAAGGGTCTCGACCCGAAACGTCGCCTATCTCCTTCGCTCCTTAGATGCTGCTGCACCCGCTGAGTTTCTCCAGCTTTTTGTGTAACCCCCATACATACATTACTGTTCTTTAAATTCCAGGCATTGCATGATACAATTCAAAGTATTGCATATACTACTCAAAGACCAAATTGAACAAGATCTTCCCAACTGTCTCGCCTCTCTGTGACAAATGTCACTTTCCAAAAAGCCACCCATTCTTTTGTTTTTTTTTGTTTTTTTTAATTTTAAATTTTATTAGAAGTACAGGAATAACCAAGGTGCCTAATCTATATTGATATATTCCATTTTATGTACAGCTTGTATGTATTTCTTCACAAAGTCTCAGATCTGAAGATATTTGAAATATTGGTTATTTTTCAGTTTAAATTTTAATTGTAATTGTTGGAATGATAACAGATTTCCCATTTCATACATATCACCGGTCCTTTTAATTCCCATTCTTTCCCATTGATTATATGTTTTATCAATAAGAGATGGTTTAAATGAAGTATTATTCACTATCGGCATTAACAATGATAGGTTTCTTAATTTTAAGGATAATTCTATTTGTTTCCAAATTCTTATTGTATCATGTATAATTGGGTTATTCTTATATATTGTGTTGTTCAGTTTTATCGCTCCTATGTTACAAGGAGAACAGTCTTCTTTCTCCAGTCTTATCCATTCTGTCTGTTGGGTAGAATTGTCCAAACAGTAAATTATATTCTTAATATGCACTGCCCAATAGTAATACAAAAGTTCACAAGTGAACGTCCCCCAACGTCTTTTGGTTTGCACAAGTGCTTCTTTGAATTCTGTGTGATCTATAGTCCCAGATCAAATTAGTAACATTAGAGTCTAGTTTAAAAAAAAAGTGTTTTTGATATATATAATGGTATAGATTGAAATAGGTATAATATTTGTGGTAAAAATATCATTTTTATAGCGTTTATTCTGCCTATTAATGATAACGGAAGTGTTTTCCAGAATTTAATCTACGCATTGAGTTTATTTAATAAAGGCATAAAATTAGCATTAAATAATGCTTTGCATTTTCTGGTAATTTGAATACCCAAATACTTAAATTTTTCTGTTGCAATTTTAAAGGGGAATTTTAATAGGTGTGTAGATTCTTGAGGCTTGAACGTCATGATTTCACTTTTATTCCAATTTATTCTATATCCAGAAAAAGAACCAAATTCCTCTATTAAATTTAATAAGTTTGGTATGCTCGCTTGTGAATTTGTAATGTATAAAAGTATATCAACTGCATATAATAAAATTTTATTATTTGAGTCCCTAGTATTATATCCCTGAATATTCAGATGAATTCTTACATTTTCAGCCAGGGGCTCTATCATAAGGGCAAATAGCAGAGGTGATAAAGCACATCCCTGCCTATTGCCCCTCGATAATTGAAATTTTGGAGATAACATATTATTGGTTAATATTCTTGCCGTCGGTTTATCATATAATAATTTTACTTATACTATAGAATTCTCTCTCAAATTAAATGTTTGCAATACTTTATATAAATACTGCCACTCTAACTGATCAAATGCTTTCTCTGCGTCCAGAGAAACAATTGATATATCTTCTTCCTCCGTTTTATGTGAGTACATTATATTAAACAGGCGCCTCAAATTATTAAATGAATGTTTTTTGGGTATAAACCCCGTTTGATCAGGATTTATCAATTTACTAATATATTTACTCAATCTTCTTGCTAAGGTCTTTGCTAAAATTTTCTGATCTGTATTTAAAAGTGATATAGCTCTATATGAGCCCGGTTCATCTAAATCTTTATCTTTTTTTGGTATAAGCGTAATAGTTGATTCAGCTAATATTTCTGGTAATTTATTTTCTTTAAAGGCATGAGTATATAAATTAAGTAAGCGTGGAGCTGTTATCTCGTGAAATCTTTTATAAAATTTGTTACTAAAACCATCTGGTCCAGGCGTCTTACCATTTTTCAACGATTTTATGTTTCACCTATTTCTTCAAGTGTAATCTGAGCTCCTAATTCCTCTTTTTCTGACAGGTGAAGTTTTGGAAAATTACAGCTATCTAAAAAAAATTATAATTTTACTATCTTCTATTTTAGTTTTAGATGTATACAAATTTTGATAAAATTGAGCAAATCTATTCTTAATATCCTTAGGTAATGTTAGTAATTCACCTTTCTCTGATTTAATTTTAGTGATAGTATTTTCCTTTTCATGTTTTTTCAATTGACGAGCTTAGAGTTTATGTGGCTTGTCACCAAATTCGAAATGATCCTGTTTTGTGATTTGGAATAATCTTATTACTCTTGCCGATAAAATTCGATTAAGTTTAAATTTCAATAGTATTATCTTATGTTTATCTGTAGTTGGATCTTTGGCATTATCTAACTCTAATTGTCTAATTTCGTGTTCTAGCATCTGTTGTTCTGTCTTATTCTTTTTATTTTGAAAAATTCGATATGAGATTATAACTGATAAATGCCTTGAAAGCTTCCCATAATAGAGAAGATGAAATACCTCGTGTTTCATTTGTCTAAAAAAAAATCATTTGTTGTTTTAAATATTTATAGCCTTGTGGGTCATTTAGAATGTGTGTGTTAAACCTCCAGAAAGATTTTTTACCAGGCATTCCCTCAAATTTTAATAGAAAAGTCAACGGAGAATGATCGGAAATAATACATTGTTTATTCTTTTGTATCCTGTATAAAAATACAAAACTTCTGAACGGGAATATTCAATATCATTTCTAAAACACTTAAAATTCAATTGGAATCAGATTCAACATTAATAATATTAGGAATGTCAGAGGGCTGCCCTAAGTTAACGATATTCCAAAGACGCTTCCTTGACTATGGTTGAATAACTGCGAAAAAACTTATACTTAAATTCTGGAAAAAGATAACAGTTCCCATAGTGAAGATGTGGATCACAGAAATGACCAAGCCACTACATTTAGAAAAAATAAGGCTTGTTTTGTCTGACAAATCAGATCAATTTTCCAAAATATGGTCTCCGTTCATTGAATTTCTTCAACAACGTAATGGTTGAACACAAATTCAAAACCGACGTTAGGGTCGGGTGAGCGAGCGTATGGAAGGGCTGTGGGATATATCTCCGTGTTGTTTTCACTTCTTCGTTAGTTCAGGGGTTTTTCTTTTTTATTTTTTTTATCTTTTACGAAATTCTTTCTTTTCTTTTTCCTTTCTTCTTCCTTTCCCTTCTTTCCTTTTTTCTTTTTTCCAATTTACTTATTAGTTTATAAAATATTAAAACTGAAGCAGTACGAAAATTGTCGATTACTTTCTCCTTGTACAATTGCTTCTAATGAAATAAATATCTTTAAAAATAGATAAATAAAATAATCCATTCGGCCCACAATGTCCATACTAGCCCTTTGGAAACCAGTCCCTTCAGCCCACGACACCCATACTAGCAGCCCAGAAAGCACCCCCCACTAGCCACCAATATTGGAATTGGTGGAGAGGTGGAATATTGCGTTGGGGTACGAGCCTTCCAGTGAGATGCTGGGAAGGAAGGCGCTCTCTCTTTCTCTCTCTCTCTCTCTCTCTCTCTTTATTCCTCTCCCCCCCCCCCCACACCCCCCCTCCCCCCCCCCCCCCCCGCTGATTTCCGCGAAAACGGCTCCACCTACGGTTGTCATTTTTGGACACCTCACTCAGAGCCCCCCCTCCGCCTTCCTGGACCGGAGGAATTTTCCCATTGATTAAATATCAGAGAGATATTAATGTTTTTTTTAAATTTGCCATTCTCTCTGCTGCCCCCGCTGGCGGCAGGGGGGAGGGACTTTAAAACCTGGAAGTGTCGTGCCTCACTCTGCCAGACCCAGGAAGTGAGAGGGTCACGGTTCTCTGAGCTGCGAATAACACTGAACGCATGTCTACTCCACGGTGAGTCCCCTCGATGTGGCTGCTGCCAAATTGTTTGCCTCGCCTTTTAAAAAGTTTGTGTTCACCAAATGAATTTTGGTTGTCAAGTGGCTGCTGCCAAATTGTTTTCCTCGCCTTTTAAAAAGTTTGTGTTCACAAAATGAATTTTGGTCGTCAAGTGGCCGCTGCTAAACTGTTTGCCTCGCCTTTTAAAAAGTTTGTGTTCACAAAATGAATTTTGGTTGTCAAGTGGCTGCAGCCAAATTGTTTGCCTCTCCTTTTAAAAAGTTTGTGTTCACAAAATGAATTTTGGTTGTCAAGTGGCTGCTGCCAAATTGTTTGCCTTGGCTTGGTTTTTAAAATCGTTGCAACAGTTTTCGGATGGATAAAGCGTGAATAAACATTTTATTAGATCAGGACTGTGTTTAATTGCAAAATTGGCGCTCATTCTGTAACTTCCGCTTAGTGGCAAGATGGCGCCGCTGCCGTCATTTCCAGTTAGCGTCAAGATGGCACTGACTGCGTCATTTCCGGTTCGTGGCAAGATGGCGCTGACTGCAGAAGGCATAGTGAAGACATTGTTGAATAATTCAAGAGAGCTTACTGCTCTGTCTATGGTGAGTGTGTTTGTTGGACGTTATTTAAAGCACGTTTTTGCTTCACCAACAGGCGCCTCTACAGGAGGCTTTGAATCATTCGGTTTACACACTATGTTTACCACGTTCTGAAGTTACTTGGCATTTTCGTATTGGTTGTGAGTTTGTGTGAGTGTGTGTGTGTGTGTATATGTGTGTATATGTGTGTGTGAGAGTGTCTGTGTGTGTATATGTGTGTCTGAGAGTCTGTGTGTGTATATGTGTGTGTGAGAGTGTCTGTGTGTGTATATGTGTGTGTGAGAGTGTCTGTGTGAGGTGGAGGGAGTGTGTGTGATCAACAAATAACAAATAGTACAAATAATATAGTCTTTCGTAGTTCAGAGCTGATTCGTTACATAGAAACATAGAAATTAGGTGCAGGAGTAGAGGCCATTCGGCCCTTCGAGCCTGCACCGCCATTCAATATGATCATGGCTGATCATCCAACTCAGTATCCCGTACCTGCCTTCTCTCCATACCCTCTGATCCCCTTAGCCACAAGGGCCACATCTAACTCCCTCTTAAATATAGCCAATGAACTGGCCTCAACTACCCTCTGTGGCAGAGAGTTCCAGAGACCCACCACTCTCTGTGTGAAAAAATTCCTTCTCATCTCGGTCCTAAAGGATTTCCCCCTTATCCTTAAGCTGTGACCCCTTGTCCTGGAACTCCCCAACAATCTTCCTGCATCTAGCCTGTCCAACCACTTAAGAATCTTGTAAGTTTCTATAAGATCCCCTCTCAATCTCCTAAATTCTAGAGAGTATAAACCGAGTCTATGCAGTCTTTGTTCATAAGACAGTCCTGACATCCCAGGAATCAGTCTGGTGAACCTTCGCTGCACTCCCTCTATGGCAATAATGTCCTTCCTCAGATTTGGAGACCAGAACTGTACGCAATACTCCAGGTGTGGCCTCACCAAGACCCTATACAACTGAAGTAGAACCTCCCTGCTCCTATACTCAAATCCTTTTGCTATGAAAGCTAACATACCATTGGCTTTCTTCACTGCCTGCTGTACCTGCATGCCTACTTTCAATGACTGGTGTACCATGACACCCAGGTCGCGCTGCATCTCCCCTTTTCCTAATCGGCCACCATTTAGATAGTAGTCGGTTTTCCTATTTTTGCCACCAAAGTGGATAACCTCACATTTATCCACATTATACTGCATCTGCCAAACATTTGCCCACTCACCCAGCCTATCCAAGTCACCTTGCATTCTCCTAGCATCCTCCTCACAGCTAACTCTGCCCCCCAGCTTAGTGTCATCCGCAAACTTGGAGATATTGCCTTCAATTCCCTCATCCAGATCATTTATGTATATTGTAAATAGCTGGGGTCCCAGCACTGAGCCTTGCGGTACCCCACTAGTCACTGCCTGCCATTGTGAAAACGACCGGTTAACTCCTACTCTTTGCTTCCTGTTTGCCAGCCAGTTCTCTATCCACATCAATACTGAACCCCCAATGCCATATGCTTTAAGTTTATATACTAATCGCTTATGTGGGACCTTGTCGAAAGCCTTCTGGAAGTCCAGATACAGCACATCCACTGGTTCTCCCCCATCCACGCTACTAGTTACATCCTCGAAAAATTCCACAAGATTCGTCAGACATGATTTACCTTTCGTAAATCCATGCTGACTTTGTCCAATATTCGTTATGGCTGTCAGGAAGAGGCTGTTCCTCAATGTGGAAGTTACAGTTTTCAGTTTACAAAAATCGGACGTGACTCCAGAAGTCGGGCATAAGTCAGTCCGTCCACAAGCCGTGATTCAGTCTGTCAGTCCAGAGGCCATGAGTGAGTCAGTCAGTCCAGAGACGATGAGAATTATTAAGTTATTTCTTGTTGTGTTCTGCTGCTCACTGCCTCTTGATGGCTATATGCTGTTGATAAAAAAAGAGACAATTTTAATATAGAGAGATTGAGTGGTTGAAATGTGTTGTCATTCTCAATCCTCTGGACTCACTGAAGAATTTGTGCAAAACATTTTTTTGAGGCGGGGCAACGATGTGGTGACCTACTCATGGCCTCTGGACTCACTGCCTTGGGACTAACTCATGGTCTCTTACCAATCGGCGGTGGCCAGTGCCATCTTCATCGCTGCCGTGTGCCGGGGCAGCAGGGGCGAAGGCCGCGGACGCTGACAGGATCGACAAGCTCGTCAGGAAGGCCGGCTCCGTCCTGGGGGCGGAGTTGGATTCATGCGAGATGGTCTCGGAGGGGAGGATGCTCCTCAAACTGCAGAGAAAATCCTGAACAATACATCTCACCCCCTCCTTGATCAACCTGAGGAGCACCTTCAGCAACAGACTGGTGCCACCAAGATGCAGCGCAGGAGATCCTTCTTCCCTGAGGCTATCAAACTGTACAACTCCTCCCCCTCTCTGTCGTGGGGTAGACTGAGACTGACACCCCCCCCGCCCACCGCCCCAATCTTTACATATCCCCCAAGCCTTTCCACATCAATTTAATTTCATGTTTCATGTATCTTGTGTTTTTATTACTATTGGCAGATCAATTTCCCTCCTGGGATAAATAAAGTTCTATCGTATAGTATCATATATATATATATATGTGTGAGTGTGTCATTGTGTGTATGTATGTATATACAGTATGAGTATGTGTGTATATATTCTGCAACCAGAGAGCAGTCCTGAACTATCCACTTCATCGCTAAACCTCGGACTATCCTTGATCGGACTTTACTGACTTTACCCTGCACTGAACGTCATTCTCTTATCATTTGATTTGTACGGGTGTCAGAGGTTATGACGAGGAGGCAGGAGAATGGGGTTAGGAGGGAGAGATAGATCAGCCATGATTGATTAGTGGAGTAGACTTGATGGGCCGAATGGCCTCATCCTACTCCTATTCCTTATGACCTTATGTATCTGTACACTGTGAATGGCTCGATTGTAATCATGTATTGTCTTTCTGCTGACTGGATAGCACGCAACAATATTGATTTAATAGATGAATAATCTTCTGACAATTTAAAAATTAAAACAGCTTAATAATGCTCCTTGGGATGTCTTGTAAATATAGGTTGCTGCAATTACATGTCCTATTATGATCAGATTACCTACATTCTTAGTTTAGTTTAGAGCTATAGCGCGGAAACAGGCCCTTCGGCCCACCCGAGTCCGTGCCGGCCAGCGATCGCTGCCATTAACACTATCCTACACACACCGGAGACATTTTACACTTATACCAAGCCAATTAACCCACAAACCTGTACGTGTTTGGAGTGTGGGAGGAAACTGAAGTTCTCAGAGAAATCCCACGCAGGTCATGGGGAGAACGTGCAAACTCCGTACAGACAGCACCTGTAGCCGGGATCGAACCCGGGTCTCCAGCGCTGTGAGGCAGCGACTCTACCGCTGCGCCACTTGTACCTTGTACCTTCCGAAGAGTCCACCAGGGACTAGACTGGAAGTTGGACAATTTTTTGTTAAATATTTTTATTAGAAGTAAGTACATATCAAAAGAAGAATATACATGTCGCACACATTCTTAACATTATTAATATTAACAATTATTTCTAATTTGTACTTCTATGTATTTTTCATTTTTAATATAGATAGGAAATAAAAGAGAAAAATAAAATAAAAATAGAAATTCAGAAAGATGAATGAAGTATTAAGCAGTTTGTACATCATTGGAGATATATCCATGGATTATTATATGTAAATCTTCATCTATTCCTTCATTCAGGCTTCAGTCAGGTTCTCGCACCGAACCATTTTGACCCTTTAAATATTCAATAAATGGAGACCATATCCCTCTGAAATGACCCAACTTGCCCAGAAGGACAAGTCTTAATCTTTCCAGATGAAGTGTCTCCGACAAAAGTTGGACAATTTTATACTGGACAATATTTTACATTTATCAAGCCAATTAACCGCCAATTGACCTGCACTCATCTCCAAACTAAATTAAAAAATGAGAACCGAGCAGTGTGATCGGGTGGACGAGCAATCATTGTTGAATACAGTGACTAGTTTAATCGTTCAATCAGGCTGCCCTTAATTTGGTGATTAACCTGCAATACAATTTTCAGCATTATTTTATTCTCAGAGAGATGAGGCACAGAAATATCCCTTCAGCACATTGAGTCCACACTAACTAACAACCAACGCACTACACTTATCCCATATTAATCACCCTATTTTTCAGAAAATCAAGAGAGTTCTATTGCTGGCGTCCTGCCAGTATTTACCCTCACTCACTGTTACTGCCTCGAAAAGGCAGCCAGCATCGTCAGGGACCCACACCCACCCTGGCCACTCGCCATCAGGAAGAAGGTACAGGAGCCTGAAAACTGTAACGTCCAGGTTCAGGAACAGCTTCTTCCCTGCGGCCACCAGGCTATTAAACACGACATCCTCCAAAGAAGCTCTTTTCCATTTTGTTATAGTTCCAGCCTCAACTACCTCCTCTGGCAGCTCGTTCCATACAACCCACCGCCCTCTGTGTTGGAAAACGTTGCCCCTCAGGTTCCTATTAAATAATTCCCCTCCCACTTTAAACCTATGGCCTCTGGCTTCCTGATTACCCTACTCTGAGAAAAAAGACTGTACATTTACCCAGTCGATTCCCTCAGAGTTTATACAATAGACAATACACGCAGGAGTAGGCCATTCTGCTCTTTGAGCCAGCACCGCCATTCAATGTGATCATGGCTGATCATCCCCAATCAGTACCTCGTTCCTGCCTTCTCTCCATATCCCCTGACTCCGCTATTTTTAAGAGGCCTATCTAGCTCTCTCTTGAAAGTATCCAGAGGACCAGCCTCTATCGCCCTCTGAGGCAGAGAATTCCACAGGCTCACAACTCTCTGTGCGAAAAAGTGTTTCCTCATGTCCGTTCTAAATGACTCACCCCTTATTCTTAAACTGTGGCCCCTGGTTCTGGACTCCCCCAACATCGGGAACATGTTTCCTGCCTCTTGCATGTCCAAACCTTTAATAATCTTATATGTTTCAATAAGATCTCCTCTCATCCTTCTAAATTCCAGAGTATACAAGCCCAGCCGCTCCATTCTCTCAGCATATGACAGTCCCGCCATCCCAGGAAATAACCTGGTGAACCTGCGCTGCACTCCCTCAATAGCAAGAACGTCCTTCCTCAAATTAGGGGACCAAAACTGCACACAATACTCCAGGTGTGGTCTCACTAGGGCCCTGTACAACTGCAGAAGGACCTCTTTGCTCCTATACTCAACTCCTCTTGTTATAAAGATCAACATGCCATTTGCTTTATTCACTGCCTGCTGTACCTGCAGACCCCTTCCACCCCAGCAACGGACTGTTCCAGCTGCTACGGTCAGGCAAACGCCTCCGTTGCCGCGCTGTGAGAACGGAGAGGATGAGAAGGAGTTCCTTCCCAGAGGCCATTCGGCCTGTCAACTCCTATCTCACCAGGGACTAACTCTACTACCTTTATGTACCACAATACCGCCCACAATATTTAATATGAAAAAGAACACGTGATTCTGTTCCATTCTGTTTGTAGTTTGTTGGTTGTTTGTTTGTGTGTTTTTTGCACAAAGTCCGCGAGCATTGTCACTTTTCATTTCACTGCATATCCCGTATGTGTATGTGACGAATAAGCTTGACTTGACTTACTTTCATTGACTGATGAACAAGGACCCCCAGATCCCATTGTACTTCCCTTATTCCCAATTTGACACAATTTAGATAGTAATCTGTCTTCGTTTTTGCTACCAAAGTGGATAACCTCACATTTATCCGCATTAAACTGCATCTGCCATGCATCTGCCCACTCCCCAAACCTGTCCAAGTCACCCTGCATTCTCATAGCATCCTCCTCACAGTTCACACTGCCACCCAGCTTTGTGTCATCTGCAAATGTGCTAATGTTACTTTGAATCCCTTCATCTAAATCATTAATATATATTGTAAATAGCTGGGGTCATAGCACCGAGCCTTGCGGTACCCCACTAGTCACTGCCTGCCATTCTGAAAAGGACCCGTTAATCCCTACTCTTTGTTTCTTGTCTGCCAACCAATTTTCTATCCATGTCAGCATTCTACCCCCAATACCTTGTGCCTTAATTTTGCCCACTAATCCCCTATGTGGGACCTTATCAAAATCCAGGTACACTACATCCACTGGCTCTCCCTTGTCCATTTTCCTAGTTACATCCTCAAAAAATTCCAGAAGATTTACACCTTTATAACATTGCACCTTAGACTCCTGCGCTTCAAGGAATAAAGTCCCAACTTGCGCAACCTCTCCCCACAGCTCGGCCTTCCGTGTCCTGGCAACATCCTCGTAAATCCTCTCCGCACGATTTCTTTTTTTTTTCCACTTTAGTTTTTATTGCTTTTATGTATACGCAAATAAAACACAAATATAACAACGAAACATACAACATTACAGTGAAACGTACAACAGTGCAGCGGGGGGTTCAGTTTACAATTGATGATGCAGTATACAGTAGCAATGTTACAAAATTTTGAGATTTTAAAAATCAAGTCTGCAATTTATCCCATCAGATAAAGCATAAAAATAAGTTTAATTTGACACCTAATTCACTTTCATATCTTCAGTATTACAAAGGTTAGGGCCATTTTCATACTCGGAAATTAGCAACTTGCTTCCTATTGCTTTACCATTGACTTGTCACAAAAGTTGTGATCAAGAACAGTCAAAAGCCCATAACTTCCTTAAAAATTAAGAGAACTTAAACAAATTTTCAGTTATTATAGATTGAAGTATTCTGAAACAAATATGAAACAATCTTACTTGGATGACCTGAAACTAAAGCATATAATTAGTTAGTTACCCAATTGTAGCCAATTACAAAATTCAATTACTAGATCTAAACATTTATCAATTTCTTAAGAAAAAAAAATTAAAGCCTAAGTGTCCAGTCACACAATAATTCACAATAAAACATGATTTTTAAATCTAATTGTCATTAATTTATAGGCCAAATTGAGGGAATTCAGTGTTTAATGCCTGTAAATTAATGGACATTTTAAACAGCTTACGAGTGGGATTTTCTGGAACGCGATGGATTACAACGTTGCGGTTGCAGTGAATTTAAACCCAATATCGGCAGGACATTTTCTGCCAGTTCATATGGGGACTAAATCACCGTTTCGCAACATGAAATATTGATTAAAGTCCCCTAAAAAAGCAAGTTTATATGTAAAAATAAACAGCTTTCACTAACCTGTCCCCTACGTAAAATCCGTCCCCGTTGTCGGCGTTCATGGCATTAGGAGCTATTTTTTATTTTACTGCAGTGATGAAGTAGTTGGGTTATTTATTTAAAAAAACGGACTTACCGGCAGTCGGAACGCATCTCCAGAAATAGATCGCACTCCGAGAAAATAAAGCTCCGGATTGCATGGAGAAACCCGCATTTTAACCCCGCCCCCCCCCCCCCTTAAAGGCGCCAAAGTCGCGCACACGGCCAGCGGCAGAACTGGAGCACCGCTAAAGGTAGGTTTTGTAACATACCTACATATACAGAACTATTTTCATATTAAAACATTTTCCAATAACTTACATTATTGTCTATAAAATTATACAGTGTTGATCTTTATTTCTATACCTAATCCATTTTCCCCATTTTCTATTAAACTCGTCTTCTTTCACTCTTAGAGAATATATCATTTTCTCCATGACAAATATTTCCTGGACTATGTCTAACCATTGTCTAAGTCTGGGTGTGCCCGCTGCAAGCCAGTTTCTTGTAATGGCCTTTCTGCCAGCTGTGAGTAGGATTTTAACCAAGTAACGGCCTTCCTTCAGCACCACTGTATTTATATTACCCAGGTATAAAATGGAACACTTGTTGCAGACTGTATATCCTAATACCTCCGTTAATTCTGAATTCACTCTGTCCCAAAATGGTTCTATTTTTGGGCAACTCCAGAAGATATGTACATGATTTGCGTCTGTTTGACCACATTGCCTCCAGCAGGTTTGCTGCCTTAGAATTTGATTGCTTTTTATGTTAGGCATAATAAAGAAACGAATCAAATGTTTCCAATTAAATTCTCTCCATTTTGTGAATTAGTGGATGTCTGTAGTGTTACACACATATGATGCCATTCTTCTTCTGAGATTGTGTTGGTCAATTCCTTTTCCCATTTAAATTTTACATAAAATGTAGTTTTTTGCTTGACATTCTATTAAACTATGATAAAGTTTAGAAATAATGCTTAATGTTTTTTGATGATACGCACTAACTATCACTTCTATCACTGGATTCTTTTCATCTAGTGCCTCCCTTTTGACCTTTTTATTGTAATAATCTCTCAGTTGGAGGTATCTAAACAAGTCTTGGTTCCGAAGTGCAAATCTATCCTTCAAATCTTGAAAACATTTTCATTAATAGTACAAAAAGCAGTAAATCCTTTCTTCATCCACTCTTTAAATGGTGAGTCATACATCCCTGGTTTAAATTCATTATCCAAAGCTATCCATCTTAAAACTTTTTGTCGTTTATTCACTTTAAGGAGTCTGGTTTCAAGCTCGATGACATCCTCCCTGTAGCTGGTTGATCAAAACTGAACGGACTGTTCCAAATGCAGCCTCACCAGCGAGTTGTAGAACATCCCAACTTCTCCACTCAGTGTGTGTTGGATGTTGGTTTCCACCAGGTGGCGCCACCGTCGTGGCAGCCTCGCCAACAGTCTGTGTGTCCTTTCTACTGTTTTTATTATTTTAAGTACATTCTAAAAGTTTGTTTCATGTTTCTCGGTTAATTTATGTGGGGGATGTGGGGGGGGGGGGGTGAATAGGGGGAAACTTTTTTCCAGTCACTTACCTCGACGGAGATGCGATTTTTCTCCGTGTGGCATCTCCGGCCCTTCCTGCGGCCTAACAACGTGTGGTGGTGCGGTCTTCCCTGGAGACCGGCCCGGAGCTTCAAGCCGCGGGCGCGGCGTGGACTTCCCGTCGTGCAGCCTGCGCTCCCTTGCCGAGGATCGCCAGTGTTGGAGCTCCGGCCGCGGGGCCCGTGGACTTTAGCACCGTGCGGTCCCCGGTAAGAAGAGGCCGACTCGGGAGCTCCATGCCGCGGAGTGCTCCGATCCGTCCCGACACCGGAGTTTCGATCATCCCGACGAGAGGGCTCGAACATCGGACCGTCGGCAGCGACGAACTGCGGAAAGTTTGAGGATGAACAAAGGATGAAGATGACTTAACTTTACTGCCTTCCATCACAGTGAGGAATGTTGGTTCCACTGTGGTGGATGTTTATGTTAAATGTTATTTTATGTGTTTATTGTGTTCATGGCTGCATAGTAACTCAAATTACACTGTACCTCAGTGACAATACACACGAACTTGAACTTGAAACCGAAGATGGACACAAAATGCTGGAGTAACTCAGCGGGACAGGCAACATCTCTGCGGTGACATTTCGGATCGATTCCCTTCTTCAGTCTGACCCAACGTACCAGAATCCGTCTTGACCACCCTATCTATCTGTGAAGGTAGATAAAAATGCTGGAGAAACTCAGTGGGTGAGGCGGCATCTATGGAGCGAAGGAATAGGTGACGTTTCGGGTCTTCAGACGGAAGAAGGGTCACCTATTCCTTCGCTCCATAGATGCTGCCTCACCCGCTGAGTTTCTCCAGCATTTTCTGTCCACCTTTGATTTTTCCAGCGTCTGCAGTTCTTTCTTAAACAATTATCTATCTGTTTCAGGGAACTCTGTACCTGCACGCCTAGATCACACTGCTCCACAACACCCCCCAGAGCCCTGCCATTCACCGTAAAGGTTCTGCCTTGGTTTGACTAGACTGAAGAAGGGTCTCGACCTGAAACGGCACCCATCCATGTTCTCCAGAGATGCTGCCTGACCTGCTGAGTTACTCCAGCACTCTGTGTCCTTTTGTGTATTAACCAGCATCTTAACCTCTTTGTTTCTACATTTTCACTGCCCCACTGTGAAATGTCGGCAAGGGATGTCTACTTTGAAGAGGTTCTCCTCCTCCCAGGAATGAGCGGGTTAACCTATGATGAGCGTTTGTCGGCACTGGGCCTGTACTCGCTGGAGTTTAGAAGAATGAGGGGGGTTCTCATTGAAACATACAGAATAGTGAATGGCTTGGATAGAGTGGATGTGGAGAGGATGTTTCCACTAGTGGGAGAGTCTAGGACTAGAGGGCACAACCGTAGAATTAAAGGACGTCCTTTTAGGAAGGAGATGTGGAGGAATTTCTTTGGTCAGAGGGTGTTGAATGTGTGGAATTCATTGCCACAGAGGGCTGTGGAGGCCAAGTCAGTGGATATTTTTAAGGCAGAGATAGATAGATTCTTGATTAGTACGGGTGTCAGGGGTTCTGGGGAGAAGGCAGGAGAATGGGGCTTGGAGGGCGAGATAGATCAGCCATGATTGATTGGCGGAGTAGACTTGATGGGCCGAATGTCCTAATTCTACTCCTATCACTTTTGACCTTATGACCTCTCTGCCGGGGGTTTTGTGAGACCCTCTCCCACTGCGATTCCCGATGTGATTCCCGAGAGTGAAGAAGGGTCCCGACCCGAAACATCATCTATGCATGTTCTCCAGAGATGCTGCCTGACCCGCTGAGTTACACCAGCTCTTTACTTCAGCATTTTGTGTCTTTCAACAGGGGTCCCCACCTGAATCGTCACCTGTTCCTTTTCATCACACTCCGTACAGACCACCCGAGGCCAGGATCGAACCCGGGTCTCTGGCGCTGTGAGGCAGCAGCTCCACCGATGTGACACCGTGCCTTATGAACATATTTGGTGTCATTCCCACTCTTCTGTAACATTACATCCCCTGTGCCCTCCAGTCCTAGACTCTCCCCCTAGTGGAAACATCCTCTCCACATCGACTCTATGAGAGGAATAGATCGGGTAACCTCACAGAGTCTCTCGCCCAGACTAGGGGAATCGAGGACCAGAGGACGTAGGATCAAGGTGAAGGGGGAAAAGATTTAAAAGGAATCTGAGGGGTAACTTTTTCACACAGAGGGTGGTGGGTGTATGGAACAAGCTGCCAGAGGAGGTAGTTGAGGCTGGGACTATCCCAACATTTAAGAAACAGTTATGGCCCTGCCTCACGGTGCGAGTCAACCCAAGAGTGACCCCAAGTGAAAGAAAAAAAACAGACTCGTGGTTATGCACGAGATTCAAAGTTTATGGTCAAGTGTTTAACCGAGTTCCCACGGGCATGTTCTTTATGCGATGTTCCAAGGTGCTCTCCCGAGTTACCAAGTTCCTCTCCCGTTACACTTGAGCCAACCGTGAATGAAGGTATGTTTTAATAAAGCAACAATGTTAAAGAAAACATCTCCATCCTGCGGCTTTGAGTCAAAGATATAAATCAGAGCGGCTGCATCTATTAATATGACCTACAGAGGGAAAATGCGCATCAGTTTGTTGGGAGACGGAGCTCAGGGTTCGCCTCCTGAGCTGCTTTGGCGCCCAGGCGTGAGGGAGGTTGGGGGGGGGGGGGGGGGGGGGGGGGGCGTCATTAATCTGTCTGGGGTGACAAGGCTCTTGGGTTAGGAGTGGTGTGCAAGGGAGTGGTGTGCAAGGGAGGCTTAATTCTCTCCGATCTCTCTGAAGCCCCGGACGAGAACAAAGGAAACCTATCTTGCCAGCGCGTACAAGCCCGTTGTATATAAGGGTCTTGACCCGAAACGTCACCTATCTCCTTCACTCCTTCACTCCTTAGATGCTGCTGCACCCGCTGAGTTTCTCCAGCCTTTTGTGTAACCCCCGTTGTATATAACTTTGCTGCTGATGCGCACACGCACTCTCTCTGCTCTCTCTCACTGCAGCTCAGAGCCCAACTTTGCCATCCTATAGTGGTAACATTCACATCGGGTCCCCTCCACACCCACACCCCCTCTCTCCGACACACACCCCCCACAAGGCAACAGGCAGCGTGAGAGACAGAGAGTTTGTAGGGTGTTGGTTTTATATAAGGATTTATTTTTTAAATTATCAGCCAAGGTCGCATTTACTTATTTTAAACAAAGTTTGGAGCGCTTGACAATACTTTTTTTTTCTCTTTGCGCTCGTTTTCAGAAAGGGTTCAGACCGCGCTTGGCTCGTTGCCCCCTTTGAACCAAGCCCTGTGAGAGGGAGGGAGGGAGGGAGGGAGGGAGGGAGGGAAGGTGTGAGTGAACAAGAGCGCCGAGGAGGAGAGGGAAATGGGGGGGTGGGGGAGTGGGTGGAGGAGAAATAGGGAAGAAGTTAGTTGTTCAGATCAGAAACCTGTAGGCTGGGAGCCATAATGGTGAAGAGCGCACCCAGTTCTTCTGAGGAGTGCATAAGAGACATCGATCCGAAGCAATGTTCCTCTAGAACTATAACTGAAACCGTGTCCACATCACCTCCTCTTGGCCGGACCGCAACGCCAAATCTACGCGTCAGGAAAATCCAATGTTCATTGATTCATCTCCATGGTTTTTATAGCTAATTTTCCGATAAATAACTGCAGTAATCACCCCCCGAAAGGGTAGGATAGGGCTGAAGCCCAGTGTTTAGACGTTGGAATGGTTTTTTTTTATCATTCTAATAGAATGATTTTCCACTCCTGTGGTAATTAAACTTTTTTTTCACTCCTAGTTTTTTTAACATATTTTTAGGATGTTAAAGCTGAATAAAATAAACACTTACGAAATGATTTCATTCATGTCTTTTGCTCATGTGACACAAATACATTATATAAAAAATTGTACACATGGGAAAATAAGACGAAAATGACCAAAAAACAAAGAATATTTAGTCGAGGGTGAATTAAATTTTGTGATTAGGACTCGAGCGTGAATGGCACTGAACTAATTTAAAGAGTTCCCACGGTAGACTCACGAATCACTAAGTTAAACGCACGGGCCACTACGTTCTTACAACGAGTCTAAATGTTTCAATTTTAAACTTGAACACTAAATTTGACTCGTGGAAAAAGTCAAACATGTTTGACTTTTTCCACGAGTTCACAAGTTTCGCGGGTACCTGCCGTTAGCGCCACGAGTGGACAAGTTGATCGCGCGAGGTCCGACGTTCCCGCTACGTTGGCTGAACGTGATCACCACGAGTGAAAACTCGGGGTCACTGGTGGGCCAACTCGCACCGTGAGACAGGGGTTTAAGACAGGTACATGGATAGGACAGGGTTTGGAGGGATGTGGACCTAACGCAGGTGAGACTAGTGTAGCTGGGGCACGTTGGGCGGTGTGGGCAAGTTGGGCCGAGGGGCCAGTTTCCACATTGTATCACTCCTTGCCTGCGCTTGGTCTCTTCGATGACGATGTTGGGGGAGTCCAGAACCAGGGGCCACAGTTTAAGAATAAGGGGTAAGCCATTTAGAACGGAGATGAGGAAACACTTTTTCACACAGAGAGTGGTGAGTCTGTGGAATTCTCTGTCTCAGAGGGCGGTGGAGGCCGGTTCTCTGGAGACTTTCAACAGAGAACTAGATAGGGCTCTTAAAGATAGCGGAGTCAGGGATATGGGGAGAAGGCAGGAACGGGGTACTGATTGTGGATGATCAGCCATGATCACAGTGAATCACCCACAATCGGTCTCCCGTTCCTGCCTTCTCCACAGACCCCTTGACTCCGCTATCTTTAAGAGCTCTATCTAACTCTCTCTTGAAAGCATCCAGAGAATTGGCCTCCACCGCCCTCTGAGGCAGAGAATTCCACAGACTCACAACTCTCTGGGTGAAAATGTTTTTCCTCATCTCCATTCTAAATGGCTTACTCTTTATTCTTAAACTGTGGCCCCTGGTTCTGGACTCCCCCAACATCGGGAACATGTTTCCTGCCTCTAGCGTGTCCAAACCCTTTATAATCTTATAGGTTTCAATAAGATATCCTCTCATCCATCTAAATTCCAGTGTATATAAGTCCAGTCGCTCCATTCTTTCAACATATGATAGTCCCGCCATCTCTGGAATTAACCTTGTGAACCTACGCTGCACTCCCTCAATAGCAAGAATGTCCTTCCTCCGATTTGGAGACCAAAACTGCACACAATACTCCAGGTGTAGTCTCACGAGGGCCCTGTACAGATGCAGAAGGACCTCTTTGCTCCTATACTCAACTCCTCTTGTTCTGAAGGCCAACAGGCCAAAACTGCACACAATACTCCAGGTGTGGTCTCACTAGGGCCCTGTGCAACTGCAGAAGGGCCTCTTTGCTCCTGTACTCAACTCCTCTTGTTCTGAAGGCCAACAGGCCATTGGCTTTCTTCACTGCTAACGGCATGTTGATACTCTTGATTCTTGATGAAACAAGCTCAGTGATCAGTCACGCATCTTTGCATTTCATCGTAAGGAAGCTGTACCTTGGGGCTTTGTGAAATTCTTCTGTCTGTTGAGGCAGCATGACGCATGATTGTAACTGCGATACAAATGTTAGTTGATCCCCGTGCACTAGCACTATCCTATACATTCTTGGGGGAGATTTACAATTTACCAAAGCCAATTAACCTACAAACCTGCACGTCTTTGGAGTGTGGGAGGCAACCGAAGATCTCGGAGAAAACCCATGTGGTCATGGGGAGAACGTACAAACTCTGCACAGAGAGCGCCCGTAGTCAGGATTGAACCCGGGTCTCTGGCACTGTGAGGCAGCAACTCTGCCGTTTTTAACAAGTCTCTACAGAATACGGGGAGACAAGGCGCTATAACTGGATTGTACAGAAGGGGGCAGGCGTGGGCTTCATCTGACATATCATTCAAAGATAGCTTCTAGAAAAAAATCTTCAATTTAGTCAAGAGTGTGATATTGTCGTATGTCGTTAAAACAGAGCAACGTCATTGTATGAATATGTATGGATATCAACGTCTCTAACTTCAAGTAACCCTTACTCCCCTTCCCAGTTCTCCAACCAGCGTATCTGTACTCAATTACGTTTTACCTGTTTGCTTTGTCCGAACAATGATCTAGTCCATATTTTCCTTGATCTCCATCCCCTTTTGTCCTGTTTTCATGCCTCACACCCCCTTATCTCTGTATCTCCCTCTCCCCTGACTCTCGGTCTGAAGAAGGGTCTCGACCCGAAACGTCGCCTATCTCTTTCGCTCCTTAGATGCTGCTGCGCCCGCTGAGTTTCTCCAGCCTTTTGTGTAACCCTCTGAATTCTCCAGCATCTGCAGTTCCTTCTTTAACACTTCTCCTAAACTTCCACGGGTGCACGGTAGAGAGCGTGCCGACTGGTTGCATCGTGGTCTGGTTTGGCAACTCGGACGTCCAAGAGCGAAAAAATCATCAAGGACCCACACCACCCTGGCCACACACTCATCTCACCACTGCCATCAGGAAGAAGGCACAGCTGCCTGAAAACTGTCCAAGTTTTGGAACAGCTTCTTCCCCACAGACATCAGGCTATTAAACACAACAACGACTAAGCTGTGAGCTGTGAACTGCACAAGATTATATTTTTATTTGTTATTCCACTCTATTTGTTATTTATTTCCCCGTTATATCCAATGTTTACATATTCACATATTCCGTTGTGCCGCAGCAAGTAAGAATGTCATTGTCCGTCCGGGATATATGACAATAACACACTCTTGCCTCCTTCTCTCCAGAGATGCTGCCTGTCCCGCTGAGCAGGTGGGACTAGTGTAGCCGGGACATGGTGGCCAGTGTGGGCACGGTGCATGAGCCTGCCTAATAGTCACAAAGAGTGATACACTGTGGAAACAGGCCCTTCGGCCCAACTTGCCCACATCGGACAACATGTCCCAGCTACACTAGTCCCACCTGGCTTGCGTGGGAGAGGTGGAGCCACTCTGGCGGCTCCGTCATGCCTGAAATGACAAAGAGCCCACAATCGTCAGCCTCTGCAGTGAAGTTGGCTCAGGTTGCCCTGTTAATCATGTAGCGAGTCAGAGCAACCTACTGCAGTCACCACCTGAGCTCAAGACAAACAGGATGCTGACGTACTCTCCAACATCTGTTCTCAGCCACTTAACAGGTTGACACAGTCTGTTGTGCTGCTACAAGTAAGAAGTTCACTGTTCTCTTGGACATTTGACAATAAAAACTATATATAGTTATATTATATACAGTGTGTGTGTGTGCGTATATATATATATATATGTGTACAGTGTATATATATGTATATATGTGTATATGCGTGTGTGTGTGTATGTATATGTGTATATATATGTATATATACATGGATATTGTAGGTGTATATATATATGTGTGTGTATGTATGTGTGTATATGTATGTATATATATATATACACACACACACACATATATATATATATACATATACACAAATATATATACGCACATATATATATATAAATATATACACACACATATATACACACACACACACACACATATATATATACACACACACACATATATATATTTATATATATATATATATGTGTGTATCTATATGTGTCTGTATGTATATGTGTGTGTATATATGTGTGTGCGCGCAGGGCTACAATCCCATTGTGACATCATAGCTGTGACTGCCACTGCAACCAAGTCATTTTTCTCAAAGTGGGGTTTTGTAAAGTTAAAAATTAGAATAACTTGTAAAATATAACATCAATCTGAACGAAACTTGGTAAAAACACAGCACAAGACAATTTGTGAGTAAGGTGGTCCAAATATTGTAACGCTATCATGTACCGTTTTGGCGTTGTTCCGGGAACACATGGGATCACAGACACGCACGCACTCAGAATCACAAACAAGATGAGGGTTTTAGTAATATACTGGACCAAGTGCAGACCCCGTTGGGTCTGCTCCCCCAACACACTGACTCCCAACCCGTAGCCCCCACGGGAGGCGTGGTCCTCCAACTCAAGCCGTTCCCGAACGTAATATTCCAGCAAGTCAAGAGAGTCAAAGAGTTTATTGTCATGTGTCCCAGATAGGACCATGAAATTCTTGCTTGCTGCAGCACAACAGAATATTGTAAGCAAATATACAGAACAGTTCAGTTCCATATACTAGGTATGTTACAAAACTTACCTTTAGCGGCACTGCAGTTCTGTCACTGGCCATGCGCACATTTGGCGCCTTTGAGAGGGGGGCGGGTTTAAAATGTGTTTTTTCTTAAGACTATTCAAATCGAATTTGAACAGACTGTTTAGTTGCTGAAGAAAAATCGCTTTGACTGACGTTTTATTAAGTTTAATAAAATTAGCTCTGGATAAGTTAATAGCAGTAGTAAATTAAAAATCATCTTCTAATGTCGTCAACGCTGACAACGGGACAGATCTCACGTAGGGGACAAGGCAAGGTACACCGTTTATTTTTTCATATAAATGTGCTTCTTAGGATGCCTTTAATCAAAATTTCACGTGGCGAAAAGGTGACTTAGGACCCATACGAACCGGCGGTATTTTTCCTGCCGATATGGGGTTTAAATTCACCGCAACCGCAAAGTTCCAATCGATCGCTTTCCACAAAAACCCACTCGCAAGACGATTTAAATGGCCATTAATTTACGGGAATTAAACACTAAATTCCTTCCATTTGGCCTATAAATTCATGACAATGAGATTTAAAAATCATGTTATATTGTGAATTCTTGTGCGAATGTTATTTGGACACTAAAACCCCTGTCTCACGGTGCGAGTTGGCCCACGAGTGACCCCGAGTTTTCACTCGTGGTGATCACGTACAGCCAACGTACCGGGAACGTCGGAACTCGCGCGATCAACTTGTCCACTCGTGGCGCTAACGGCAAGTACCCGTGAAACTTGTGAACTCGTGAAAAAAGTCAAACATGTTTGACTTTTTCCACGAGTCAAATTTCATGGTCAAGTTTAAAATTGAAACATTTAAACTTGTTGTAATATCGTAGTGGCCCGTGCGTTAACTTTAGTGATCCGTGCGTCTACCGTGGGAACTCTTTAATAGACACAAAATGCTGGAGTAACTCGCGGACCAGGCAGCATCTCTGGAGAGAAGGAATGGAGTCGAGACCCTTCTTCAGACTTACCCAAAACGCCACCCATTCCTTCTCTCCAGAGATGCTGCCAGTCCCACTGAGTTACTCCAGCATTTTGTGTCTATCTATACTTTAGTTTCGGATATGATCAAGTGTAAGAAACGCAAACCAGACTACTTTCACATCAGAGAATCCTAATGTTCCTAATTTGGCCGAGGCACTTCACTGTCCGTGTGTAGGAAGGAACTGCAGATGCTGGTTTACACCGACGATAGACACAAACATGCTGGAGTAACTCAGCGGGACAGGCATCGCATCTGGAGAGAAGGAATGGGTGATGTTTCGGGTCGGGACCCTTCTTCAGACTCCCCGCTCATTCTTCCCTCGTCGATGTGAACTTGTGGGGGTGCGAGGAATCGGGCGTCGCTGGGTAAGGGGAAGAGAGGTTTTACTGCTGAATTATGCGCAACAGAAGCATGAAGTGGGGGTAAGGTCCGTTTAAACTATCTTGTCGTCCCCCTCCCCCCCCCAATGTTGGGAGAGAGAGGGAAGAGAGTTGTGCAAACAAACCACGGGAGACTGCATCTTTGGAGGGAAATCATAAAATGTACAGGGATGTTTCGGGCCGGGACCCTAAAGGTTGACTACCTGTTTCGCAGATGCCGTTCCTAGCCCCCCTCTCACTCCTCTCCTCCCCACCCATAGTCTTTGCCTTCTCCCAATTCCACCATCCCTCGCCCCCCCCCCCCCCCCCCCAAAACCTGTCCTCGCCTGAACTGCTGAAGATAACCGAGTGCTTTAAATGCGAATCCCAGACTGCAGCAACAACACACGCCCTGAGCGGGAGAGGAACTTGGTAACTCAAGAGCAAACGGGAGGGGAACTTGGTAACTCTGGAGACGATCTCGGAACATCGCAGATTACCATACCCGTGGGAACTCGCCACAAACACTTGCACATCAACTTGGAATATCGTACACAACCACGAGTCTGTCACTCTGGGTCACTCGTGTGTCAACTCGCACCGTGAGACAGGGCCTTTAGGCTTTTTAAAAATGTTAACCTTTTCTTAAGAAATGGCTAGATGTTTAGATCTAGTAATTGAATTTTGTAATTAGCTACAATTAGGTAACTAACTCATTATATGCTTTAATTTCAGGTCATCCAAGTAAGATTGTTTCATATTTGTTTCAGAATGCTTCAATCTATAATAACTGAAAATTTCATTCAGTTCTCTTAATTTTTAAGAAAGTTATGGGCTTTTGACTGTCCTTGATCACAGCGTTTGTGTTGTCAATGGAAAAGCAATAGAGAACAATATATATATATATTTTTAAATATATATGTGTGTGTGTGTGTGTGTGTGTGTGTGTGTGTGTGTGTGTGTGTGTGTGTGTGTGTGTGTGTGTGTGTGTGTGTGTGCTCTGTTACACCTGAAACGACAGTTGTCAACTTCTGCAAAGAAGCTGGCTCAGGTTACCTTGTCATATATCCAAGGCAGAACAACATACAGTGTGTGTATATATATATATATGTGTGTGTACTAGACCAGGTGCAGACCCATTGGGCCCAGCCCCCAAGGCAATATTCCACCACTCACCCATAGCCCCCAATTGTGCAGTCGCGACTGATGAGCTCCCGTTGTGACTCCAGAGATCCCCGTTGCGACGCGAGTCACAGCAACCGTCCCCCAACTGCGCAGGCGCGGCGGGCAAGTGGGAGCGCGACTGCGATTTTTTTTTAAAGTTCAAAATGGCAATAACTTGTAAAAAATAAGATCAATGTGAACACATCTCACTCTCCCTCTTCTGCCCCCTGTTCCCCTCCTCCATTATCCTCCCTCTCCCCACCCTCCACCAGCACTCCTCTGCTTCCTCCCCTCTCCCCCTCCCTCTCCTCCTCCCTCTTCCCCCTCCGCTCCTCCATTACATTGCCATCCCTCTTCCTACCCCTATCCTCCCCCTCATCCCCAGCACTCCCTCCCTCTCCTCTTCACCCTCCTTTGCCATCTCCTCCTCACCTCCCCCACTCCCACTCACCTCTCCCGCCCTCTCCTTTCCCCTACCCTCAATCACTCCCTCCCTCCATAACCCCTCTCCCCTCATTACCCCCTCCTCTATATCGTCCTGCTCCCCCACGCCTCACCTCCCCCATATCCTCACTCCCCTCTCCCTCTATCCCCCCTCCTGCCCCACTCTCCCTCCTCACCTCCCCCATTCCCCTCCCCCTCTACCCCCTCCTCTCCCTCTATCCCCCTGCTCCCCCACTCCTCACATCCTCCCAATCCCACCCACCCACAATGATAATCGCGATTTAAAACAAAAATTAGATCCTCAATGAAAATCATGTTTTTTCTTTAACATAATCTGAACACATGGTTAGCTGTTAATGAAAACGTAAGAATTTGATTAAACCTGATTTTTAAAAAATGTAAATGAGATTCGGGATCCCATTGTGACGTCATTGTGATGCCGCTGACGGGCAGGGCAAGTCGAAAAGTGGTTTGAAAAGCGATGTTTGTAAAGTTTAAAATGTCAATAACTTGCTGCCGTTATGGTGTCTGGCCAGCAGGAGGCCACAAAATGAGTGAGCGTGTGTGTGTGTGGGGGGGGGGGTGAAGGATTTTATTTTAAAAAGTGTACATTAAAATGTCTAAATGTAATGAGGAGTGAATGGGTGAATGGAAAAGTGTAATGTGTGGCAAAATGGAAAATATCTCGGGGTTTGAAAGTGCGGTTTTGGCGAACCATGAAATCAAAGGGCAAATCTGACACACACCAGGTCGGCAGCCACACACACACACACACACACACACACAGTTTTAATAGTATATAGGTAGATAATAAAGTGGGGCCTGTTGGGCCCCGTTCCCCCAATGCAATATTGCACCACTCACCCAATCCCCCAATGCAGCCCGTTTCCCCAACGGAACCGGTCGCAGCAGGGGGGGAGGGAGAGGGAGAGGCCTTCCCGTGTGCCCGCAGCAGCTCCCCAAAACCCTGCACTGGCTGGAACCCCAGCCCAGGGTCCGGAGCCGCACTCAGGGCCCTGAGCTGTGAGTGGAGCCAGTGCGGGCTCCGGGGGCTGCTACTCCGGGCCTGTGGGGAGGCCTCTCTCTCTCCCTCACCCTCCCCTGGCTCCAGACCGCAGCGTCAAAAAGTGACTGACTGACTTTCAGTTATTTTAAAATCCCGCACCCACGGGGAGACTTTCAGTTATCCGCGGGAATGGGAGGGAGGAGCGCGGCTCCAGACCCAGTCCGTGTCTGTGTCCAGCGTGCTTTTATCTGAGACAGCGACAGCTAGTTTTTTTCATGGAAATGAGATCCCATTGTGATGTCATTATGTAGTGGAGCATGGCTCATGGGCAGTTTTTGTAAATTAGATCCCACTGTGATGTCATTGTTGCAACTGCCACTGCAACTTCATTTTTCTCAAAAGTGGGGTTTTTGAAAAGTTGAAAATGTGAATAACTTGTAAATTATAACATCAATCTGAATGAAACTTGATTTAAAAAAAACACACCACAGGGGCAATTGTGGTCCAAAAATTGTAGCCATATCGTGTACCGTTTTGGCATAATTTCAGTATCATATACACAGACATCCAACGGACATCCACACACACACATAGAAACAAACAAGATGAGAGTTTTAGTAATATGTAAGTGGGAGCCATTGGGCCCCGTTCAATATTGCACAATATTGCACCAGTCACCCATTCCTCCAACGCAATATTCCTCCACTCACCCATAGCCCCCAACTGCGCAGGTGTGGCTCATTTCCCCACATCCCCCAACATTCCTTCCTCCTCCTATTCACCCTCCTTCTTCTCTCTCCTCTCCACTCCTTCCCTCACCTCTCCCTCCCTCTCCTTTCCCCTACCATAAGTCACTCCCTACCCTCAGTCACTCCCTCCCTCCATAAACCCTCCCCCATCCCTTATTCCCTGACCCGTTGGGCCCCATTCTCCCAATGCAATATTCCACCACTCACCTGTTCCCCCAATGCAATCCGTTTCCACCACTCACCAACACAACCCGTTCCCCCAACGCAATATTCCACCACTCACCCATCGCCCCAACTGCACAGGCGTGGCTCATACACTCCCTCCCCCTCCTCTTCACCCTCCCTCTTCTCTCCCCCTCCCCCTCCACTACCTCCTGCACCTCTCCCTCCCTTTCCTTTCCCCTACCCTCAGTCACTCCTACCTTCCACCCATAACCCCTATTCAGGCTCCTGTACCTTCTGCCTGACGGTAGCGGAGAGATGAGTGCGTGGCCAGGATGGTGTGGGTCCTCGATGATATTGGCTGCCTTTTTGAGGCAGCGACTGCGATAGATCCCTTCGATGGTGGGGAGGTCACAGCCGATGATAGACTGGGCAGTGGTCACAACTTTCTGCATCCTTTTCTGCTCCTGGAAGCTCAAGTTGCCGAACCAAGCCACGCCACAGCCAGTCACAAGCCACGATGCAGCCAGTCAGCATGCTCTCTACTGTGCACCTGTAGAAGTTCGAGAGAGTCCTTTTTGACATACCGACTCTCCGTAATCTTCTCAGGAAGTAGAGGCGCTGATGTGCTTCCTTTATAATTGCATCAGTGTGCTGGGACCAGGAGAGATCTTCAGAAATGTGCACGCCCAGGAATTTGAAGTTCTTGACCCTTTCCACCATCGTCCCCTGCCTCCCTCAGCAGTGGGGTTGTAAAACATTGCATGTTGCAAATGCAATTCGCCCTCCCCCTGCTGTGAGGTGAAAAGTTCAGAGTGTTCCTGTGTCACAACATTGTATCAAAATGTGTTGGAAGCTGGCAGGAGTGACTTTAACAGTAAAAATCCTGTGAAAGTTGCCATTTTTAAAGCTTTAATCGCGAATAACGTGAAATAAAGGATGAAATCTTCAGTGAAGCTGATCACTGCTAGCCGAGCCATTGTGACGTCATCAGTTGAAGCTGGTCATTTTAAATTCAAAGTCTTTTCATGTTTTAAAACTTTAATCAGTAATAAGTCAAGAAATAAAGTATAAAATGTTCAATGAAGGTGATCTCTGCCTAGAAAAATGTGAATCAGAATATGTAAAAATCTTGCGAAAGTTGACATTTTTAAAGCCTTAATCGTGAATGATGTGTCAAATATAGGATGAAATCTTCAGTGAGTCTGATCACTGCTAGCCGAGCCATTGTGATGTCATCAGTTGAAGCTGGTCGTTTTAATTTCAAAGTCTTTTGACTTTTTTAGTCTTTTAATCAGTAATGAGTCGAGAATAAGTCGAAAAATAAAGCATAAAATGTTCAGATAAGGTGATCCCTGCCTTGAGGGGAACAATGTCAATCGGAATATGTAAAAATGCTATCATTACCGTGTAGTGTTTTTGCGAAGATGTAAAGACAACCACATATACACACACATATACACACACATACAAGATCAGACTTTTATTAAGTACTAGACTAAGTGGGGTCCCAGGTTCACACGGGTGGGCTGGCCCCCCAACGCAATATTCCACCTCTCCACCAATTCCAATATTGGTGGCAGTGAGGGGGGGGGGGGGGGGGGGCGCTTTCTGCAGCACTAGCATGGGTGTTGTGGGTCAAGTCAAGTCAAGCACAGTGAGTGCAGGGCCAACAATCCATTTCAATCCATTTCAAGTAAAGTCAATCCACCAAGTCAAGTCAATCCATTTCAAGCACACGGCAGGCCAAACAACTCATGGCATTGTCATTTCATTTCCAATTTTGCATTGCAGTTTCAAGCATGGGCAGGGGCAGCAGGCCAAACAACTCATTGCAATGTCACTTCATTTCCAATTTTGCATTGCAGTTTCAAGCACAGGCAGGGGCAGCAGGCCAAACAACTCATTGCATTGTCATTAAGGGCTAACAAATCATTTATTGCAAGTACATTGCAGACTCACAGTTCAGTTGATTCACAGCTTAAAATCACAGTCGTGGACTCTCCCTCGCGATCTTCCGGAGTGACTGACTCATGTCCAGGCATCCGGGATTTAATAGTCCTGCCCCACCCCCCCACCCCGGAAGGGGTGTTACCTTAATCATGGTGATTGACAGGCGAGAGGACCAATCAGCCGATCTCAAGATTTTTTAAACACTCATAACTTTTATATTTTTCATCGATCGGAAAAATACTCAGGGCTGCCTCAGCGGAGGATGACTGCGAGTAAGATGGACAAAAATCATAGCGATACAGGGTAGTGTCTATCTGTCTATCTGTCAGCTAGTTAGCTAGCTAGCTAGATAGATAGACAGGTAGACAGGTAGGTAGATAGATAGATACATTGGTGTCACAAGTGCCATGAAGGTATATTGAAATTCTTTGTTTTTTATTGCACACAGTAAACAAACATGTCGCCTCAAGGCACGGAGAAAGTTACCGAAGCACCGTGAAATATTGTTGGGCCCTGACACACTGAACTTTTTTCTATCATAATCGCTGACATTTAGCCGACTGCTGAGAACAGATGTTGGCGAGTACGTCAGCATCCTGTTTGCCGTCAGCTCAGGTGGTGACTCCAGTAGGTCGCTCTGACTTGCTACATGATTAACAAGGCAACCTGAGCCAACTTCACTGCAGAGGTTGACAATTGTGGGCTCTTTGTCATTTCAGATGTAATAGAGCTTATATATATCTATATATGTATAAGGAGGGACTGCAGATGCTGGTTTAAATCGAAGCTAGACACAAAAAGCTAACCCAGGCGGCATCTCAGACTGAAGAAGGGTCTCAACCCGAAACGTCGCCCATTCCTTCTCTCCAGAGATGCTGCCTGAGTTACTCCAGCTTTTTGTGTCTATATATATACCGGATTCAGTGGGGCGAAGGGCCTGTTTCCACGCTGTATCTCTAAACTAAACTAGACCATTGAGTCACTCAAGCTTTTTTTGTGTCTATCTGTTGTCTGTCCGGCCGAGTTACTCCAGCGTTTTGTGTCTATCTTTGAGATCACTTGTAGTTGCCAAAAAAAGCCACTAGATGTCTGGGAAATTAGTGCAGAGTGAGCAAGTGGCAGGTTTCTCTCCGCTCCGATCCCAAACGGCCTCTTCTTGGTTTAATAGACGCAAAAATAGACGCAAGAAGATGTAGTAATGCTGCCCGTCCCGCTGAGTTACTCCAGCATTTTGTGTCTATCTTCGGTGTAAACCAGCATCTGCAGTTCCTTCCAACACAGCTTGTCTAGCCTGGGACCCAGTCAAAGCAAGTCATGACTGGGCTTGCATTCACTGGAATTTAGAAGGATGAGAGGATATCTTATAGGAACATATACAATTCTTAAGGGATCAGACAGGCTAGATGCAGGAAAAATGCTTCCCCGTGTTGTGGGAGTCCAGAACCAGGGGTCACACAGTTTAAGAATAAGGGGTCGACCATTTAGGACTGAGATGAGGAAAAACGTTTTGTTGTGAATTTGTGGAATTCTCTGCCACAGAAGGCAGTGGAGGCCAATTCGCTGGATGTTTTCAAGAGAAAGTTAGATTTAGCTCTTAGGGCTGACGGAATCAAGGGATATGAGCAAAAAGCAGGAATGGGGTACTCATTGTGGATAATCAGCCATGATCATATTGAATGGCGGTGCTAACTCGAAGGGCCTAATGGCCTACTCCTGCACCTATTTTCAATGTTTTTATGACTCACAACAGATGGCCGCATTGTTGTTGGAATCTCTGATCAAGGTTTGGCCTTTCCCCACTCCCAAAGCTGACGTTGCAATTTTTAACCATAAAGGTGTTTGAATTTAACGGGGACATTTTCAAGTCCCGTTGAATTAAAAGTGATCTTATGGAGGTGTACAAAATCATGGGAGGAATAGATCGGGTAGTCTCTTGCCCAGAGTAGGGGAATCGAGAACCAGAGGGCATACATAGATTTAAAGTGAGGGGCGAAAGATTTTATGGGAATCGGAGTTTATACTTTAGTTCAGAGATACAGCGCGGAAACAGGCCCTTCTGCCCACCGAGTCCGCGCCGACCAGCGATCCCCGCACACTAACACTATCCTACACACACTACATTTACATTTACACCAAGCCAGTTCTTGGTGTAAATGTCCTGTACGTCTTTGGAGTGTGGGAGGAAACCGAAGATCTTGGAAAAAACCCACGCAGGTCACGGGGAGAACGTACAAACTCCGTACAGACAGCACCCGTAGTCGGGATCGAACTCAGGTCTCTGGCGCTGCAAGCGCTGTAAGGCAGCAATTCTACCGCTGCTCCACCGTGTCACCACAGGTCCCACTGAGGTAGTTGAGGCAGGTGTTATTGCAACCTTTAAGAAGGAATGAGACAGATACACAGAAGATAAGACACAAAATTCTGGAGTAACTCAGCGGGACAGGCAGCATCTGCGGAGAGAGGGAATGGGTGACGTTTCGGCTCGAGATCCTTCTTCAGACTGAGTGTCAGGAGTGGAAGGAGATACGGAGAAAAGGAAAGGTAAGGTGTGAAAATGACAGATCAAAGCAGACGATGGTAAGGAAATGTAGAATGGGTCATTGTTGGTTTAGGGGAAGGTGACCAAGGAGGCATAATTGGAGGGATATAGGCCAAATGGGGTGCAGGTGGGACTAATGTAGATGGGGCATGTTGGCGGCCGGTGTGGGCAAGTTGGGCCGAAGGGCCTGTTTCCACACCGTGTGATTCTATGATAGTTCTTTTATCATCAGCGCACGTGAGGCTTGTCGCTCTAATCAATCTGACTTAAACCGAGGGAGGGAAGGTTGCTTTTGGAGGTGCATGTGGACATTTCACAGTGAGATTACAACAAATGACACAGCTTGCAAATACCGGCAATAAATAACCTTTTTTTGTTTTAAAGAAAATGAGAGAAATAAATAGTTGTTGCAGGAGTATTCTTGCAATTAAACGACAGAAAGGTCAAAAGAGAATGGAGCGGCTGGGCTTGTATACTCCGAAATTTAGAAGAATGAGAGGGGATCTTATTAAAACATTTAAGATTTAAGGGTTTGGACACGCTAGAGGCAGGAAACATGTTCCCATTGTTGGGGGAGTCCAGAACCAAGGGCCACAGTTTAAGAATAAGGGGTAAGCCATTTAGAACGGAAACGAGGAAACACTTTTTCACACAGAGAGTGGCTAGTCTGTGGAATTCTCTGCCTCAGACGGCGGTGGAGGCCGGTCCTCTGGATACTTTCAAGAGAGAGCTAGATAGGGCTCTTAAAAAAATAGCAGAGTCAGGGGATATGGGGAGAAGGCAGGAACGGGGTACTGATTGGGGATGATCAGCCATGATCACAGTGAATGGCGGTGTTGGCTCGAAGGGCCGAATGGCCTACTCCTGCACCTATTGTCTATTGTTTAAGACGGCTTATCCCAAATGAAGGTAACGGTTGACGCCACGTAACAGACCGTGTCCGTCACCTATAGATCAGGGGGTCCCAACTTGTATCATCCCGTTTACCCCCGGCAACTTTAATCGCACATAACGATGTTATCTCACTTATTTATGAACAACTAATGATGAACAGACACCGATATACCAGAACCAAACACAGTCAGTCAATGAGAACAAATATGTACAAATCCAAAATCAACAGATTTACCCCCTGGGGAGGTGAAATTAATAAGAATAAGTTTATTGGCCGAGTATTCACATACAAGGAATTTGCCTTGGTGCTCTGCCCGCAAGTGACAACATGACATAGAGTGACAGTTACGAATGACACATAAAACATTAAACATTAATAATAAAACATTATCAATTAAACATGTGAATTAAATGAAATATCAGAGCAAAAGGAGGCTACAGATTTTTGTCTGTTCAGTAGAGCAACTACTCGTGGATAAAAAGCTGTTTTAATGTCTGGCTGTGGCAGCTTTGACAGTCCGGAGTCGCCTTCCAGAGGGAAGTGATTCAAAGAGTTTGTGGCCAGGGTGAGAGGGGTCAGAGATGATCTTGCCCGCTCGCTTCCTGGCCCTTGCTGTGTACAGTTCATCAATGGAGGGAAGGTTGCAGCCAATACCCTTCTCTGCTGATCGGACGATTCGCTGCAGCCTCCAGGTGTCGTGCTTGGTGGCTGAGCCAAACCAGACCATGATGGAGAAGGTGAGGATAGACTCTACGATGGCCGTGTAGAATTGGACCATCGTTGCCTGTGGCAGATTGTGCTTCCTCCCCTGCCGTAGGAAGTACATCCTCTGTTGGGCCTTTTTGACAGTGGAGTCGATGGTAGCCCCCCACTTAAGGTCCTTGGAGATGATGGTTCCCAGGAACGTAAAAGACTCCGTAGATGTGACTGTGGTGTTGTTGATGGTGAGTGGGGTGAGGGGAGGGGGAGCTCTCCTAAAGTCTACAATCAATTCTACTGTCTTAAGAGCGTTGAGCTCTTACCCGCGGAGGGGGGGGGGGGGGGGGGGGTAAATTTACCTCAGGTTTGGAACCCTCGCTGTAGAAGCTAAATAATGGGGAAAACGCCAACCCCATCAGCGGCAAGGCGGAATGGGGTAGTGTTTTGAATGACTTCATCTCCGATGAGGAGGGGAGGTGAGGGAAGGTAGACAAAAGTGCTGGAGAAACTCAGCGGGTGCAGCAGCATCTATGGAACGAAGGAAATGGGCAACGTTTCGGGCCAAAACCTTTCTTCAGTCAGAGAGGAGGGGAGGGTTCCCTTTGTGTCCCTCGTCTGTCTGTGTCCCATCTCTAAATCAGCTCTTTCACGTTATGTGCAGATGCTGGTTCAAACCGAAGATAGACACAAAATACTGGAGTAACTTCGCGGAGATAACTCTTTCATGTTATGTTGTTCTGCTCTCCTGAATTAAAAATATGCCCCATCTCTCTCTCTTTCTCTCTCTCTCTCTCTCACTTCCAGGGACATTGCAAACATTTGCATTACGAAATGTTTTCCTTGCGAGTATTTTCAACCTCCAACAGGCTGATTTAAGATCCCCTTGTCGTAGTGTATGTGGCTACTTGTTACTCCAGTGCATGTGTATATATCATATATATACACATGCATTGTATACTATATATACACACACACACATGTATACAAACATATATACACACACATATATTATATATACATTATATATATATATATATATATATATACACATATACATATATACACACACATAGAGATATTTTAAAATCACACAGTTAGATATTTACATATCCCTCACACATACACACACAGATGTTTAGAAATCACACACACACACAGTTACATCTGTATAAATTCATCACACACAGTTAATTATTTAGAAATCTCTCACACACAAACAGTAAGATATTTAAAAATCACACACACACACACATATATTTACAAACCCCTCACAATCATAGATAGTTAAAAATCACGCACAGTTAGATATTTACAAATCTCTTTCACAGCAGAGTAGACTTGATGGGCCGAATGGCCTAATTCTACTCTGATCACTTAAGACCTGAGGACCTTAGGACACAGCTAGATATTTAGAAATCACACACAGAGAGATATTTAGAACTCAGTATTTGAAAATCATACACAAATAGTTATTTAGAACTCACACAGTTAATTAGAAATCACACAGTTAGATATTTAAAAATCGCACACACGATTACATTTACAAATCCCTCTCTCTTTCACACACACAGATAGTTATTTACAAATCTCTCTCACACACAGTTACGTTTCGAAAACACAGTTAGATATTTAGAAATCACACACACAGATATTTAGAAATTACATACACACACAAATCCCTCTCTCGCTCACACACACACTTAGATATTTAAAAACCACACACAGTTAGATATTTAGAAACCACACACACACAGTTATTTAAAAATCACACATGCACAATTACATTCACAATCTCCCCTCTCCCCCCTCTCTCTCTCACACACACACACACAGAGTTAGACATTCACTGATCCTTCCACAGTCGCTGTTGGCCCGCTGAGTCCCTCCGGCAACTTGTTCGTTGCTCAAGGTTCCCGCACCTGTAGTCACTCACTCAGTGACTACACGACAGTGTCGACTTGTGTATTTTGCAGTAAACGGCACAAATAAACTAAAACCTCCTCCGCCAACGCAAGCAGTTCAAGCTCGGATTCGTTCCTGGGCCACGGTTTACAATGTAACACAAGGCTTGCTCCCTGTGTACAAAGTAGCAGTGAACTGTAACAACGTGTGGGCTAGGCACTACATTGCAGCTTGTGTCTCAGTCCCGAGCTCCCGTCATTTAGCCGTCTCTTCACCCCCACCCCATCGCCCTTACGTCCCCCCCCCCCTCCCCTCCCACACTCTCTCCCCCTCTCTCCTCCCCCCCTCCCCCCCCCCTCCCCTCCCCTCCCCTCCCCTCCCCTCCTCCCTCCCCTCCCACACTCTCTCCCCCTCCCTATTCCCCCCCTCCCCCCCCCTCTCTCCCGTCCCTCCAGCCCCTCCAGCCTGTTTGTCTTCTCTTCCCCCCCCCTTCTCCTCCCATTCCCCATTCTTATAATTCTTCTCTTTTCCCCTCCCCTCAATCGTCTCCCCTCTCCCCCTCCACTATCCTCCATTATTCCCACCCCTTCCCTTCCCTTCCTGCCCTCCCCCCTAATTTTCTCCTCCCCATCTTCCCCCCCTCTCACTACACCCCCTTTTACCAGCCTCTCCCCTTCCTGCTATCTCATCATCCTCCTCCTCCCTCCCTCTGCACCACCTCCCACCGTCCTTCTCCTCACATATCTTATATGAAAGATGTCGTCAAACTGGAAAGGGTACAGAGAAGATTTACGAGGATGTCGCCAGGACTAGAGGGTGTGAGCTACAGGGCGAGGTTGAGCAGGCTGGGTCTCTATTCCCTGGAGCGCAGGAGGTTGAGGGTTGATCTTATAGAGCTGTACAAAATCGTGAGAGGAATAGATCGGCTAGACGCACAGAGTCTCTTGCCCAGAGCAGGGGAATCGAGGACCAGAGGACATAGGTTTAAGGTGAAAGGGAAAAGATTTAATATGAATCTGAGGGGTAACTTTTTCACACAAAGGGTGGTGGGTGTGTGGAACGAGCTGCCAAAGAAGGTAGTTGAGGCTGGGACTATCCCAATGTTTAAGAAACAGTTAGACAGGTACATGGTCTGAAGAAGGGTATCTGCCCAAAACGTCGCCTATTTCCTTCGCTCCATAGATGCTGCCTCACCCGCTGAGTTTCTCCAGCATTTTTGTCTACATGGATAGGACAGGTTTAGAGGGATATGGGACAAACGCGGGCAGGTGGGACTAATGTAGCTGGGATATTGTTGGCTGGTGTAGGCAAGGTGGGCCGAAGGGCCTGTTTCCATGCAGTATCAACCTATGACTGTGACCACAATGCAGTGGCTCTGTTATCCACTCTCTGAGGAAGGATGTACTAGTTCTGGAGAGGGTCCAGGGAAGGTTTACAAGATTAATCCCAGGAAAAAGTGGGTTAACCTATGATTGGCGTTTGTCGGCACTGGGCCTGTACTCGCTGGAGTTTAGAAGGATGAGGGGGGGACCTCATTGAAACGTACAGAATAGTGAAAGGCCCGGATAGAGTGGATGTGGAGAGAATGTTTCCACTAGTGGGAGAGTCTAGGACCAGAGGGCACAGCCTCAGAATGAAAGGATGTTCTTTTAGGAAGGAGATGAGGAGAAATTTATTTAATCAGAGGGTGGTGAATCTGTGGAATTCTTTGCCACAGACGGCTGTGGAGGCCAAGTCAGTGGATATTTTTAAGGCAGAGATAGATAGATTCTTGATTAGTACGGGTGTCAGGGGTTATGGGGAGAAGGCAGGAGAATGGAGGGAGAGATAGATCAGCCATGATTGAATGGCAGAGTAGACATGATGGGCCGAATGGCCTAATTCTGCTCCTATCACTGATGACCTTCTGACATGAAGGAAGAGCTTTGAGAGGCTGGTCTTGGTGCAATTTTAACTCCAGCCTTCCAGGTGAACTGAATCCACAATTCACCTTCTGCCATAACACCCACCCTGGCCACGCTCTAATTTCACCCCTGCCATCGGGAAGAAGGTGCAGGAGCCTGAAAACTGTAACGTCCAGGTTCAGGAACAGCTTCTTCCCTACAGCCAACGGGCTGTTAAACACTGCAACCTCCAAATAAGCTCTGAACTACAACAGACTACTATTGTTATTATTGGAGGCATAGAGTGATAGAATGTGGAAACAGGCCCTTCAGCCCAACTTGCCCATACTGGCCAACAATGTCCCAGCTACACTAGTCCCACCAGCCTATTATTTTGTGTTTTTTATGTGTGTGCATGTGTGTGTGTGTGTATATTTCCCGCACACTGAAGTTGTTTTCTCTCTCGTTTATTATCTTGTTTAAAGCGTACTAAGTTTCCATATTCTGTTGTGCTGCAGCAAGTGAGAATTTCATTGTTCTGTCTGGGACACACGACGATAAAACACTCTTGCGGTCCCTACCCTCTTCCTGCTACACCTGGGTTACCTGGACACCTGCAGCTGCAAACTCCTCTGTTTTTACAGTGGCGCAGCGGTAGAGTTGCTGCCTCACAGCGCCAGAGACCCAGGTTCGATCCTGACCACGGGTTTCTTTGTCTGTACGGAGTTTGCACGTTCTCCCCGTGACCTACGTGGGTTTTCCGTCACTGCCACTGTATGTCGTGTTGTTACTTGTGGGCGGAGCACCATGGCAAATTCCTTGTATGTGAATACTTGGCCAATAAACGTACTTACTTTTCCCCGGGTGTTCCGGTTTCCTCCCACACTCCAAGGACGTCCAGGTTTGTGGGTGAATTGGCTTCGGTAAAATTGTAAATTGTCCCCAGTGTGTGTAGGATAGTGTCAGTGTGTGGGGATCGCTGGTCGGCACGGTCTCGGTGGGCCACAGGGCCTGTTTTCATGCTGTATCTCCAGAATAAAGTGTAAATACAACAGCTCCACCATCAAAATTCCAACCAAAGCCTCAATAGCGGGGACTATCACAGCATTTAAAAGACAATTTATTTTCATTGTCTCTCTCTCTCTCTCTCTCTCTGTCATCTCTCTCTCATCTCCACACCTCTCCCCACTTCCCTTCCTTCTACCCCTCTCCCCCCTTCTTTCTTCCCCTCTCTTCACCTTCACTTTCCTCTTTCTTAATCCATCTCTCTCTTCTGCCCCTTCTTTTGTCCCTATCCCCTTCTCTCCCTTTCTGTCTCTCTCTCTCGTTCCTCCTATCTCTCTGCCCACCTCTCTTCTCTGTACCTGTCCTCTTCCCCCATTTCCCCACTCTCCACATTCTCTCTTTTCCCCTCTTTCCCTCACTCATCTCCCTCCCTCTGACCTCCCTCCGTCCTCCCCTCCCACTCTCTGTCCCTGGCTCTCACTCCCCCCTCTCCCTCCTCATTCTATCTCCCTTCCTCACTCTCCCTCTCTCCCTGTCTCTCTCTCCCCCACTCTCTCCCTCTCCCTCCCTATCTCCTTTCTCCCTCCTCTCTTTCCCTCTCCCTCCCTCCTCTTTTCTCTCTTCCTCCCTCTCCTCTTTTTCTCTCTCCCTCCTTCTCTCCCTCCCTCCTTCTCTCTCTCCCTCTCTCCTTCTCTCTCTCCCTCTCTCTCTCCCTCCCTCCTTCTCTCTCTCCCTCTCTCTCTCCCTCCCTCCTTCTCTCTCTCCCTCTCTCCTTCTCTCTCTCCCTCTCTCCTTCTCTCTCTCCCTCCCTCCTTCTCTCTCTCCCTCCCTCCTTCTCTCCCTCTCTCCTTCTCTCTCTCCCTCTCTCCTTCTCTCTCTCCCTCCCTCCTTCTCTCCCTGCTTCTCTCCCTCCTTCTCTCTCTCCCTCCCTCCCTCTCCTCTTTTTCTCTCTCCCTCCTTCTCTCCCTCTCTCCTTCTCTCTCTCCCTCCCTCCTTCTCTCTCTCCCTCTCTCCTTCTCTCTCTCCCTCTCTCCTTCTCTCTCTCCCTCTCTCCTTCTCTCTCTCCCTCTCTCCTTCTCTCTCTCCCTCTCTCCTTCTCTCTCTCCCTCTCTCCTTCTCTCTCTCCTTCTCTCTCTCCCTCTCTCCTTCTCTCTCTCCTTCTCTCTCTCCCTCTCTCCTTCTCTCTCCCCCTCCCTCCCTCTCTCCCCCTCCCTGTCTCCCCCGGGCACTGGGTCAGGGTTGAGTCTCCGCACGTCACGGGCAGCAAGATGGCGCAGGGGAGCGGGTGAAGCGCCGGTGTGGAGCCCGGCCCATGTGTCCAGGTACATCCCCTGCCCCCCTGCCCCCCTCCCCTGTCTCCCCCGTCTCCCCTCCCTCCACCCCCCCTCCCTTCACCCCCCCTCTCCCTCTCTCCCCCCCCTCCTCCCTACCCCCACTCCCTCCCTATCTCCTCTCCCCTCTGCCTTACTCGTTTCCCTTTGCCACCTCTCCCCTCCACGCCTTTCTCTTTCCCCTTCTCTCTCCCATTGCCCCGTTCTCCCTCTCTACTATCCCCCTCCCTTCTGCCACTCTCTCTCTCTGTTTTCTCCCCTTCCCCCTCTCGCTCTCTCCCTCTTTTCTCCCCCTTTCTCTCTCTCCCTCTCCTCCCCTTACCCCTTTCTCTCCCCCTCCCTCCTTCTCTCTCTCCCCCTCCCTTCTCTCTCTCCCCTCTTCCCTCCTTCCCCTTCTTCCCCTTCTTCCCCTTCTCTCCCTCCCTCCCTCCCTCCCTCCCTCTTCCCTCTCCCCTCTCTCCCTCCCCTCTCTCCCCTCCTGTCCCCTCTATGTGATGCCCACTGCCCTGCATGGTAGAGTGGAGATGATTCCCCCACGTCCTGTGATTGTTACAGTCGCTGCGATGCATGTTGAGGATCGGTGTAAACGTGTCGGGGACGAACCTAACCTAACGCTGGTCGGATCAAAGCGGGGGATCCATTGATCAGCGCGGAAAAAGGGGAGCAAAAAAAAAAACACCTTAAACTTTTGTTTCCCATTTTCTGTTCCTGCGTTTTGTTATTTTTGTTTTGCACCAACGCTGGGGTGCTCTTTAAGCGGTTGTAGAGAGGGTGGATTCGGTGCTAAAGCGACACATTTGCTGCCTTGGTTGCATTAGCTCCGAATTGGGTAATTTTTAACAACAGCAAAAAAAAAAGAGACCACAGCCTCCCTTGTTTCTACACTGCCCGTCTCTCTCCTCCCCCCTTTTCCATTGGGCCTGTGTGTGTGTAAGTGTGTGTGTGTTGGGCACGTTGGCACAGCCTCGCCATGGGACACAATCTGGAGGTAAAATAATACTCAATTCAATTATTCACCCTACTTTCTTCCTTTGAGGGCACTTTAGCTGATAATCTGACCCATAGTTAGTCTATCGTTTTTATTTTTACCCTGGCTGTCTCTTTAAACCCTGTGTGCTGGCTCTGAAACGGCACACAGGGGTGGAAGATTTAAAGTATTGTAACACAACCCAGATACTATCTGTTGGTGCTGCACCAAAAAAAAAAAATTCTCCTCATTTCCTTTTTTTTGGAAAAAAAATGGTGTATATTTATTTCCCCGAGATTCGTGCATAAATTGATGATTGTTTGTGCGGATGTTTCAACTCTCTGCTAAAGGCACAGAGCCAAGTTAAAGCTTGTGTCTGCTTATGAATAAAATGTGTGTAAACTTGGAAGGGTATGTTGCCAAAAATAAGGAAATGAACTGAAACCCGCTTTGACTAAATATCTTTCTCCCAGAGCTGGAGTAATGTGCATTTTGTGTGTGTGTGTGTGTGTGTTTTTTTTTTTCTCCCTAAAAAACTGGTGTGGTATTGAAGAGCTGGTAAATAATTTTTAACGCATGAATTTAAGTGGCTTGAAACAAATTGCAATGTAAATACTGAATAAGGTTATTGACTTCAAAGTGCTAAGCAAAGATTTTTTCGAACACCATTTTGAGTTCTATGTGCAAGGATTTCTGAAGTTGCTTTAGCAGTGCGTGGAATGAATCGAAATGTCGATGATTCAAAATATTTTTTTGCGCTAAGATAATGGTTCTTCTGGGGGTGTTTGTGAGCGGAGATCCTTGCTTAATTTTGGATATGTGCGGTAAAGGTGGCTCAGTGGTAGAGTTGCTGCCTCACAGCGCAAGGGACCAGGGTTCGATTCTGACCACTGTCTGTACGGGGTTTACACGTTCTCCCGGTGACCATGAGGGTTTTGTCCGGGTGCTCCGGCTTCCAGAGACACATGGGTTTGTAGGTTATTTGGCTTCTGTAAATTGTCCCTAGTGTGTGTAAAATGGAACTAGTGATCGCCGGTCGGTGTGGACGCGATTGACTGAAGGGCCCGTTTCCGTGCTGTATCTCGAAACTAAATTGTGAAGTAGGGTCTCAATCCAAAACATCACCCATTCCTTTTCTCCAGAGATGCTGCCTGACCCGCTGAGTTACTTTGTCACTTTGTGTCTATCTTTGGTTTGAAACCAAACTAAGTCTGGGGAGATATTTGTTTTAATTACAAACTAAGCTGAGTTGCTTCACACACTGGAAATTCAAATTTACACTTTCAAACACAGAGCGGAGAGCTGATGTGTAACAATCATTTATTGAAGGGTCACTAATTGAATCACTGCAAGTACATGATGTTGTTAGGAAGTCCGGTGCATAAGGCCACAAAAAAAATAAATTCAAAAATAAAATAATTTTAAAAATTAATTTTAAAAGCTTGCTTTCCCAACAAGGACTTTTCATTTCAGTGATAGTTCCCCTTAGCTGTAAAACAACAGTTGTATTATACACATTAAGGATTTTATTTTTTTTTTCAACTGAATAATTCAGTGTCTTCCCGAGCAAGGTATCGACTTCTGTATCGCCGTGAGTTTCATGTACAGTCACACGTCTTTTGGGGAAATCCATTAACGATACATTGTCAATGAGTCTTTTGCAGAGAAATTTAGTTTTCAGTATTTAAGAGATACAGCGCGGAAACGGGCCCTTCGCCCCGCTGAGTCTGCAACACGCACACACGCGCACTCACACACACATACACACTCACACTCACACACATTCTCACACACACTCTCACAGACACACACACACACACTTACACTCACACACATACTCACATACACACTTACACACACACACACGCACACACGCACACACGCACACACACACGCACACACACGCACACACACACACGCACACGCAGACACCCCCCCCCCCCCCCCAAGTCGATTAACTTACAAACCTGTACGTCTTTGGAGTGTGGGAGGAAACCGAAGATCTCTTTTAGTTTAGTCTCGAGATACAGCGCGGAAACAGGCCCTTCAGCCCACTGGGTCCACGTCGACCAGCGATCCCCGCACATTAATACTATCCTACACCCACTAGGAACATTTACACCAAGCCAATTAACCTACTAACCTGCACGTCTTTGGAATGTGGGCGGAAACAGAAGATCTCGGAGAAAACCCATGCAGGTCACAGGGAGAACGTACAAACTTCGTACAGACAGCACCTGTGGTCAGGATCGAACCCGGGTCACTGGCGCTGTGAGGCAGCAACTCTGCCGCTGCGCCACCGTGCCACCCTAAATGAGTTTTGCAGTAATCAGAAAGAGAAAGTTTGGATGCCTTTTGGAAATTGCCATTTTGTTTGTTGCTCACTGTGGGGGCTCCATTGTAAATCTGACTTGCTTCTTAAAAAATATTTAATAAGTTGTAGGAGCAGAATTAGGCCATTTGGCCCATCGAGTCTGCTCTGTCATTCAACCGTTTAGTTTATTGTCACATGTACAGTGAAAAGCGTTATGTTACGCGCTAACCAGTCAGCGGAAAGACAAGACACGATTACAGCCAAGCCGTCCACTGCGTACAGATACAATGATAAAATTAATAACATTTTAGTGCAAGGTAAAGTCCAATCTAAGATAGTCTGAGGATCTCCAATGAGGTAGACAATCAGTCCAATATTTGATCCGACTTTACTGGATGTTATATTGCACTAAATGTTATTCCCATTATTCCCTTCATCTTGTATCTGAATACTGTGGACGGCTCGATTGTAATCACGTATTAACCATATAACCATATAACAATTACAGCACAGAAACAGGCCTTCTCGGCTCTTCCAGTCTGTGCCGACCATTTATTTTCCCCTAGTCCCATCTACCTGCACTCAGACCATACCCCTCCATTCCCTTCCCGTCCATATACCTATCCACTTTACTTTTAAATGTTAAAATCGATCCTGCCTCCACCACTTCTGCAGGAAGCTCATTCCACACAGCCACTACTCTCTGAGTAAAGAAGTTCTCCCTCATGTTACCCCTAAACTTCAGTCCCTTATTTCTCATGTCAATTGTCTTTCCGCTGACTGGTTAGAACGCAACAAAAAGCTTTTCACTGTACCTCAGTACACGTGACAATAAACTAAACTGATCTGTACCACATGCCTGTGTTGGAAGGAACTGCAGCTGCTGACCACACCTGGATTATTGCGTACAGTTTTCGTCTCCAAATCTGAGGAAGGACATTATTGCCATAGAGGGAGTGCAGAGAAGGTTCACCAGACTGATTCCTGGGATGTCAGGACTGTGTTATGAAGGAAGACTGGATAGACTCGGTTTATACTCTCTAGAATTTAGGAGATTGAGGGGGGATCTTATAGAAACTTACAAAATTCTTAAGGGGTTGGACAGGCTAGATGCAGGAAGATTGTTCCCGATGTTGGGGATGTCCAGGACAAGGGGTCACAGCTTAAGGATAAGGGGGAAATCCTTTAAGACCGAGATGAGAAAGACTTTTTTCACGCAGAGAGTGGTGAGTCTCTGGAACTCTCTGCCACAGAAGGTAGTTGAGGCCAGTTTGTTGGCTATATTTAAGAGGGAGTTAGATGTGGCCCTTGTGGCTAAAGGGATCAGGGGGTATGGAGAGAAGGCAGGTACAGGATACTGAGTTGGATGATCAGCCATGATCATATTGAATGGTGGTGCAGGCTCGAAGGGCCGAATGGCCTACTCCTGCACCTATTTTCTATGTTTCTATGCTGGTTTACGCTGACGATATTCACAAATTGCTGGAGTAACTCAGCGGGACGGGCAGCATCTGTGGAGAGAAGGGACGGGTAACGTTTCGGGTCGAGACCCTTCTTCCTCCTTTCAGACCCAAAACGTTACTCAAGTCAAGAGTGTTTTATTGTCGTGTGTCCCAGATAGAACGATGACATTCTCACTTGCTGCAGCTCAACACAATATATGTAAACATACTAAATAATGTAACAACAACTCAGAAAATAAAAGAACAAACAATAATAGAGCAATAATAATGATAGTTTGTTGTAGTTCAGAGTTTATTTTGGAGGTTGTCGTGTTTAATAGCCTGATGGCTGTCGGGAAGAAGCTGTTCCTGAAAGAAGGGTCTCGGCCCGAAACGTCGCCTATTTCCTTCGCTCCACAGATGCTGCCGCACCCGCTGAGTTTCTCCAGCACTTCGATTTTCCAGCATCTGCAGTTCCTTCTTGAACAAGCTGTTCCTGAACCTGGACATTACAGATTTCAGGCTCCTGTACCTTCTTCCCGATGGCAGCGGAGAGATGAGTGTGTGGCCAGGGTGGTGTGGGTCCTTGATGATGTTGGCTGCCTTTGTGGGGAAGCGACTACGATAGATCCCTTCCATGGTGAGGAGGCTGTTCCTTCTCTCCAGAGATGCTGCCTGTCCCGCCGAGTTACTCCAGCATTTTTCCATCTATCTTCACCCGATAATATGTCTGTGTGTCAGTGCCGTGCATGTAGAACGTGGACTAAAAACTGGCGCGATACAGCGTGGAAACGTGCCCTACGCCCAATGAGTCCGCGCCCACCAGCGATCACCCCATATACTAGGTCTATCCTGGAGGTATAGATGGTGATGTGGAGAGATACAGAACAAATTAATGAAAGATATGCAAACAAAAGTGACGATGATAAAGGAAACGGGCCATTGTTAGCTGTGGGCGGCTAGGTGAAAATGAGTTGCAGACAATGAGACTCAACAAGATGACTTTGAAGCTGGTGCGACTTGGGTGGAGGAGGGACTGAGTGAGGGGACACAAGGGGTTACTTGAAGTTAGAGAAGTCAATGTTCATACCGCTGGGTTGTGCCTGGATGGTGCCTGGTTTCAGCTACAGGGAGAGGTTGGATGAACTTGCTAGGCTATCAAATCCCTTTTATAAGCAGAGTTATCAACGGGTCAAGCAGCATCTGCGGTGGCAAAAAGGTCGGTCGACGTTTCTGGTCAGGACTCTCAGCGACCCCGAGACGTCAACCCGCACGTCTTTGGGACGTGGGAGGAAACCGGAGCACCCGGGGGAAGGTCACGGGGGAGAAGGTACAAACCCCACGCTCAGACAGCTCCCGAGGTTAGGATCGAACCTGGGACTCTGGCGCTGTGAGGTGGCGACTCTACCGCTGCACCTCCTCTCTTGTAGCTGGGGAGCAAATCCAGTGGCCTCACCCAGTATATGACCACCTTCACCAGAAAAACTAAATCCAACACAAGCTGGTGATTAGAATCAAAACAAAGGCGATACTCAGTGGGGTCAAACAGTCACCATGGAGAGGGAAACAGCTAACATGTTGGGTTGACCACCGCTCTAATGGTTGAACGGCACAGCATGGAAGCAGGCCGTTCACTCTTGGTTCTTGGTTTCCTGGTCCTCCAAAAATATTCCAAATGGACGTTAAACTGGAGCTGGCGGAGGGTGGACTTAAGCAAAAAAAGGGTTCTTGCAGAAAAAGTGCCACCTTAAATTTATATATATAACCATATAACAATGACAGCACGGAAACAGGCCTTCTTGGCCCTTCCAGTCCGTGCCGACCATTTATTTTCCCCTAGTCCCATCTACCTGCACTCAGACCATACCCCTCCATTCCCTTCCCGTCCATATACCTATCCACTTTACTTTTAAATGTTAAAATCGATCCTGCCTCCACCACTTCTGCAGGAAGATCATTCCACACAGCCACCACTCTCTGAGTAAAGAAGTTCCCCCTCATGTTACCCCTAAACTTCTGTCCCTTAATTCTCATGTCATGTCAAATTTAGTTGCGTCTGGTTGGGTAACTATGGTAGGGTTAAGACTAGTCCATGCTTTAATTGTGTGGGGGAAAGAATGAATTACTGTGCACATCTCGAGTCCATGCTGGCCATCGATCAAGGTGGGGTAACAGTAGTTACTGCCTTGCCTTGCGTTGCCAGAGACCCGGGTTCGATCCTGACTACGAGGTGTCATCTGCATGAAGTTTGCACGTTCATCCCCATGACCTGCGTGGGTTTTCTCCGGGTGCTCCGGTTTCCTCCCACACTCCAAAGATGTGCAGGTTTGCAGGTTAAATTGTTCTCTGTAAATTGTCCCTGGGGTGTAATGAGTAGATGAGAAAGTGGGATAATAAAGAGCTTGTGTGAATGGATATAAAGTTCCTCCACGGCCAGAGAGTGTCCCACCGCAAATTGGAGGAGCAGCACCTCATATTCCGTTTGGGCAGTTTACACCCCAGCGGTATGAACATTGACTTCTCCAATTTCAGGTAGTCCCTGCTTTCTCCCTCCTTCCCCTCCCCATTCCAGTTCCCCCACAGCCCACTGTCTCAATAGACAATAGGTGCAGGAGTAGGCCATTTGGCCCTTCGTGCCAGCACTGCCATTCAATGTGATCATGGCTGATCATCCCCAATCAGTACACTGTTCCTGCCTTCTCCCCATATGCCCTGACTCCACTATCTTTAAGAGCCCTATCTAGCTCTCTCTTGAAAGCATCCAGAGAACCAGCCTCCACCGCCCTCTGAGGCAGAGAATTCCACAGACTCACCACTCTCTGTGTGAAACAGTGTTTCCTCGTCTCCGTTCTAAATGGCTTACTCCTTATTCTTAAACTGTGGCCCCTGTTCTGGACTGCCCCAACATTGGGAACATGTTTCCTGCCTCTAGCGTGTCCAAGTGTCTCCGCCTCTTCCTTTCTTCTTCCCGCCCTCTCCCCACTCCCACACCAGTCTGAAGAAGGGTCTCGACCCGAAACGTCGCCTATTCCTTCGCTCCATAGATGCTGCCTCATCCGCTGAGTTCCTCCATCATTTTTGTCTACCTTCGTGTGAACGGGTGATCGATGGTCAGATTGGACTCGGTGGGCCGAAGGGCCCCATTTCCATGCTGTATCGTTCGCTCAATCTATGAAAATATAGGTTTGTTTCGATAGTTAAACTGCACGGCGTTAACACATTTGAATAAAACAAAATTCGCGTGAAGAAGGGTCCCAACGCGAAACGTCATCTGTCCATTCCCCTCCTCAGATGCTGCCTGACCCGCTGAGTCTCCTGGCATCCATAATTCCTAATATTTGGAATATTTTTTTCATTAAAGTGCCTATTATGTGGGTCAGGCAGCATCTGTGGTGGAAAACGCTGGGACGATGATTCGGGTTGGGACTGTAATTTAAGATCACAAGTGATAGGAGCAGAATTATAGACTGCTAGAATACCAGACTGATTCCTGGGATGTCAGGACTTCCATATGAGGAAAGACTGGATAGACTCGGCTTGTATTCGCTGGAATTTAGGAGATTGAGGGGGGATCTAATAGAAACTTACAAAATTCTTAAGGGGTTGGACAAGCTAGATGCTGGAAGATTGTTCCCGATGTTGGGGGGGTCCAGAACAAGGGGTCACAGTCTAAGGATAAGGGGGAATTCCTTTAGGACCGAGATGAGGAAAACATTCTTTACACAGAGAGTGGTGGGTCTGTGGAATTCTCTGCCACAGAAGGTAGTTGAGGCCAGTTCATTGGCTATATTTAAGAGGGCGTTGGATGTGGCACTTGTGGCTAAAGGGATCAGGGGGTATGGAGAGAAGGCAGGTACGGGATACTGAGTTGGATGATCAGCCATGATCACATTGAATGGCGGTGCAGGCTCGAAGGGCCGAATGGCCTACTCCTGCACCTATTTTTCTATGTTTCTAATTAGGCCATTTGGCCCATCAGTTCTACCCCTGCCGTTCAATCATGGCTAATCTATCTCTCCCTCCTAACCCCATTCTCCTGCCTTCTCCCCATAACCCCTGACACCTTAGTCTTTTGCTGCCCTGTGGGTCCAACTGAGCCAGATACCTTGTTGCTGCAGCCACCCACTCGCCCCCAGTTTCTCACGTACCATCCCACCAAAAAAGCCCTCGGAGTCTTTTGACTGCTCCGGCAGTCTGGAAATAGAAACATAGACAATAGGTGCAGGAGTAGGCCATTCGGCCACTCGAGCCAGGACAGCCAGTCAATATGATCATGGCTGATCATCCCCAATCAGTACCCCGTTCCTGCCGTCTCCCCCACATCCCCTGCTTCCGTTAGCCCTAGGAGCCACATCCAACTCTCTCTTGAAAACATCCAGTGAGTCGGCCTGGATTACATCCAGTGAGTCGGCCTCCTAAATCAGACGCTCAAAAGCATTAAAAATAACGAAAATATGGAACATTGTAAAAACCACACAAAATAAAAATTAAATCCCATTTAATTGAAGGAAATGAACTGAAGAAACATCCCTGAGTAAAATAAAGAAAGACGTATAATCACTCTAGTACATCCGACATCGACTACAAACCCACTGACTCCCACGGCTATCTAGACTACACTTCTTCCCACCCTGCTTCCTGTAAGGACTCTATCCCCTTACTCACAATTCCTCCGTCTACGCTGCATCTGCGCCCAGGATGAGGTGTTCCACGCCATGGCATCACAAATGCCCTCATTCTTTAGAGAACTCTTCCATTATAGATGAGGCTCTCACTAGGGTCTCCTCGATATCCCACAGCTCCGCTCTTGCTCCCCCTCTCCCCCCATTCGTAACGAGGACAGAGTCCCCCTTGTCCTCACCTTCCACCCCATCTGCCGTCGCATACAACATCTAATCCTCCGACATTTTCGCCACCTCCAGCGGGATGCCACCACTGGCCACATCTTCCCATCCCCACCCCTTTCTGCTTTCCGCAGGGACCGTTCCATCCGCAACTCCTTTGTCCACTCGCCCCTTCCCACACAAACCACCCCCTCCCCGGGCACTTTCCCCTGCAACTGCTGGAGATGCTACACCTGTCCCTTTACCTCCCCCCTCGACTCCATCCAAGGACCCAAACAGTCTTTCCAGGCGAGGCAGAGGTTCACCTGCACCTCCTCCAACCTCATCTACTGTATCCACTGTTCCAGATGTCAACTTCTCTACATCGGCAAGATCAAGCGTAGGCTCGGCGATCGTTTCGCTGAACACCTCCGCTCGGTTCGCATTAACTGACCTGATCTCCCGGTGCCTCAGCACTTCAACTCCCCCTCCCATTCCCAATCCGACCTCTCTGTCCTGGGCCTCCTCCATGGCCAGAGTGAGGCCCAGTGCAAATTGGAGGAGCAGCACCTCGTATTTCACTTGGGTAGTTTACACACCCCAGCGGTGTGAACATTGACTTCTCTAACTTCAGATAGCCCTTGCTTTCCCTCTCTCTCCATCCCCTCCCCTTCCAAGTTCTCCCACCAACCTTACTGTCTCCGACTACATTCTATCTCCTGACTCCCCTGTCTCTCAGTCTGAAGAAGGGTCTCGACCCGAAACGTCACCCGTCCCTTCTCTCCCTGTCCCGCTGAGTTACTCCAGCATTTTGTTGTCCATCTTCGATTTAAACCAACATCAGCCCACTGCACCCAAGTCCACCAACAACAACTTAGCGTAGACACAGAATGCTGGAGTAACTCCAGCAGACTCCCGATTTAGACTTCAGATTGTCTGAAGAAGGGTCCTGACCCAAAGTGTCACCTATCCATGTCCTCCAGAGATGCTGCCGAGTTATGGACCTGTCCCACTTGGGCGACTCTTTAGGAGACTGCCAGGGACTGATTTGAATGGAATTCACCTATGACGCCTAGCGACAACACCTACTTTAACCTACGACAGTAGAAAATTGTCGCCACCTTCGCCAAAAAATTTTCAGCACGTTGAAAATGTTGTGGTACTTGCCTGTAGTCACCCAAGTGGGACACGCCCATTACTCCAGCACTTTGTGTTTTTGTTCAAGATTCCAGCATCTGCACTTCTCTATGCCTGTATGAACCAACGTTATTTTAACCTGTGCCTACAATGTTCTGGGCAAATTGAAATTTAAAATTAATATCAATATCATTCGCGTTAAAGCATCTTCACTTTATTTTGAAACAGGCCCTTCGGCCCAGCGAGTCCACGCCGACCATCGATCACCGGTTCACACTAGTTCTGTGTTATCCCAATTTCTCATCCACTCCCTGCACACTAATGGCAAATTACAGAGGGCCGATTCACCTACAGAGCTTTAAAAAAACTCAACTACTTAGGCGCTGTGGCACGCCTAACAGCGCCATCAGGTTCGATCCTGTCTACGGGTGCTGTCTGTACGGAGTTTGCACGTTCTCACCCATGAACTGCGTGGGTTTTCTCCGGGTGCTCCAGTTCCCGCCCATATTCCAAAGGCGTGCAGGTTTGTAGGTTCACTGACGTCGGTAATGAATGTAAATTGGCCATTGTGTGTCGGATCGAGCTCGTGTACGAGGGTGCGATCACTTGTTTAAGAAGGAACTGCAGATGCTGGAAAAATCGAAGGTAGATAAAAAATGTTAGAGAAACTCAGCGGGTCAGGCAGCGTCTATGGAGCGAAGGAATAGTTGACGTTTCGGGTCGCGACCCTTCTTCAGACTGATGTGAGGGTGGGGCGGGCTGGAAGAAGAAAGGAAGAGGCGGAGACTGTGGGCTGTGGGGGAGCTGGGAAGGGGAGGGGAAGGAGGGAGAAAGCAGGGACTACCTGAAATTGGGGAAGTCAATGTTCATACCGCTGGGGTGTAAACTACCAAAGCGAAATATGAGGTGCTGCTCCTCCAATTTACGGTGGGCCTCACTCTGGCCATGGAGGAGGCCCAGGACAGAAAGGTCGGATTCGGAACGGGAGGGGGAGTTGAAGTGCTGAGCCACCGGGAGATCAGGTTGGTTATTGCGATCCGAGCGGAGTGTGGATTTGCCCAAAGAGTCTGGAGAAAAATGCAAGGGTCCCTGGTACGCTTTATTCCAAACAGCTCTGTCACAGAGGACTCTGTGATTTACGGACTGTTCCCAGGGACACATTCAGAGACTGACATCAAGTGCTGCTGGAAGGTTATCAACTCGGTGAAAGACGCTCTCTGGTCTGCCCGAGCTTTGTTCACCACCCAGCAGAGCGAGATGTCCGTCGGGGAATGTTGCCGACTGGCCCACTGCAGACTGCAGGAGTACGTACTAAGGGACGCACTGAAGCTCGGTGCAGCCAACGCCAAGGCTCGGTGGGGGAGGGCCACAGTCTAAGGTCCTTCCGCTGCTGGACATGGGGGCACTGTATGGTGGAGACGCCCCTCAAAATAAGGGAAGGTATCCCATGCCGGGGGGCCACATGAGTGGCACGGGTGGGGGATTAATTAGTAAAATTTGAAAAATGTATATAGACTGCATGGAAGAATTTGTATAGCCTCCGAAAATGTCGGATGGATTTTTCGCACGGTTGATGTATTGTAAATATTTATTACTTGAATAAAGTCTATTTTGAAAAATAAAAAAAAAAAAAGATCCGAGCGGAGGTGTTGGGCGAAACGATCGCCAAGCCTACGCTTGGTCTCACCGATGTAGAGCAGCTGACACCTAGAGCAGCGGATGCAATAGGTGAGGTTGGAGGAGGTGCAGGTGAACCTCTGCCTCACCTGGAAAGACGGCTTGGGTCCTTGGATGGAGTCAAGGGGGGAGATAAAGCGACAAGTGTAGCCCTTCTTTGGTCGGCGCGGACTGGGTGGGCCGAAGAGACGATTTCTGGCACTGTATCTTTAAACCAAACTAAAGAAAAAAACTAAAGGCAGACACAAAATGCCAGAGTAACTCAGCGGGTCAGGCAGCATCTGCAGAGAAAATAATAGGTAACGTTTCGGGTCGAGACCCTTCTTCTGACCAAAAAAAAACCAAAACCTCCCTTAGAGTTTAAAGAAACAGCGCGGAAGCAGGCCCTTCGGCCCACTGAGTCCACGATCGCCCCGCGTACTAGCACTACCCTACACACCAGTGCCAATGGACAATTTGTTACTGAAGCCAATTAACCTACAAACCTGCACGTCTTTGGAGGGCGGGAGGAAACCGGAGCACCCGGAGAAAACTCCATACAGACAGCGCCCGTAGTCAGGATCGAACCCGGGTCTCTGGCGCTGTGAGGCGGCAACTCCAGCAGCTTTTGGTGAAGGAGCACACAATAAAACGTTTATTTTTTAGAGGGGGGGGGGGGGGGAAATCAGAGTGAGCAAGTCTTCCCCATTTAGAATTGAATTTTTATACGTGTAAAATGGGGATGAAGGAATCTGACAATAACAGGAGCTGATGATCGTTGAAATGCTACTGCACCTTCTGCAAAAATGCTTCATGTTTCTGGAAACTGTTGAAGAATCTACCGCTTGAACTTGAGGCCAGTCAGCCAGTCAAACTTGTTCCACCATTCTGATCCAGATTATAGCCTTTGTTCACATCACGTCAATCCTTCACTGATGTGTGTGTGTGTGTATTTTTTCCTTCCTTCCTTCCTTGATTTAATTCCTCAATCGTGTATATGGTCTCTCTTATATTTTCCTTTTTCTCTTTTCTCACTTTCACTGGGTTTTTTTCCTCCTCTCTTTTTCATTCCCTCTCCCTCCTCGTTTCTCTCTCTCCATCACTCTCCCTCCGTCTCTCCCTCCGTCTCTCCCTCCGTCTCTCCCTCCCTCTCTCCCTCCCTCTCTCCCTCCCTCTCTGTCTCCCCCTCTGTCTCCCCCTCTGTCTCCCCCTCTGTCTCCCCCTCTGTCTCCCCCTCTGTCTCCCCCTCTGTCTCCCCCTCTGTCTCCCCCTCTGTCTCCCCCTCTGTCTCCCCCTCTGTCTCCCCCTCTGTCTCCCCCTCTGTCTCCCCCTCTGTCTCCCCCTCTGTCTCCCCCTCTGTCTCCCCCTCTGTCTCCCCCTCTGTCTCCCCCTCTGTCTCCCCCTCTGTCTCCCCCTCTGTCTCCCCCTCTGTCTCCCCCTCTGTCTCCCCCTCTGTCTCCCCCTCTGTCTCCCCCTCTGTCTCCCCCTCTGTCTCCCCCTCTGTCTCCCCCTCTGTCTCCCCCTCTGTCTCCCCCTCCGTCTCCCCCTCCGTCTCCCCCTCCGTCTCCCCCTCCGTCTCCCCCTCCGTCTCCCCCTCCGTCTCCCCCTCCGTCTCCCCCTCCGTCTCCCCCTCCGTCTCCCCCTCCGTCTCCCCCTCCGTCTCCCCCTCCGTCTCCCCCTCCGTCTCCCCCTCCGTCTCCCCCTCCGTCTCCCCCTCCGTCTCCCCCTCCGTCTCCCCCTCCGTCTCCCCCTCCGTCTCCCCCTCCGTCTCCCCCTCCGTCTCCCCCTCCGTCTCTCCCTCCGTCAAACCCCACCAAAATCGTTCGTCAGTATCCCCGTTCGCAAATTTGCACAAAATTCAGCCTGGTTTTATCCCACCGACTCACATGTGACTTGCAAAGGATGCAACCTAATGGGCCTGTCCAACTTGCCGAATTTTCCGGCAATTGTCCGCATCATTGACTGACGTATCAGGGTCACCGAGAAAGTCGCGGAGTGACTACGTATTGACGCGCGGTGTCTCCTCAAGTGTAGCGACATTTTTTTGTCGCCGCTGGATTTTCGAATGTTCAAAATCTTTCGGCGACCCTGATACGTCGGTCAATGACGCCGGCAGTCGCCGAAAAAAATCGCCAAATGGGACAGGCCCATAAGGGTCCAAAGAAGATCCGGACCCAAAACAATAGACTATAGGTGCAGGAGTAGGTCATTCGGCCCTTCGAGCCAGCACCGCCATTTAATGTGATCATGGCTGATCATCCCCAATCAGTACCCCGTTCCTTCTCCCCATATCCCCTGACTCCGCTATCTTTAAGAGCCCTATCTAAATCTCTCTTGAAAACGTCACCCATTCCTTCTCTCCAGAGAAGCTGCCTGACCCGCTGAGTTACTCCAGCACTTTGTGTCTATCTTTGGTGTAATCTGGCATCTGCAGTTCCTTCCTGCACAAACAAATACTTGCATTGGCTTTGTATACGTTTTATTTTTCGAGTGTTAAGGAGGTTTGAGCAGCCGATCAGATCCCAGTGTCCGTACAAGTTTTATAAGTCGATGTAAAATGCTACTGCTCCCCTTTTCAAAGAGATACAGCGCGGAATCAGGCCCTTCGGCCCACCGAGTCCGTGCCGACCAGCGATCACCCTGTTCAAACTATTCTACACACACACTCGGGACATTTTACAGAGCCCAATTAACCTACAAACCTGCACGTCTTTGGAGCGTGTGGGTGGTGGGGGGGGGGGAGAACCGGAGCACCCGGAGAAAACCTGTTTCTGCGCTGTATTTCTAAACTAAACCGCGTGGGTTTTCTCCAAGATCTTCGGTTTCCTCCCACACTCCAAAGACGGTACAGGTTTGTAGGTTAATTGGCTTAAATTTAAGTTAAAATTATAAATTGTCTCTAGTGTGTGTAGGATAGTGCTAGGGTGATCACTGGTCAGCATGGAATCGGTTGGGCCGAAGGGCCTGTTTCTGCGCTGTATCTGTAAACTAAACTGGACTGTGCTGAGGATATTTACCCCGAGCAATCTTAAAGTAAGTGAGGAGCTGCAGGAACCTCCTGGCAAACGTCACAGGCAATAAGAATGTTGTTTTAAAGTCACCAGCAAGACTCTCCTCTCCTCCCCTCTGTTCCTTCACAAAGCCAGCGGCAGGCACATGCACCAGATTTATTCCTGCAAGGTATTAAGACCCAGCATTGCCGTTTTGGCCAAGATCCACGCTCTACCATAACTCAAACTGCACAACACCGCCTCCTTCTAGAAACATGGACAATAGGTGCAAGAGGCGGCCGTTCAGCCCTTCGAGCCAGCACCGACTGCCATTCAATATGATCATGGCTGATCGTCCCCATTTTCTTCAAAAGCGCTCACAAAGATACAATCCTTGGGGTGACGCGGTGGAGCTGCTGCCTCACAGCGCCAGAGACCCGGGTTCGATCCTGACAACGGGTGCTGTCCGTACGGAGTTTGCATGTTCGCCCCGTGATCTGCGTGGGTTTTCCCCGGGAGCTCCGGTTTCCTCCCACACTCCAAAGACGCGCAGGTTTGTAGGTTAATGGGTTTGGTATAAATGGAAATAGTCCCAAGTGTGTGGGTGTAGGATGGTGCTAATGTACGAGGATCGCTGGAAGGTGTGGGCCGAAGGGCCTGTCTCCATGCCGTCTCTCCAAACTAAACTAAACTGGGGGTCAAATGGTCCTCCTGTTGCCTCTCGTGATTTTGAAGACGTTCTTGTGCTGTATTGTCCTACGCTTTACATTGAGTGTCCAGAACTGCGTTGGGATATCCGCCAGGCTTTTCCTATCCTGACTCCAACCAGCTACATTGAAACAATGAGCTTATTACGGCGATGATCCCAGGAATGAGTGGGTTAACCTATGATGAGCGTTTGTCGGCGCTGGGCCTGTACTCGCTGGAGTTTAGAAGAATGAGGGAGGGGGAGCCTCATTGAAACGTACCGAATAGTGAAAGGCCTGGATAGAGTGGATGTGGAGAGGATGTATCCACTAGTGGGAGAGTCTAGGACTAGAGGTCACAGCCTCAGAATTAAAGGACGTTCCTTTAGAAAGGAGACGAGGAGGAATTTATTTCGCCAGAGAGTCCTCCATTTTGTGGCCTTCCATTGGCAGATAATGATGGTGTCTGTGGACAGAAATCCCCCCAAGCCATCAAACATGCAAAACCGTTTAAAGAACATGATGTTAAAGAAGGAACTGCAGATGCTGGAGAATCAAGGGTTACACAAAAGGCTGGAGAAACTCAGCGGGTGCAGCAGCATCTAAGGAGCGAAGGAGATAGGCGACGTTTCGGGTCGAGACCCTTCTTCAGACATGGCTGGAGATCTGGGAGAGGCTTTTGGTAATTCTGGATAGAGCGGATAAGTAGAGGATGTTTCCGCTAGTGGGAGAGTCCCAGACCAGAGGGCACAGCCTCAGAATTAAAGGACTTTCCTTTAGGAAGGAGACGAGGAAAAACTTGCCACACTTTGTCCTCCCCCCCACCTTCCTTCCAGCTTTCCTCTCCCCCCCCACCCCCCCCACCACCACCACAATCAGTCTGAAGAATGGTTCCGACTCGAAACGTCACCTATCCATGTTCTCCACAGATGCTGCCTGACCTGCTGAGTTACTCCAGCACTTTGTATCTTTCTTTCTTCTTCCAGCTAAACAGCATTTGCAGTTCCCTGAGTCAGCATGTCTGGAGAACATGGATTGGTGACGTTTCGGGTCAGGACCCTTCTTCAGACTGCTTGTACCAGGGGACAGAAACTGGGAAAGAGCGGGACAAACTGATAGGTGGGAACATACTGGATATTATTAAAGTTAGAGACGGCTGTATGGACAGCATGGCTAACTTCTCTTTCTTACAGCTTTCTATCTAAAGACTGACCTGTTCTGCATTGGTCTGTAATGACTGTCTCCGTTTCATGTGTAGGAAGGAATGAGGCTGGTTTATGCCAAAGATAGACGCAAAGTGCTGGAGTAACTCAGCGGGACAGGCAGCATCTCAGCAGAGAAGGATTGGGTGAAGGAAGGTCCCGACCCAAAACGTCACCCATTCTTTCTCTCCAGAGATGCTGCCAGTCCCACTGAGTGACTCCAGCATTTTGTGTCAATAGACTATATTAATAGACAATAGGTGCAGGAGTAGGCCCTTCGGCCCTTCGAGCCAGCACCGCCATTCAATGTGATCATGGCTGATCATCCCCAATCAGTACCCCGTTCCTGCCTTCTCCCCATATCCCCTGACTCCACTATCTTTAAGAGCCCTATCTAGCTCTCTCTTGAAAGCATCCAGAGAACCGGACTCCACCGCCCTCTGAGACAGAGAATTCCACAGACTCACCACTCTCTGTGAGAAAAAGTGTTTCCTCGTCTCCGTACTAAATGGCTTACGCCTTATTCTTAAACTGTGGCCCCTGGTTTTGGACTCCCCCAACATCGGGAACATGTTTCCTGCCTCTAGCGTGTCTCAATTTCATACCCTTTCTACCCAGTCGAGAACTGCCAAGTCAGCATGTGGTTTAACTCTCTAATTACTACCTGTACCCGCCTTCCTGCTTAACCCCTGTGAAGCTGTCTAGTGATATAGAAACATAGAAAATAGGTGCAGGAGTAGGCCATTCGGCCCTTCGAGCCTGCACCGCCATTCAATATGATCATGGCTGATCATCCAACTCAGTATCCCGTACTGAGGATGCGGGATGCTGCCTTCTCTCCATACCCTCTGATCCCCTTAGCCACAAGGGCCACATCTAACTCCCTCTTAAATATAGCCAATGAACTGGCCTCAACTACCTTCTGTGGCAGAGAGTTCCAGAGACCCACCACTCTCTGTGTGAAAAAAGTCCTTCTCATCTCGGTCCTAAAGGATTTCCCCCTTATCCTTAAGCTGTGACCCCTTGTCCTGGACCTCCCCAACATCGGGAACAATCTTCCTGCATCTAGTCTGTCCAACCCCTTATAATTCCCTCTGATTCCCTCCGATTCCAGGTATTTTTATGTTCCATATTTTATATTTGATCATCACTTTGAAGTTTAACGTAACTGTACTCGGCGAGCAGTGCTGAACTACTATCTACCTCTGTGTTGATTCACAAACTATCCTTGATCAGACTTTGCTGGCTTTACCTTGCACTAAACGTTATTCCCTTATCATGTATCTGTGCACTGTAAACGGCTCGATTGTAATCACGTATTGTCTTTCCGCTGACTGGATAGCACGCAGCAAAAGGCGGTCACGGTGGCGCAACGGTAGAGTAGCTGCGTTACAGCTCTTGCAGCGCCAGCGACCCGGGTTCGATCCCGACTACGGGCGCTGTTTGTACGGAGTTTGCACGTTCTCCCCGTGACCCACGTGGGTTTTCTCCAGGTTTCTCCTAGTCTTTCCTCCCACACTCTAAAGACGTGCGGGTTTGTAGGCTAAGTGGCTTGGTGTAAATGTAAATAGTCCCGAGGGTGTGTGGGATAGTGTTAGTGTGCGGGGATCGCTGGTCGGCGCGGACTCGGTGGGCCGAAGGGCCTGTTTCCACGCTGTGTCCCTAAACTTAACTAAAAGCTTTTCACTGTACCTCGGTACACGTGACAATACTGAACTGGTTAGGGGACAACAATAAAATATTTTTGTACCGTTTCTTGGGTGAACTGGTTTCGGTAAATTTGTAAATTGTCTCTGGTTTGTTGGCCAGTGACAGTGCACGAGGGGATCGCTGGCCAGCACAGACTCGGTGGGCTGAAGGGCCTGTTTCTGCGCTGTATCTCTGAACTAAACTTACAAAATGAACACATTGCTTCCCCAGTTCTGAAGCTGTTTGTAACCGCAGTGTTTTAGCTTTTTTTTAGTTTAAGGGACACAGCATGGGAACAGCCAGAGAGGCCACACCGACCATCGATCACCCGTTCGCACTCGTTCTGTGTTATCCCAGCTTCCCATCCCGTCACCTACACACCAGGGAACTAGGCAACTGACCCGCACGTCTTTGGAGTGTGGGAGGAAACCGGAGCACCCGGAGAAAACCCACGTGGTCACGGGGAGAACGTGCAAACTCCGCACAGACAGCACCCGTGGCCAGGATCGAACCCGGGTCTCTGGCGCTGTGAGGCAGCAACTCTACACAACGGCACAGCTGGTTAAGCCACTGCCTCACAGCGCCAGAGACCCGGGTTCGATCCTGATCAGGGCGGGGTTGCTGTCTGGGTGTGTAGTCTGAAGAAGGGTCTCGACCCGAAACGTCACCCATTCCTCCTTCTGTCCAGAGATGCTGCCCGTCCCGCTGAGTTACTCCAGCTTTTTGTGTCTATCTGAGGAGTTCATAGTCTATACCCAGACTAGCATTGAATTTGAACCAAGATTGCGTGCAACGGCATTCAAAAAAGGTTGAGACATTAATTCATTATTATCGACTCCAGGTGCTGCCTGTACGGAGTTTGCACGTTCTCCCTGCGAACATGTATTTGCGAATTTCAAAGAAATGCGACCACTGGCGGCGCAGGGGTAGAGTTGCTGCTGGGTGGAACCCTTCTTCAGACTGGTGGTGCTGGCTCGAAGGGCCAAATGGCCTACTCCTGCACCTGTTGTCTATTGTCTATTGAATGAGCCTCAGCCTTGACTTTATGTGAGTTGCTGCCTCACAGCGCCAGAGACCCCGGCTGTCTGTGCGGTGTTTGTACCTTCTCCCCGTGACCTGCGTGGGTTTTCTCTGGGTTTCCTCCCAGGACGTGCCGGGGGGGGGGGGGGGGGGGGTTGTAGGTTAATTACCCCTCTGTAAAATTGCCCCTAGTTTGTAGGTGAGTGGATGAGAAAGTGGAATGACTTTGATGCATCCACCAACACACATCTCTCAGCTACTCCAGCCAAAATGTCGAGAGTGCGTTAAGCAGTGTCTGCCTGCAGGGAGAACTACCGCCAGCACCGTAGGTTGGTTCACAGACGCAACCTAAAAAACAGCACACCAGGTCCCAGTAAATAATTGATGGTGTCACTGGAGAAAGAGGCGTTTGTGGTCAGACCAGTGCAGCTCCAGTGTAATCTATAAGGCAGCTCTCATCCATCTGTTAAAGCAAGCCCCCTCTTCAGATAGACACAAAGTGCAGGAGTAGCTCAGTGGCTCAGGCAGCGTCTCTGGAGAGAAGGAATGGGCGACCCTTCAGCTCATAGAAACATAGAAGCCGAGAGAATGGGTGCAGGAGGAGGCCATTCGGCCCTTCGAGTCTGCACCGCCATTCATTGTGATCATGGCTGATCATCCAACTCGGTATCCTGTGCCTGCCTTCTCTCCATACCCCCTGATCCCTTTAGCCACAAGGGCCACATCTAACTCCCTCTTAAATATAGCCAATGAACTGGCCTCAACTACCTTCTGTGGCAGAGAACTCCACAGATTCACCACTCTCTGTGTGAAAAATGTTTTCCTCATCTCGGTCCTAAAGGAATACTGGTCGTGGCTGATCGTCCCCAATCAATAACCCGTGCCTGCCTTCTCCCCATATCCCTTGACTCCACTATCCCCTAGAGCTCTAACTCTCTCTTAAATCCATCCAGTGACTTGGCCTCCACTGCCCTACGTGGCAGGGAATTCCACAAATTCACAACTCTCTGGGTGAAAAAGTTTTTTCTCACCTCAGTCTTAAAAAGACCTCCCCTTTATTCTAAGCTCGTCCCAAAACATCACCCATTCCTTCTCTCCAGAGAGGCTGCTCGTCCCTCAGAGTTGCTCCAGCACTTTGTGTCTGTCTATCTTAGATTATTATTTTTTTAATTTGTTAAAGATAAACTTTCAGGGTGTCATGAGCACGCACGATGGCGCAACGGTAGAATCCCTGCCTCACAGCGCCAGAGACCCGGATTCAATCCTGACCACGGGCGCCGTCTGTACTGAGTTTGTACGTTTTCCCCGTGACCTGCGTGGGTTGTCCCGTAGTGTGTGCAGGATAGTGCTAGTGTACGGGGTGATCGCGGGTCAGCGCGGACTCGGTGGGCCGAAGGGCCTGTTTCCACGCTGTATCGCTAAACTAAACTAGAGTGGGTAGACTGTAAACTCCATTTAGACTGGGTGGACAGTCAGAATATTTCTCAATAAGGCGAAAATGTCAAAACCTAGAGGGGGCTTAACATTATGGGGAGAAGGCAGGAACGGGGTACTGATTGGGGATGATCAGCCATGATCACAGTGAATGGCGGTGCTGGCTCGAAAGGCTGAATGGCCCACTCCTGCACCTATTGTCTATTGTCTATTGACACCCCAGCGGTGTGAACATTGAAGGTAGACACAAAAAGTTGTGGGCTCCTTGGCTGTAACTGCCCTCCATAGATGCTGCCTCACCCGCTGAGTTCCTCCAGCATTTTTCTCCACCATAGAAGTAGTGGGTGATTGGGTCATAAGGAATAGGATTAGAATTAGGCCATTCTGCCCGTCAAGTCTACTCCGCCATTTCCATCTCTCCCTCCTAACCCCATTCTCCTGCCTTCTCCCCATAACCTCTGACACCCGCACTAATCAATAACATTCTCCAGCATTTTTGTCTAGAAACATAGAAACATAGAAAATAGGTGCAGGAGTAGGCCCTTCAGCCCTTCGAGCCTGCACCGCCATTCAATATGATCATGGCTGATCATCCAACTCAGTATCCCGTACCTGCCTTCTCTCCATACCCTCTGATCCCTTTAGCCACAAGGGCCACATCTAACTCCCTCTTAAATATAGCCAATGAACTGGCCTCAACTACCTTCTGTGGCAGAGAATTCCAGAGACTCAGCACTCTCTATGTGAAAAATGTTTTCCTCATCTCGGTCCTAAAGGAATTCCCCCTTATTCTTAGACTGTGACCCCTTGTTCTGGACCTCCCCAACATCGGGAACAATCTTCCTGCATCTAGCGTATCCAACCCCTTAAGAATTTTGTAAGTTTCTATAAGATCCCCCCTCGGTCTTCTAAATTCTAGCGAGTACAAGCCGAGTCTATCCAGTCTTTCCTCATATGAAAGTCCTGACATCCCAGGAATCAGTCTGGTGAACCTTCTCTGTACCCCCTCTATGGCAAGAATGTCGTTTCTCAGATTTGGAGTCCAAAACTGTACGCAATACTCCGTCTACCGTTGATTTCCCCAGCATCTGTAGTTCCTTCTCAAACAAGGACAGTTTCCAAAGAGGTAGCCCTGCTCTCTGGTTGTGACGCACCAGCTGTCTGGATAGTGGCTTTAAGAGGCTTTAAGATAGATGCATGTTCATGCAGGGGAGAAGGATATTGATCATGTACGGGGAGAACGGATTAGCTTATCTTGGTGTTGCGTACGGCATCGACATCGTGGGCCGAAGGGCCTGTTCGTGTGCTGCAGCTCTTCGACCTTCTATGGCTAAACAACTAAGTATAGGCTGACGTGTTGTACGCTGGGATTTATAGAAATATAGACAATAGGCGCAGGAGGAGGCCATTCGGCCCTTCGAGCCAGCACCGCCATTCATTTCGATCATGGCTGATCATCCCCAATCAATAACCCGTGCCTACACCTTATTGTAGGCGCAAGTCTTGTCTGCCCTAAAATTCAATGCTGATCAATCCAACACGGACATAGTGGGCGAAATGTCCTCCTGTGTTGTAACTACACTATGGTTAATTGATTACATCACATTATGGCATATTTAGCTGGGGTGAGAAATGAAACAAAAATGTCACAAAAATGATGCAGTAGAATGTGTCATAGAAACATAGACAATAGGTGCAGGAGGAAGCCATTCGGCCCTTCGAGCCAGCACCGCCATTCAATGTGATTATGGCTGATCATCAACAATCAATAACCCGTTCCTGCCTTCTCCCCATATCCCTTGGCTCCACTAGCCCCAAGAGCTCTATCTAACTCTCTTTTAAATAAATCCAGTGAATTGGCCTCCACTGCCTTCTGCGGCAGAGAATTCCACAAAATTCACAACTCTCTGGGCGAAAAATGCAAGTAAAGCTGTACTTAGATTCCAAAGTTCACAGAATGATGAAAGGCGTAGATCGAGTGGATGTGGAGAGTCCAGGACCAGAGGTTACAGCCTCAGAATTAAAGGGCCCTCTTTTCGAAAGGAGGTGAGGAGGAACTTCTTTAGTCAGAGGGTGGTGAATCTGTGGAACTCATTGCCACAGAGGGCTGTGGAGGCCAACCCAGTGGATATTTTTAAGGCAGAGATAGACAGATTCTTGGTTAGAAATTCTTGAACGGGTTTCAAGGGTTGGGAGACGGCAGGAAAATGGGGTTAGGAGGCAGAGATCAGCCATGATTGAATGGCAGAGTGGACCCGATGGGCCGAATGACCTAATTCTACTCCTATAACGTGTGAACCGGTGATCTTGTGATGTAAGCCATCTTTCATTAAATATGCTGGCCATCGTTAGTCTGTTTAAATATGTTTATGTTGTAGTTGGTGCTGGCGTATGTCGACCCAAAACGTCACTGATCCATGTTCCCCAAAGATGCCGCCTGACCCACTGTGTTACCCCGGCACTCTGTGTCTCTTTTTGGAATTTTGAACCACATTTCAATTGGGGATTGCACGGTGGCGCAGCGGTAGAGTTTCTGCCTCACGGTGCCAGAGACACCGAGTCTCTGACCACGGTGTTCAATCCTGACCACGGGTGCTGTCTGTACGGAGTTTGCACGTTCTCCCCGTGACCTGCGTGGGTTTTCTCCGATTGCTCCGTTTCCTCCAAAGACCTCCTAAGGTTTGTAGGTTACGGTAAGAATTGCAAAGTGTGTGTAGGATGGTGCTAGTGTGCGGGGATCGCTGGTCAGCGCAGACTCAGTTGCCTGTTGGCCTGTTGCCACGCTGTATCTCTGAACAACACCAAACTAGGCTAACTTAAACACTGGAGTAACTCAGCGGGACAGGCAGCATCTCTGGAGTGAAGGAATGGGTGACTTTTGCGGGGTCAACACCCTTATTCATTGGTTTTATTGGCTTCGGTAAAAATTGTAAAGTGTCCCCAGTGTGTGTAGGATAAAACTCGTGTACAGTGTCGTTTTTTTCAGAGAGCAGAATCTGAAGCGTTTAGATAAGAGATTGTGTCTGAGCATGTATCCACCTTCCCCCCCCCTCCCCCCTCCCCCCAATTTTCACCAAAGCCAATTAACCTACGAACCTGTACTTCTTTAGAGTGTGGGAGGAAACGGGAGCACCCGGAGAAAACCCACGCAGGTCACAGGGAGAACGTGCAAACTCCGTACAGACAGCACCCGTGGTCAGGATGCAACCTGGGTCTCTGGCGCTGTGAGGCAGCAACTCTACCGCTGCACCGCCCATTGAGTCCTAATCTTATTGAAACATATAAGATTATTAAGGGTTTGGACACGCTAGAGGCAGGAAACATGTTCCCGATTTTGGGGGAAGTCCAGAACCAGGGGCCACAGTTTAAGAATAAGAGGTAGCCATTCAGGACTGAGATTAGGAAAAACACTTTTTCACCCAGAGAGTTGTGAATCTGTGGAATTCTCTGCCTCAGAGGGCAGTGGAAGCCCATTCTCTGGATGCTTTCAAGAGAGAGCTAGATAGGGCTCTTAAAGATAGCGGAGTCAGGGGATATGGGGAGAAGGCAGGAACGGGGTACTGATTGGGGATGATCAGCCATGATCACATTGAATGGCGGTGCTGGCTCGAAGGGCCGAATGGCCTCCTCCTGCACCTATTGTCTAATGTCTTATTTGTTTACACATGAACTGCTAAAGGCTTTGGATAGTTCAACGCCAGCTGGCATTGAATGCAGTGTTTTGCACCTCCAGTTGTTTTGATGATTGCCTTTATTTCGGGCATGGTAGAATTTGGCTGCTCTCAAGGAAGCAGCTCTGGTTTTAATTGGTCGTTTTATAAAACAGATGATATCTTGCGTTACTGGTTTTTCTTACACTTGGAAACAGATTCCAGTCAACGAGTGGACTACGGCATGTGGAGACACAAGTAGCTGCAGATGCTGGAATATTGTGTAGAACACAAAGCCTAGAGATACAGAGTGGAAACGGGCCCCGCGCGTGGCCTCAGTGGACTATTTCTTTTTAAAAAATTTTTTTTATTAAAAGTAATGTACGATAGTATAAACCGAAAATAACATCATACATTTCATGCATTTCGCTAGAATTTAGAAGATTGAGGGGGGATCTTATAGAAACTTACAAAATCCTTAAGGGGTTGGACAGGCTAGATGCAGGAAGATTGTTCCCGGTGTTGGGGGAGTCCAGAACAAGGGGTCACAGTTTAAGGATAAGGGGGAATTCCTTTAGGACCGAGATGAGAAAAACATTTTTCACACAGAGAGTGGTGAATCTGTGGAACTCTCTGCCACAGAAGATAGTTGAGGCCAGTTCATTGGCTATATTTAAGAGGGAGTTGGATGTGGCCCTTGTGGCTAAAGGGATCAGGGGGTATGGAGAGAAGGCAGGTACGGGATACTGAGTTGGATGATCAGCCATGATCATATTGAATGGCGGTGCAGGCTCGAAGGCCGAATGGCCTCTACTCCTGCACCTATTTTCTATGTTTCTGGACAAAAATGCTGGAGAATGTTCTTGATTAGTGCGGGTGTCAGAGGTTTATGGGGAGAAGGCAGGAGAATGGGGTTAGGGGAGGGAGATGGAAATGGTGGAGTAGACTTGACGGGCCGAATGGCCTAATTCTAATTCTATTCCTTATGATCATATTGAATGGCGGCGCAGGCTCGAAGGGCCGAATGGCCTCTACTCCTGCACCTAGTTTCTACGTACCACTTCTTGGTTTAAACTTTAATAATAGAAAAGTTACAGAAGCAAGAAAAAGAGAGAAAGCTAGATAAGATGGTGATATTAATAGTACGTGTAAAATTAGAAAGAGGGAGCACATGGAGGTGTAAAGAACGAGAAAGAGAAACAGAGAAATAATAAATAAAAGAGAAAATGTAAAGAAAATAAAATAAAAGGGATGTACCGGCTTCATATCTTTACGCACCCCTCACCCGGTTCTGAAACCATATGCTTGTAATAAGTCGATAAAGGGAGGCCAAATCTTTAAGATTGATTGGACTCTTTCTATACACTCTGTATTAATCGAGGTTTGGCAATACTTTACTGAAATCAATGTAAAAAAAAATTCACTTGCTCATAAGTGATAGGAACAGAATTAGGCCATTCGGCCCATCAAGTCTACTCGGCTGTTACACAAAAAGCTGGAGAAACTCAGCGGGTGCAGCAGCGTCTAAGGAGCGAAGGAGATAGGCGGCGTTTCGGGTCGAGACCCTTCTTCAGACCATTCAATCGTGGCTGATCTATCTCTCCCTCCTAACCCCATTCTCCTGCCTTCTCCCCGTAACCCCTGACACCCGCACTAATCAAGAATCCGTCAATCTCTTTCTTTTGAAATCTTTTAATTAATTTTTTACAATTTGAATAATGATAAATATAACAGTAATATTAATACATAGGGATAAGGATTACATTAACAACAAGTATAAGTCCAGTGTGAAAATACACATTGGGTATAGACCTCGCCGTCTCTATGTAAATGTAGTTAAATGTTTAAAAGGGAACTTGTGTATATATAAAAACAAAAAGATGAAAAGATAAAAAGAAAAAAAGAGAAAAACAAAAACCTCCTAAACTAAAATAAGCAAAACTAATCAGTCGATCTCTGCCTTAAAAAATATCCATTGACTTGGCCTCCACAGCCATCTGTGGCAATGAGTTCCACAAATGTTAAGACCAGTGTGAACGGGTGATCGCTGGTCGGTGCGGACTCAGTGGGCCGAAGGGCCTGTTTCCATGTTGTATCTCCCAACTGAAAACTACACTCATTCATCTCATTTCCAGTACCTCTTTGCTTAAAGCAGTGGCTGGTGCAAGAACCAGCTATATTTAAGAGGGAGTTAGATGTGGCCCTTGTGGCTAAAGGGGATCAGAGGGTATGGAGAGCAGGCAGGCACGGGATACTGAGTTGGATGATCAGCCATGATCATATTGAATGGCGGTACAGGCTCGAAGGGCCGAATGGCCTACTCCTGCACCTAATTTCTATGTTTCTATAAGAACGAAAGGGGATGTGTTTGGCCTATCATTGACCCGAATATTAATTTCAAGTATGCAGAGTATAATTTTTTTTTTAAAGTATTTTTATTAGAAGCAATGCATGTTGTCTAAAGTATAACGATTCTTCAAATACAAATTTAACTTGTTACAAAAATTATACAGATGTTACGGAATAATTTATGCGTGCTTCCGGTTTTGTTTTTTTGGAAAATAAAGAAGTGGTAAAAGAAGTAAAAGTTTAGGTTAATAATCAGGAGATGGTGATTAAATAATATTGATTATGATTATATAAAATAATTTAAAGAAATTTAAAAAAGAGTAAAAAAAATTAAAAATTATAAAATATTATAAAAATAAACAAATAAGCAAAAAAAAAGATTATATAATAAAATTATAAAGAATACATCTTAACAATGAATGGAACAATTTCACATAACAATATCTATAGAGACACGTATACAAATCCCAGAATACATCTTTTCATCTAATCCCACACCAGGGTACGTTAAATAACCCATGATATTTTTTATAATTTTTTTTAAACACTGCCTACATGTGTAATTCAGGCACCGTGTTGAGTCGCTGTTTAAACAGGCAAATGTCCCGGTTCTTAATAAAGTAACAAGTCCTTAGACTTCCCTGTGAATCAGGATTATTAAACTTAATAGAGAAAGTGAACAGACCGGAGAGGTCTCGACCCGAAACGTCACCTGTTACTTTTCTGCCTGACGCGCTGAGTTACTCCAGCATATTTGCGTCTATCTTCGGTGTAAAACCGCTATCTGCAGTCCCTTCCTGCACAGACCATTCTGCTGTCAAGTCTACTTTAGAGATGCAGCATGGAAACGGGGCCCACCGAGTCCGCGCGGGACATCGAGCACCCCTTCACACTGGTTCAATGTTCTTGATTAGTGCGGGTGTCAGAGTTTACGGGGAGAAGGCAGGAGATGGGGTTAGGAGGGAGAGATGGTAATGGTGAAGTAGACTTGACGGGCTGAATGGCCTAATTCTACTCCAATCACCCATTACTTCAATGGTGGACAGAAATGCTGGAGGAACTCAGCGGGTGAGGCAGCATCTACGGAGGGAAGGAATAGGTGACGTTTCGGGTCGAGACCCTTCTTCAGACTGATCACCTATTCCTTCGGGGTCTCGACCCGAAACATCACCTATTCCTTCGCTCATAGATGCTGCCTCACCCGCTGAGTTCCTCCAGCATTTTTGTCCACCTTTGACTTTTCCAGCATCTGCAGTTCTTTCTTAAACATTACTTCCATGGAGTAACTCACCGGGACAGTCAGCAAAGAATGGGTGATGTTTTGGGTCGAGACCCTTCTTCACCTATTCCTTCTCTCCAGAGATGCTGCCTGTCCCGCTGAGTTACTCCAGCACTTTGTGTCTCTCTCATTAGAGTTAAGAGCAAAGATCCTGTAGCGAGCAAGATAGACCACTCCTGCTAAATCCAATGGGCTGATGTGTAGTACGCAACGGAGCGGAACGTGGGTCATTTCTTCGGCCATTTTAGTAACCCGACCCGACTCTGTATATCCCTCTCGCAGTGTAATCAGCGTTGTGGGGGAACAGTTTGTGTTAATAAATTATAATTCTGAAAATGAGGAGAAGATTTTTACCAAATTACTTTTATTTTTACGAGGATGTTTCCGTAACCGGCTTCCGTCTCCGCACTAGTATCTTTGCTCCGCTATGGGATCTTTGATGCGGAGACGGAATCCGGTTACGGAAATGGGGCTGCAAATTACCCGTGATCTGCCCATGACAGTACTACGTCTTTTTCGTCAAGTGGACTATCTTGCTCGCTGTAGGATCTTTGGATAAGAGTGTTAGACAACAGACAATAGGTGCAGGAGTAGACCATTCGGCCCTTCGAGCCAGCACCACCATTCACTGTGATCATGGCTGATCATCCACAATCAGTACCCCGTTCCTGCCTTCTCCCCATATCCCCTGACTCCGCTATCTTTAAGAGCCCTATCTAGCTCTCTCTTGAAAGCATCCAGAGAACCTGCCTCTGAGGCAGAGAATTCCACAGACTCACCACTCTCTGTGAGAAAAAGTGTTTCCTCGTCTCTGTTCTAAATGGCTTACCCCTTATTCTTAAACTGTGGCCCCTGGTTCTGGACTTCCCCCAACATCAGGAACATGTTTTCTGCCTCTAGCGTGTCCAAGCCCTTAACAATCTTATATGTTTCAATGATATGTCCTCTCATCCTTCTAAACTCCAGAGTGTACAAGCCCAGCTGCTCCATTCTCTCAGCATATGACAGTCCCGCCATCCCTGGAATTAACCTGGTGAACCTACGCTGCACTCCCTCAATAGCAAGAATGTTCTTCCTCAAATTAGGGGACCAAAACTGCACACAATACTCCAGGTGTGGTCTCACTAGGGCCCTGTACAACTGCAGAAGGACCTCTTTGCTCCTATATTTAATTCCTCTTGTTATAAAGGCCAACATGCCATTCGCTTTCTTCACTGCCTGCTGTACCTGCATGCTTACTTTCATAGACTGATGTACAAGGACCCCCAGATCCCGTTGTACTTCCCCTTTTCCTTGTTGTATTGTCGTGTGTCCCAGATAGAACAATAAAATTCTTACTTGCAGCAGCACAACAGAATATGTAAACATAGTGCACTGTAAACCATATGATAAACTAGTAAAAGAAAAAAAAGGTTCAGCGTGTGCCACAAGTACACACCCATATATACATATATTATACACACCTACTCAAAAAACATAATACTAGTGCAATCATAATAATATCAGTCTATTGTAGTTCAGAGCTTATTTGGAGGTTGTAGTGTTTAACAGTCTGATGGCTGCTGGGAAGAACCTGGACGTTACAGGTTTCAGGCTCCTGTATCTCCCTGGGGTGAACCAGCATCTGCAGTTCACGCCTATACAAGTTTAACGGCCAGGTGATTTAACGGGGGGACTCCTTAGCTGGGGACTCAGACCAACGGAGAGAAAATATCTCCACAGCCTCGAGTAGAAAGGGGGACACAATCCCAAGTTGCAATAATGGATTGACTAAGCCTATATTCGCAGGAATTTAGAAGGATGAGAGGGGATCTCATGGAAACATATAACATTATTAAAGTGGAGTATCTGAAAAGGGTCTCGACCCGAAATGTCGCCTATCTCCTCCGCTCCTTAGATGCTGCTGCACCCGCTGAGTTTCTCCAGCTTTTTGTCTAACCCCCAAACATTATTAAAGGATTGGACAGGCTGGGCTCGATGGGCCGAAGGGCTTGTTTCCGCACTGTCTCTCTGAATTAAACTAAAGCAGTGCAGATGTGACATCTTGGTTGCTGTGGGCATGATGGGCTAAAGGGCCGGGTGCTACGCTGGGAAACTCCACGACAGCAGAACATATCCACAGCACGGCCTCTCATCGGTCTAAGGAAAGGTCTCGACCCGAAACGTCACCCATTCCTTCTCTCCAGAGATGCTGCGTTTCCACAGTTCACTAGTACAGTTTCTGACACCGCTTGAAGTTTCGCTTCCCCGCTCTATGGCTCTGAACTTGATTTGGTTGGCCGATGCCTTTCTCTTAGGAAGGAGGAAAACTGGAATATTACTGCCTCAAGAAGAATGTTTCACTAAAAGTCAAGCTAATTAACGAAACATTTACTCTTTCACATTCCTCCTGTGGGTCTATTAATGATCGGCTAGTGTTTGTTGGCTGGGAAGAAATGATGTATCGGTGTTACGAAGCAGGAATCTCATGTAACTTGTTTTATTGTGTGGGAAAGAAGTGCAGATGCTGGTTTAAACCGCAGATGGACTCAAAATGCTGGAGCAACTCAGCGGGTGAGGCAGCATATCTGGAGAGAAGGAAATAGGCCAAGACCCTTCTTCAGACTGAGAGTCGGGGGAGAGGGAAACGAGAGATATAGAGAATGATGTAGAGAGATAGAGAACCAATGAATGAAAGCATAGAAACATAGCAAATAGGTGCAGGAGGAGGCCATTCGGCCCTTCGAGCCGAATTCATTGTGATCATGGCTGATCGTCCCCTATCAATAACCCGTGCCTGCCTTCTCCCCTTATCCTTTGATTCCACTAGCCCCTGGAGCTCTATCTAACTCTCTCTTAAATCCATCCAGCGACTTGGCCTCCACTGCCCTCTGTGGCAGGGAATTCCACAAATTCACAACTCTCTGGGCGAAAAGGTTTTTTCTCACCTCAGTCTTAAATGGCCTCCCCTTTATTCTAAGACTGTGGCCCCTGGTTCTGGACTCGCCCAACATTGGGAACATTTTTCCTGCATCTAGCTTGTCCAGTCCTTTTATAATTTTATATGTTTCTATAAGATCCCCCCTTTCTTTCTTCTTTCGTGTGCATCTTCCACGTTGCAAATGTTGACCTCGCTGTCATCGTCTGTCCTGAAAAGGACGCCAGCTACCGGTGACATTCAGAGGGAGCCGTCACTTGCTGCAATAGATGATGGTGGTTGCAGAATTAGCTCGGGGAATCTTCCGGTTTCCAGCCCCGCGATGTGGACGCTTCTGCTGTGGGGCCACTGAAAGAAATGAAAAAAAGTAACGATGATAAAGGAAGCAGGCCATTGCTAGCTGCGGGCGAGGTGAAAACGTGTCACGGACAATGAGACTCAACGAGACTGGTTTGAAACTGGTGCAACAACTAGGGTGGGGGAGGGGACGGAGAGAGAGGAAAAGGAAGGGTTGCTTGGAGTTAGAGAAGTCAATAGTCATACCGCTGAGGTGTAAGCTGCCCAAGAGAACTACGAGATGTCATTCCTCTATTTTGCGCTGGACCTCACTCTGACAGTGGAGGAGGCCCAGGACAGAAAGGTCAGTGTGGGAATGAGAGGGGGAGTTAAAGTGTTTGTCATTGTGAAGAAGGGTCTCAACCTTATTCGTCACCCATCCATTCCTTCTCTCCAGAGACGCTGCCTGTCCCGCTGAGTTACTCCAGCTTTTTGTGTATCAAAAATGTTCGGCACCCGGTAGATCAGATGGGCCAAGGTGGACTGAGCGAAGGGGTTCAGCGAAAAACGATCGGCCAGTCGACGTTAGGTCTCACCGATGTACAAGATGTTTTATTGATGAGGAACTCAACAGACAGCGAGGAGTTAGCTCAAGGCTTTTGTTTACCTTACTGGTACAGTCTGATGCCGTAGTTAGCAACGAATGTTGTATGATTAATGCATGATTTTACGGTGAAGGGGAAAAGATTTAATAGGAATCTGAGGGGTAACGTTTTCACACAGAGGGCGGTGGGTGTACGGAACGAGCTGCCGGAGGAGGTAGTTGAGGCCGTGACTATCCCAACGTTTAAGAAGCAGTTAGACTGGTGCATGGATCGGACAGGTTTGGAGGGATATGGGCTGAAGGTGGGACTAGTGTAGCTGGGGCATGTTGGGTGGTGTGGGCAAGTTGGGCTGAAGGGCCTGTTTCCACGCTGTATCGCTCTATCACCATCTAAATTTGTAACTGTTGAGGATAACAATGTCATCCAAAAGGCGACGCAAGGAACTGCAGATGCTGGCTTGCAAAGAAAGGAGACAAAGTGCTGGAGTAACTTAGCGGGTGAGGCAGCATCTCTGCTGAACGTGGAATAGGTGACGTTTCGGGTCGGGACCCTTCTTCAGAACGAAGAGCCTTGCTGGCTCGGTCCAGATTTGGCAAATGAAATTTTGGTTTCTCCAAAACCCAAATAGTTGCAAACTAGTCATATCTGGCAATGATTCAGCTCTTGGTTATGTAGGGTGTGTCTGACGAGTTGTGTGTGGGGAGGTAGACTGCGTTGGCGTGTAGAGTGCGGATGCACAGAGTGTAACGCGAGCTGTCTGCAGAGTTTCAGTTCAGTGCCGAGGAGCAAAGAGTGCGAAGGATGAGAGGGGATCTCATCGAAACATATGACATTCTTAAGGGATCGGACAGGCTAGATGCAGGAAAAATGTTCCCCATGTTGGGGGAGAGTCCAGAACGAGGGGCCACAGTTTAATAATATGGGGTCGGCCATTTAGGACTGAGATGTGGAGAAACCTTTTACACCCAGAGAGTTGTGAATCTGTGGAATTCTCTGCCACAGAAGGCAGTGGAGGCCGATTCACTGGATGTTTTCAAGAGAGAGTTAGATTTAGCTCTTAGGGCTAACGGAATCAAGGGATATGGGGAGAAAGCAGGAACGGGGCACTGATTGTGGATGATCAGCCATGATCGTATCGAATGGCGGCGCTGGCTCGAAGGGCTGAATGGCCTCCTCCTGCACCTATTCTCTACGTTTCTTTGAGCCTGTTGACTTGAGTGCAGCAGTTGGATCAAAACGTGGTTAGTTCTTGAATGTTTGAGAGAGGAAATAAATGGGAGAATGTATCTGTGGTCAACAGGAAACCGGTTGTTTAGTGAGTATATTTAGTTCTTGCTTAGTAACTTTAGTTTAGAGATGCATCGCGGAAACAGGCCCTTCGGCCCAGCGGGTCCACGATGACCAGCGATCCCCGCACATTAACACTATCCTACACAGACTGTGGACTAGCCAATTAACCTAGAAACCTGCACGTCTTTGGAGTGCTGGAGAAATCGGGGAGAACGTGCAAACTCCGTACAGACAGCACCGGTAGTCGGGATCGAACCGGGGGTCTCCGGAGCTCCAAGCGCTGTCGGGCGGCAACTCTACCGCTGTGCCACCGTGGCCACATCATTTATGTGCTGTGAAATTGGATTCAATTCCATATGAAGCGCTCGGGCTTATTTTTGCATTAAAAACATGCCTTAACACAGCACACAAAGTCCATTTACCCTCAGGGCATAGTTAGGTGGCGCAGCTGTAGAGTTGCTGCCTCACAGCGCCAGAGACCCGGGTTCCATCCCGACTATGGGAACTACACTCGCCCCCCCCCTGCAGGACCTATACACCAGGAGGTGCAGATCCAGAGCCAGCAACATTATGAGGGACCCCTACCACCCCAGCAACGGACTGTTCCAGCTGCTACGGTCAGGCAAACGCCTCCGCTGTCATGCTGTGAAAACAGAGAGGATGAGACGGAGTTTCTTCCCACAGGCCGTCAGGACTGTAAACTGATCTCACCAGTGTCTTTTTAAAATTGATGATGTTTTTTTCCTCATATGTAAATAATATGTTTTTTTGCACAATCCGCAGGCATTGCCACTGTCATTTTACTGCACATCTTGTGTGTGTATGTGACAAATAAACTTGACTTGACTTGCCTGTGTGTGAGGAGTTTGCACGATCTCCACGCGACCTGCGTGGGTTTTCTCCGGGCGCTCCGGTTTCCTGCCACACTCCAAAGACGTGCGTGTTTGCAGGTTAATTTGGCTTGGGTGGAATTGCAAATTGTTCCCGTAGTGTGTGTAGGGTAGTGTTAGTGTGGGGGGACTCTTCTTGAGAAGTTGCAAGTTAAAGATGAGAGGCGTGCTGCATGGCCTGTTTTCTCCGGGCGCTCCGGATTCCTCCCACACTCCAAAGACGTGCACGTTGGCAGGTTAATTGGCTTCGGCAAATTGTAAATTGTCCCTAGTACGTAGGATGCAGTGTGTAGAGTAGCACAAGGACGGCGGGAGTGTTGCTGCCTCACAACGCCAGAGACCCGGGTTCGATCCTGACTACGGGTGCTGACTATGCGGAGTTTGCACGTTTTTCGCATCTGCGCTATGATGCTCCAGTTTTCTGAAAAACGTCCAGGTCTGTAGCCCAAGAATGTTTTCCTATTTTCTATGTTTCTATTAGTGGAATCAAGGGATATGGGGTTATTGATTGGGGACGATCAGCCATGATCACAATGAATGGCGGTGCTGGCTCGAAGGGCCGAATGGCCTCGTCCTGCACCTATTTTCTATGTTTCTATGTAGATGATGATGAATAAGTTTATTGGCCAAGCATTCACATACAAGGAATTTGCCTTGGTGCTCCACCCGCAAGTGACAACATGACATACAGTGACAGTGAGGAATGAGACATTAAACATTAACCCTATCAATAATGTTAGATTATTAATGTTCAATGTACCGGGTGAACGCAGGTCGGCACGGACTCTGTGGGCCGAAGGGCCTGTTTCCGCGCTGTTTCTGTAAAACTAAATGTTTTAAGATTCTCTGGCCCTGAAAACCTCATCCTTCAAAAATGTTCAGACTCAAAATGTTGCCAGTCCAATTCCTATGCTGGTTTAACCCGAAGATAGACACAAAATGCTGGAGTAACTCAGTGGGACAGGCAGCGTCTCTGGAGAGAAGGAATGGGTGACGTTTTTGTGTCTATCCTCCTGAGTTGCTGCCTGATCTTCTAAGTTCCTCCAACACTTTGGTTTCGACTGCTCCAGATTCCAGCACCTGCAGTCTTGGTTCTTGGTTACTTGGTCCTCCAAAATATTCCAACTGGAATTTAAACTGGAGGTGGTGAAGGGAGGGGTTTAGCCAGAGAGGGTTATTGGGAAGAAAGTGCCACTTTAAATGTAGTTGCATCTGGCTGGGCAACCGTGGCTTGGTGGAGATTATTCCATGCTTTAATAGTGCGTGGAAAGAACGAATTGCTGTACACATCTGTCTTTGTGGCTGGGACCACAAATTGGATCGAATGCCCTCGTCTGCTCCTAATTGGTTTGGGGTTGGTGTAGGTCTTGTGATCTATGTCTAGCTGACCATTTAACATTTTGTAAAAACAGGTCAAACGGTGAGCTTCACGTCTGTCTTGGAGAGGGTTCCACCCCGCCCAGAGAATTCAGAAGTTTGGTGACACTCGCTTCTCTTTCGTAGGTGTTAGTAACAAATCGAGCGGCCTGGCTTTGGACACGTTCGATGGATGAAATGTTTTTATCTGTGTATGGGTCCCGAGCTGCAGCTGCATGGTCCAGATGAGGTCTAACGAGGGTGAAATACAGCTTCTCCTTGACAGAAGCTGAACAATGATGGAAGTTACGCCTCAGGAAGTTTAGGACACCTGTTGCTTTCACTGTTGCATGATGAGTCTGACCATTCCAACGTAGATCATTCTGCAATTTGATGCCAAGATACTTGGTTTGTTTGGATTCTTCAAGGGTGACACCAAGTATGTTGTAAGATGTGACGCCTGGATTCCTCTTTCTGGTGACACACATGGTTGCACAGTAAAGTCTCTTTACTTTGGAGATACAGCATGGAAACGGGCTACTTTGGCCCAGCGAGTCCGCGCCAACCAGCGATCACCCCGTACACTAGCACTATCAAGTCCAAGAGAGTTTATTGTCATGTGTCCCTGACAGGACAATTAAATTCTTGCTTTGCTTCAGCACAACAGAACATAGGTGGCATTGACTACAAAACAGATCAGTGTGTCCATGTACCATTATATAAATATATACACACATGAATGAATAAACTGATCAAGTGCAAATAACAGATAATGGGCTATTAATGTTCAGAGATTTGTCCGAGCCAGGTTTAATAGCCTGATGGCTGTGGGGAAGTAGATATTCCTGAACCTGGTTGCTGCAGTCTTCAGGCTCCTGTACCTTCTACCTGAAGGGTATCCTACACACTATCCTACACACACTAGGGATATTCGTTTTAAGCTAGGATCCTGCGTGTCTTTGGAGCATGGGAGGAAACCGGGTCTCTGGCGCTGTGAGGCAGCAACTCTACTGCTGCGCCACCGTGCCTCTGTTTTTTTAAACCTGGGCGGTGCGTGTTGGTGGATCGCTGATCTTAAGCAGACAATAGTCATGACAGATAGACGGTGATTTGCCGGCGCTCCACCCAGCAACGGCAAGTCAACTGGCAGACCTGGCTGGGTAAAAATAAACCTCATGTCGCAAATCAGCCCGGTGGGAGGTTTAAAAATCTGGCTCTAAGACAGCGATCAAAGCGGGCGAGTATTTTCCGCGCTAGCCACGGAAGCCAATCAGCGCCCGGAGACGGAATGTAAGGTGAAGGGAAAATAGATTTAATAGGAATCCGAGGGGTAACTTTTTCCACACAAAGAGTGGTGGGTGTATGGAACGAGCTGCCGGAGGAGGTAGTTGAGGCCGGGACTATCCCATCGTTTAAGAAACAGTTGGACATGTACATGGATAGGACAAGGTTTGGAGGGATACGGGCCAAACGCAGGCAAGGTGGGACTAGTGTAGCTGGGACACATTGGCCGGGGTGGGCAAGTTGGGCCGAAGGGCCTGTTTCCACGCTGTGTGACTGTATCTACACTCACATATTACAATCGTTCCACACTTTAAAATCTCTGCTCCTTCAGTTATACACTGTAAACGGCTCGACTGCAATCATGCGTTGTCTTTCCGCTGACTGGTTAGTAAGTAAGTTTACTGGCCAAGTATTCACATACAAGGAATTTGCCTTGGCGCTCCGCCCACAAGTAACAACATGACATACAGTGACAGTTACGAATGACTCAGAAAACACTAAACATTAATAATTATAAAACATTAATGATAAAACACCATTGAACCAACATAACACGCAACAACAGCTTTTCACTGTAGCTCGGTTCACATGATTAGCAAGTAAACTGAAACTGAATGGAAGTCCTGTTGCGTTGAACTGTGCAAAGCCCATCATTTGAACCAAAACACAAAGTGCTGGAGGAACTCAGCGGGTCAGGCAGCATCTGTGGAGGGAATGGACAGTCAACATTTTAGTTCAGAGATGCAGCGCGGAAACAGGCCCTTCAGCCAAACCGAGTCCGCGCTGCCCAGCGATCGCCCCGCATGCTAGCACCATCCTGCACACACTAGGGACAATTTACAGACGACAACTGACCTACAAACCTGTACTTCTTTGGCATGTGGTAGGAAACCAGAGCGCCCAGAGATAACCCACGCGGTCACAGGGAGAACATGCAAACTCAGTACAGACAGCACCCGAGGTCAGGATTGAACCTGGGTCTATGGTGCTGTAAGGCAGCAACTCTACCGCTGTGCCACCGTGCTGCTCAAAGTCAAGATGTTTTTTAAGGGTGAGGGAATGGACAGGCAATGCTTAGAGAGTCGGGACACTTCTACAGACAGAACGGTCTCAATCCAATCTGCCACCCGTCGGAGCGAAGAAGGTCTCGTGGACGTAGCCCAGACCATCACACTCACCAACGGTAGACAAAAATGCTGGAAAAACTCAGCGGGTGAGGCAGCATCTATGGAGGGAAGGAATAGGCAACGTTTCGGGTCGGGACCCTTCTTCAGACTGATGTGGGGGGGGAAGAAGAAAGGAAGAGGCGGAGACAGTGGGCTGTGGGGGAGCTGGGAAGGGGAGGGGAAGGAGGGAGATAGCAGGGACTACCTGAAATTGGAGGCCAATGTTCGTACCGCTGGGGTGTAAACTGCCCAAGCAAAATATGAGGTGCTGCTCCTCCAATTTACGGTGGGGCTCACTCTGGCCATGGAGGAGGCCCAGGACAGAAAAGTCGGATTGGGAATGGGAGGGGGAGTTGAAGTGCTGAGCCACCGGGTTATTGCGGACTGAGAGGAGGTGTGAACATTGCCTTCTCTAATTTTAGATAGTCCTTGCTTTCTCCCTCTTCCCCCCTCCCCCTTCCCAGCTCTCCTGCAACGCCAGAGACCCGGTTTCCATCCCGCCTACGGGTGCTGTCTGTACGGAGTTTGCACGTTCTCCCTGTGACCCGCGTGGGTTTTCTCCGAGATCTCCCGTTTCCTCCCACATTCCAGAGACGTGCAGGTTTGTAGGTTAATTGGCTCGGTCAGTTTGTAAGTTGTCCCTAGTGTGTGTGGGATAGTGTTAGTGTGCGGGGTGATCGCTGGTCGGTGCGGACTTGATGGGCCAAAGGGCCCGTTTCCGTGTTGTGCCTCTAAACTCTTCCGCTTCCTGCGTGTGGCGTGCACAGCCTAACGTTGTTCCATTTAATCGTGCACGCCGGGTTGATTGCATTCGACGAAACAGGGCGGACCACGTGAAGGTTGCAATCTCCCACCCCACCACTAAACTAAACTGAACTGAACTAAACCGACCTGTTTGACCAGGTTTTTGATCACGTTCACTCCATTTTCAATGTGTGACATGCTGTTACCTGTACTAGGTTGTGATGGAAGTATACTTGTCCCACCCCGGCCATTCCCCCCTCTCCCCGCTCCCGTTCGGCAGGAGGTACAGAAGCTTGAAAGCCCCGCACCACCAGACTCAGGAACAGCTTCTTCCTCTGTGTTATCAGGCTTCTGAACGGCCCTTCCATAAGCTAGGGCACTGTCCGATTCACCTCTACCCCATTGCGCACGTAGGACTTAAGGGCCTGTCCCACCAGCATGCGATTCCATGCGATGAGCGCGACCTAACGTGGTCGCTTGAGCCGTCCGGCGTCGCGGGGCCGGTCCCACTTCGATCGCCGGAGCCGTGCGGAATTGTGCGGAGTTCGTCCCGACATCGCGCAGGGCTCCGAAAAACTGACCATGTTCGAAAATTCCGCGCGGCGACGGCTTGTCGGCTTGTCGGCTCGCAGTCGCCTCGACGCATTACACACCGCCTCGACGTCGTGCCTCCGTGAACCTATCTGTAGGTGCCTCCGTGACCCTCTATGTGTGTGGCTCTGTGGCCCTCTGTGTGTGTGTGCCTCTGTGCCCCTCTCTGTGTGCCCCTCTCTGTCCTGGCGAACTTACCTTAAGACTTTGCTCCAAGTTCGCCTCACTTTGCGCCGCGTTGCGCCACTCACCCGACCTCCGCGCGGCCCCTATTGCCGGTTTGGTCGCGCTTGCCGCATGCAGGCGCATGCTGGTGGGAACGGCCCTGTACAGGGGATTACCCGACCTCCGCGCAGCCCCCGCTTCTAGTTTGATCGCGCTCATCGCATGGAGTCGTATGCTGGTAGGACAGGCCCTTTAGTCTCTGGAACTGGTGCGCTACAGTGCTGAGATCTAGAGCAGATACAGAGTGCTGGAGTAGCTCAGTGGTACAGGCAGCATCTCAGGAGAACATGGATATGTGACGTTACTCCTTGTCACCTTCCCCTCAGCTAACAATAAACCATTCTACATTTCCTTGATGGTCGTCTCCTTTGATCTGTGTTTTCACACCTTACCCTTCCATATCTCTCTGTCTCCCACTCCCACCAACTCTCAGCCTGAACAAGGGTCTCGACCTGAAACGCCACCCGTTCCTTCTCTCCAAGAAATGCTGCCTGTCCCGCTGAGTGACCCCAGCATTTAGTGTCCATCCTCGGTGTAAACCAGCGACTGTGGATCATTCCTACACGCACTTGTCCACCTGTTGGTTTGTACTGGATCAGGGGTGGGCAACCTCGTTCTGCATAGGGGCCGGGACGCGTGTCTGTGAGCGGATGGCGGGCCACATCTATCACGTGTACACATGGATCCCGCCCCGGATGGCCGGCATCAAATCGCGTGTTCACAGAAGGTAGACTTCTTCTTCTTCTTCTTCTTCCGTGTGGCGTGCACAGCCTAAAGTTGTTGGACAACCTGTTCTATTTGATCGTCCGTTTGTGCACGTCGAGTTGATTGCATTAGTCGAACCACGTGAAGGTTGCAATCTTCCACCCCAAGGTAGACAGAAATGCTGGGGAAACTCAGCGGGTGAGGCAGCCTCGTGCTGCCCTTGCATGTCTCACCCGCTGAGTTTCTCCAGCATTTTTGTCTACCTTCAATTTTTCCAGCATCAGCAGTTCTTTCTGTTCACAGAAGGCGCGGGGCCGTGTCAGCGGCTTTGCACAGGATGCGGTACAGCCAGAGCTCGGCCGCTGCTCGGGGAAGCGCTCGGCGGGCCGGATGATTTAGGGTTATGGGCCGCATTCGGCCCGGGGGCCGCACGCTAGCGACCCGTGTACCAGATCCTTAAAATGCCCAACAGTGATAGAATGAACCCTTGTGATAGAATGAACACAGGTGCAGTTTATGGAAAAAAAACATTGTCACTGAGTCAACTTTGAGCTGTCAAGAGCGAGCTATTCAAGGTGATGCCAAAGGCATTTTAAAGTACAACCTCTTCACGCAGAGGCTGGTGGCAATACGGAACGAGCTGCCAGAGGAGGTGGTTGAGGCAGAAAGGACAGCAACATTTAAAATACATTTGGACAGGTACGTGGATGGAGAAGGTTTCGAGGGTTATGGGCCAAAGGCCGGCATTGGACAAGATGGGCTGAAGGGCCTGTTTCCGTGCTGTATGCCAGGGCGGTAGTGTTGCAGCCTCACGGCGCCAGAGACCCGGGTTCGATCCTGACCACTGGTGCTGTCTGTTATATTTAGGTTTGTTTGGCTCCATTGCATCTGCGTGTGGTATTATATGTAGAAACGAGACACTGCAGATGCTGCTGGACTAAAAAAGACACAAAGTGCTGGAGTAACTCAGCGGGTGTGGCAGCATCTCTGGAGGACATGGATAGGTGATGTTTTTCAGGGCGGGACCCTTCTTCAGAAGAGTATCTGATTTGATTTTGTCTTACCCTTAAACCCATTTGCAGTGAATCCATTATGTTCAAAAGTGATAGGAGCTGAAATGAGGCCATTCGGCCCATCAAGTCTACTCCAGCATTCAACCAGGGCTGATCTATCTTTCCCTCTCAACCCCATTCTCTCGTCTTCTCCCCATAACCCAGGACACCCGTACTAATCAAAAACGTGATAAATCTCTGCCTTAAAAAATATCCATTGACTTGGCCTCTACAGCCGTCTGTGGCAAAGAATTCCACAGATTCACCACCCTCTGACTAAAGAAATTCCTCCTCATCCCCCTCCTAAAGGAACGTCCTTTGTTTCTGAGGCTGTGCCCTCTGGTCCTAGACTCCCACGAGTTTTAATACCATTCTTTAAACCTTATTTATTAGACCTTTTTTGCACATTTGATGGCCTGGGGGGATTTCTGTCCACAGACTCCATCATTATCTGCCAATGGAAGGCCACGAACCGGAGCACCCGGAGGAAACCCACCGAGACTTGGGAGGGAGAACGTGCAAACTCCACACAGACAGCAGCCGAGGCCGGGATCGAACCTGCGTCTCTGGCGCTGTGAGGCAGCAGCTCCACCCACTGCGTCACAGATATCCAGGGGCGGCAGAGTGGGGAGGCAATAGGGTTGCTGCCTCACAGCGCCAGAGTCCCAGGGTTCGATCCTGACTACGGGCACTGTCTGTACAGAGCTCTCTCCGTGGCCCTCGTGGGTTTTCTCCGGGTGCTCCGGTTTCCTGCGGTAAAGATTGGATATTGTCCCTAGTGTGTGTGTGTGTGTGTGCGCGCGGGGATTACTGGTAGGCGCGGGCATGATGGGCCGAAGGGCCTGTTTCCGCGCTCTATCTCTGAACTAAAAACTAAACAAGTTAATTAATTTCTTAGTGACTGGCAACTATTAATGTTCTATTGCCCTCCAGTCAATCTTCATTGCACCTTAATGCCAAAAATATTTACATAATAACTCTGCTCCTTCATCATTCTCCTCCCTTTCACCTGAGGGATTTCTCACTGTTTAACTATTTTAACCTATTAAAGGCCCAGCGCAAGTTGTTTAAAAGGGGGTGCGAGATAAAGATCGAATTGGCCAGCACAAAACTTGCAAAAAGCCAAGGATTGTGTAGGAAGGAACTGCAGATGCCGGTTTAAACCAGAGATAGGCGCAAAATGCTGGAGTAACTCAGCGGGTCAGGCAGCGTCTCTGGAGAGAAGGAATGGGTGACGTTTCGGGTAACCCTAACCATAACCCCAATGCCCGACCCGTAACGTCACTCGTTCCTTCTCTCCAGAGATGCTGCCTGTCCCGCTGAGTTACTCCAGCATTTTGTCTCTGTCTGACTGCCTACCCTATCTTGGCCTCTCATAATGTTCCAAATGTTTGCCTCTGATGGCGGTGCTGGCTCGAAGGGCCAAATGGCCGACTCCTGCACCTATCGCCTATTGTCTATTGATTCTCCAGAGAAAGCTATCCAAGTTTGTCAACCTGTCCCTATAGGTAATACATCCTAAACCAGGCATCATTCTGGTAAAATTCAGTTTTTGTGCGTGTGTGTGTGTGTGTTTTTTTTAAAGAAAGAACTGCAGACGGTGGGAAAATTGAAAGTAGACAAAAATGCTGGAGAAACTCAGCGGGTGAGGCAGCATCTATGTATTCCTTCGCTCCATTGATGCTGCCTCACCCGCTGAGTTTCTACAGCATTTTTGTCTACCTTCAATTATGGATTTAAGAGAGAGTTATGGATTTAAGAGAGAGTTAGATAGAGCTTTAGGGTCTAGTGGAAGCAAGGGATATGGGGAGAAGGCAGGCACGGGTTGTTGATAGGGGATCGGACAGGCTAGATGCAGGAAAAATGTTCCCCATGTTGGGGGAGAGTCCAGAACGAGGGGCCACAGTTTAAGAATATGGGGTCGGCCATTTAGGACTGAGATGAGGAGAAACATTTTACACCCAGAGAGTTGTGAATCTGTGGAATTCTCTGCCACAGAAGGCAGTGGAGGCCGGTTCACTGGATGTTTTCAAGAGAGAGTTAGATTTAGCTCTTAGAGCTAACGGAATCAAGGGATATGGGGTGAAGGCAGGAACGGGGTACTGATTCTGGATGATCAGCCATGATCATAATGAATGGCGGTGCTGGCTCGAAGGGCTGAATGGCCTCCTCCTGCACCTATTTTCTAAGTTTCTATATTTCTATGTTTCTAGCGTGTAGGATGGTGTTACTGTGCGGGGATCGCTGGTCGGCACGGACTCGGTGGGGTGAAGGGACTGTTCCCGCGCTGTTTCTCTAAAGTCGAGTGCCGGGAAGGATAACCAGGTCTGGTGTTCAGACCTGACCCACCCAGCACCCACAGCTTATCTCTCCCTTTCAGGCAAATTGAACCTGGTGTACATTTCCATCAACAGTTCGTGCAAGACAATTCAAATGAACTTTTTCACGTGATATTGAAAGTGCGAGCTCGGCTGGAGTTCGAAAGCCTTTGGGTTTCAGAAGAGGTTGTTGGTCAAAGTCACCTCCATAAACTCATATAGATTCACACCGCACGGAACCAGGCCCTTCAGCCCATCTAGTCCATGCCGGCCAAGATGCCCCATTTACACTCGTCCAACCTGCCCATGTTTGACCCCTATACCTCTAAACGTATCACACCCACATAGCCTATTCCTTTTCTCCAGAGATGCTGCCTGACCCGCTGAGCTTTTTGCGTCTATCCTCGGTGTAAATCTGCAGTTCCATCCTACACATTTTATCCCAATCTCTAGTTGAGTTCAGTTTAGAGACATAACGCGGAAAAAAGGCCCTTTGGCCCACCGAGTCCGTGCCGACCAGCGATCACCCCATACACTAGCACTATCCTTTACATACAAGGGACAATTTTCAATTTTTACCGAAGCCAATTGACCTACAAACCTACAGGTCTTTGGGGTGTGGGAGGAAACCAGAGATCTCGGAGAAAATCATAGGGTCATAGAATGACACAGTTTGGAAACAGGCCCTTCGGCCCGACTTGCCCACACCAGCCAACATGTCCCAGCTACTCTAGCCCGACCTGCCTGCGCTTGGTCCATATCCCTCCAAACCTGTCCAATCCATGTACCTGGCTAACCGTTTCTTAAACGTTGGGATAGTCCCAGCCTCAACTACCTCCTCCGGCAGCTCGTTCCGTACACCCACCACCCTTTGTGTGGAAAAAGTTACCCCCTCAGATAAAGAAACTGCAGATGCCGGAATCGAGCAAAAACAACAACAAAGTGCTGGAGGAACTCAGCGGGTCGGGCATTATCTCGAGAGACAACGGATGTGAAATCTACAGTGAGCAGACATACTCTTGGCTGCTCCAACTTTAAAGAGCCTGTCCCACTTTCACGACCTAATTCACGACCTTTTTTACTCGTGGACATTTTACATCCGGCTAGAAAAACGCCCCGACCTACTTGATGCCACGAGTACCTACGACTAGCATCACGGCCCGCTACGACCCACCTACGACCTCGTGACGACCATGCTGCGAGTATGAGTCAAGGGCAAACTCGGCAGAGGTCGTGAATTAGGTCGTGAAAGTGGGACAGGCTTCTCATAGTAAAGCTACGGGTCAGTATTATGTAGTTCGCAAACATGTAAACACCAGCATTAAAATGGAACGCACTTGTTAGACCTGAATTTTACAATTGAGCAATAACAGTGTGCGGTTAATAGCCATTAGTCATCTGTGTACGATTGTTGCCTATAAGATAGACACAAAGAGCTGTTTCCACGCTGTGTGGCTCAACTAAATTAAATATCTGGACAAAATGTGTGGGAAGGAACTGCAGAGGCTGGCTCGCACTGAAGATAGACGTAAAATGCCGGAGTAACTCAGCGGGACAAGGCAGCGTCTCTGGAGAGAAGGACATAGGTGGCGTTCCTGACCGGGTCGAAGGTAGGGAAGGCCAGAACTGAAATAGGGGCAGTAAAAGATGACCTCAGGAAGGGTGGAGCCCACAATGGCCCATTGTTGGGTGGGGAGAGTGTGATAATGACAGGGACACATGGGTGCGGACAATGGAATTAGTAGAACGACTGGAGTGGGAGATACAGTGGGGGGGGGGGGGGGGGAGCGGGGAATGGAGGCGTTCGTTGCCCATGAGAACAAGCATAAAAATGTGATATTGGTTTATTATTGTCACGGGCACCGGGATTCGACACAAATGTTTATTTAGCGTTGCGGTCCAGTCTTCTTTGAGTCCACATCACGCGATTAAACAGACACAAAACGCTGGAGTAACTCAGCGGGACAGGCAGCATCTCTGGAGAGAAGGAATGGGCGATGTTTTGGATCGAGGCCCTTCTTCATTCGGAAGATGGGTCTCGACCCGAAACCTCGGCCATTCCTTCTCTCCAGAGAATTTATCAATCTCCACCTTAAAAATATCCATTGACTTGGCCTCCACAGCCATCTGTGGCAATGAGTTCCATAGATTCACCACCCTGACTAAAGTCATAGAATCGTAGGGTCATAGAATGATCCAGGCCCTTCGGCCCACCTTGCCCACACTGGCCAACATGTCCCAGCTACACCATAGTCCCACCAATGTTGGGCGAAGCGATCGCCGAGCTTGGTCTCGCTGATGTAGAGAAGTTATCACCTGGAACAGCGGATACAGTAGATGAGGTTGGAGGAGGTGCAAGTGAACCTCTGCCTCACCTGGAAAGACTGTTTGGGTCCTTGGATGGAGTCGAGGGGGGAGGTATAGGGACAAGTGTAGCATTTACTCAATAGACAATAGGTGCAGGAGTAGGCCATTCGGCCCTTCGAGCCAGCACCGCCATTCAATGTGATAAAGTCATAGAATCGTAGGGTCATAGAATGATACAGGCCCTTCGGCCCACCTTGCCCACACTGGCCAACATGTCCCAGCTACACCATAGTCCCACCCCTCCATCTATCCTATCCATGTACCCGTCTAACTGTTTCTTAAACGTTGGGATAGTCAATAGATAATAGGTGCAGGAGTAGGCCATTCGGCCCGTCAAGACACTTCTTCAGGCTGAAGAAGGGTCTCGACCCGAAGCATCGCCCATTCCTTGATGCGGAGATCCAGAGATGCGGCCTCACCCGCTGAGTTACTCCAGCATTTTGTGTCTACCTTCCATTTTACCAGCATCTGCAGTTCCTTCTTACACAGGAGTAGATGTTGTCAACCTTGGCATCTCCATTGCAGGCAGCGAGATGATGAGATTGGCTGCTGGGCATTGGTTTTCCACTTGCGGGCATTTCAGCGGGCGGGCCACTGTTTGTGCTTCCATGCCACATTCGCATAGTGACACAGTTGGAGTTGTCCAGAGTCACCTCGGCCCGGCCAGCACCAGTTCTCTGTGATCGCTGGTTGGCGTGGACTGTCGTGAGTCTGTGGAATTCTCTGCCTCAGAGGGCGGTGGAGGCCGGTTCTCTGGATGCTTTCAAGAGAGGTAGATAGGGCTCTTGAAGATAGCGGAGTCAGGGGATAAGGGGAGAAGGTATGATCCTATTGAATGGCGGTGCTGGCTCGAAGGGACGAATGGCCTACTCCTGCACCTCTTGTCGATTGCCTTTTGACTGTGCGGGCCACGGAATCTGTTTCCATGCTGTATCTCCAAACCAAACCAGACTGTCTGGATTCTGATCACGTAAGAGAAGGCGAGAGGAGAGAATAACAACATCACGAAGTGTTGAAATCGCTGCCGAATGGGTGGAATTGTGTAATCTACCCAGGCCAGGTTAAAGTCATTTCTCAACTCAAAACCCCAAGAGGCATGAAGGCTAGAATTAACGTGTGAAAGGGTGCCACACCACGCTAAATGGTCTCACCTAACGATGACATGCCCTGGATAAGAATTTGCGCTGCAGTTGTTCCCAAAGAGCCTACAGCGAGCACTATAGTCCACTCGACGAAAAAGACATAGTACGGTCATGGGCAGATTCACAGGTAATTTTCAGCCCCATTTCCGTAACCGGCTTCCGTCTCCGCACCAAAGATCCCGTCACAGCGGAGCAAAGATAACTAGTGCGGAGACGGAAGCCGGAGACGGAAACATCCTCGTAAAAATAAAAGTTATTTGGTAATGGTTGGACAGGCTAGATGCAGGAAGATTGTTCCCGATGTTGGGGAGGTCCAGGACAAGGGGTCACGGCTTAAGGATAAGGGGGAAATCCTTTAGGACCGAGATGAGAAGGACTTTTTTCACACAGAGAGTGGTGGGTCTCTGGAACTCTCTGCCACAGAAGGTAGTTGAGGCCAGTTCATTGGCTATATTTAAGAGGGAGTTAGATGTGGCCCTTGTGGCTAAAGGGGATCGGAAGGTATGGAGAGAAGGCAGGTACGGGATACTGAGTTGGATGATCAGCCATGATCATATTGAATGGTGGTGCAGGCTCGAAGGGCCGAATGGCCTACTCCTGCATCTAATTTCTATGTTTCTAAAAATCTTCTCCTCATTTTCAGAATTATAATTTATGAACACAAACTGTTCCCCCGCAACGCTGATTACACTGTGAGTCGGGTCGGGTTACTGAAATGGATGGAAAAAAGGCCCACATTCCGCTCCGTTGCGTACTACACGTCAGCCCGTGTATTTAGGAGTGGTCTATCTTGCTCCGCTATTGGATCTTTGGTGGTTCCCGCTGAGAGACTGTTGGTTTAGTTTAAGAAAGAACTGCAGATGCTGGAAAAATCGAAGGTAGACGCAAAATGCTGGGGAGGAACTCAGCCGGTGAGGCAACATCTATGGAGAGAAGGAATGGGCGACGTTTCGGGTCAAGACCCTTTATCAGACTGATGTCGGGGGGGGAGGGGGGAACAGGCGGAGACTGTAGACTTTGTGGGAGAGCTGGGAAGGGGAGGGGATGGAGGGAGAAAGCAAGGACTACCTGAAATTAGAGAAGTTAATGTTCGTACCGCTGGGGTGTAAACTACCCAAGCGAAATAAGAGGTGCTGCTCCTCCAATTTGTGGTGGGACTCACTCTGGCCATGGAGGAGGCCCAGGACAGAAAGGTCGGATTGGGAATGGGAGGGGGAGTTGAAGTGCTGAGCAACCAGGTTGGTCAATACGGACTGAGCAGAGGTGTTGGGCAAAGCGATCGCCGAGCCTGCGCTTGGTCCCGCTGATGTAGAGAAGTTGTCACCTGGAACAGCGGATACAGTAGACGAGGTTGGATGAGGTGCAGGTGAACCTCTGCCTCACCTGGAAAGACTGTTTGGGTCCTTGGATGGAGTCGAGGGGGGAGGTATAGGGACAAGTGTAGCATTTACACAATAGACAATAGGTGCAGGTATAGGCCATTCGGCCCTTCGAGCCAGCACCGCCATTCAATGCGATGTAACTAGTAGCGTGGATGGGGGAGAACCAGTGGATGTGGTGTATCTGGACTTCCAGAAGGCTTTCGACAAGGTCCCACATAAGCGATTAGTATATAAACTTAAAGCATATGGCATTGGGGGTTCAGTATTGATGTGGATAGAGAACTGGCTGGCAAACAGGAAGCAAAGAGTAGGAGTTAACGGGTCGTTTTCACAATGGCAGGCAGTGACTAGTGGGGTACCGCAAGGCTCAGTGCTGGGACCCCAGCTATTTACAATATACATAAATGATCTGGATGAGGGAATTGAAGGCAATATCTCCAAGTTTGCGGATGACACTAAGCTGGGGGGCAGTGTTGGCTGTGAGGAGGATGCTAGGAGAATGCAAGGTGACTTGGATAGGCTGGGTGAGTGGGCAAATGTTTGGCAGATGCAGTATAATGTGGATAAATGTGAGGTTATCCACTTTGGTGGCAAAAATAGGAAAACCGACTACTATCTAAATGGTGGCCGATTAGGAAAAGGGGAGATGCAGCGCGACCTGGGTGTCATGGTACACCAGTCATTGAAAGTAGGCATGCAGGTACAACAGGCAGTGAAGAAAGCCAATGGTATGTTAGCTTTCATAGCAAAAGGATTTGAGTATAGGAGCAGGGAGGTTCTACTTCAGTTGTATAGGGTCTTGGTGAGGCCACACCTGGAGTATTGCGTACAGTTCTGGTCTCCAAATCTGAGGAAGGACATTATTGCCATAGAGGGAGTGCAGCGAAGGTTCACCAGACTGATTCCTGGGATGTCAGGACTGTCTTATGAACAAAGACTGCATAGACTCGGTTTATACTCTCTAGAATTTAGGAGATTGAGAGGGGATCTTATAGAAACTTACAAGATTCTTAAGGGGTTGGACAGGCTAGATGCAGGAAGATTGTTCCCGATGTTGGGGACGTCCAGGACAAGGGGTCACAGCTTAAGGATAAGGGGGAAATCCTTTAGGACCGAGATGAGAAGGACATTTTTCACACAGAGAGTGGTGGGTCTCTGGAATTCTCTGCCACAGAGGGTAGTTGAGGCCAGTTCATTGGATATATTTAAGAGGGAGTTAGATGTGGCCCTTGTGGCTAAGGGGATCAGAGGGTATGGAGAGAAGGCAGGTACGGGATACTGAGTTGGATGATCAGCCATGATCATATTGAATGGCGGTGCAGGCTCGAAGGGCCGAATGGCCTATTCCTGCACCTAATTTCTATGTTTCTATGTTTCTATGTGATCATGGCTGATCATCCACAATCAGTACCCCGTTCCTGCCTTCTCCCCATATCCCCTGACTCCGCTATCTTTCAGAGCCCTATCTAACTCTCTCTTGAAAGCATCCAGAGAACCAGCCTCCACCGCCCTCTGAGGCAGAGAATTCCACAGACTCACAACTCTCTGTGAGAAAAAGTGTTTCCTGCTGTTGCGGGGGAAAGTACCCGGGGAGGGGGTGGTTTGGGTGGGAAGGGACGAATGCAGATACATGATATAAGGGAATAACGTTTAGTGCAAGATAACCCAGTAAAGTCCGACCTGATGAGGAAGGTAGTTCTGGACTGCTCTCTAGTTGCGACGGGGTGCTCCGGTTTCTCTATAGCATGTTCCGTTTCTCAAGAGATGCTGCCTGAAACGCTGAGTTACTCCAGCACTTTGAGCCTTTCTTGGGTGTAAGCCAACATCTGCAGTTCCTCCCTTTAGATCTTGGCATCATGTACTGTGACGGAGGTTGCTGCCCTGTTCCACCTTTCTGTGGCAGCCGGCTTTGCTAGCTTGTCCTCAACAGACAACAGACTGATGGCATTCCTCGAGTGCATCCGGAATATTCCGTGCTTCCGACAACATTTGCATCTGTTCCGGTGCCAGCCCGCAAAGCGCCCATGGTGGGATTCGAACCTGTGCTCTCTGGGTTGCCAAGCCTTCTCTATAACCGCAGGGCTGTGACACACATTAACATGTGTGGGGTTGGCCAAGTCAGGTGCTTCTTGGATTTGGCACAGGATGCCCAGGAAATTAAATTGGTTCATTAGTCAGCGGTAGAGTCGCTGCCTCACGGCGCCAGACACCCGGATTTGATCCTGACTGCGGGCGCTGTCTGTACGGAGAACTACTCGTGACCGCGTGGGTTTTCTCCGGGTGCCTTGTTGTCCTCCCACACTCTAAAGACGTGCAGGTCTGTAGGTTAATTGACTTTGGTATAATTGTAAATTGTCCCTGGTGTGTGTAGGGTCGTGTTAGTGTGCGGGGATCGCTCGCTGGTCGCCACGGACTCGGGCCCGTTTCTGCGCCGCAACTCTGAGCTAAACTAAATTTGCCGACGTCTCTATCTTCTGTAGTAAGGAACTGCAGATGCTGGTTTACACATGAAGACGGCTGGACTAACTCAGCGGGACAGGCGGCATCTCTGGAGAGAAGGAATGGGTGACGTTTAGGGTCGGGACCCTTCTTCAGGTTTCTCCCCCCTTCCCGACTCTCCCACTGCCCACTGTCTCTGCCTCTTCCTTCAGTCTGAAGAAGGGTCTCGACCCGAAACGCCACCCATCCCTTCTCTCCAGAGATGCCGCCTGTCCCGCTGAGTTACTCCAGCTTTTCAGTGAACAATGCCGTCATTCTGCCACATCTGACCAGACGGAGCAAGCTTATGTTTATGTTCATGGTTCCATTTGAGATGCTGCCAGGTTCTGGGCGTGATGCTCCTGAGAGAACTACTGCTGAACTTCTCGCCCCATGCCAACTTTGCCTGGGAACCGTTGTAAACAAGATTGTGCATATTTGCGGTTTGCGGGTTCTCGACTTCCTGGGCAAAGGCCAAGCGAATGAATCCAAGTGGTTGAACTAAAAATCACAATTAGAACATTAAACCTAAGAACAGCACAACGCTGGATTGGTGATTGGGAACCGTACCAGTGCCAAACACGTTGCCGAGTTCGTCTCCTCCGCCGGCATGTCATCATGTGCCGGATATCAAGGGATAACATTTACAGCAAGATAAAGTCCGGCTAGAAATCGTCCGTGGGTCTCCAATGAGGCAGACAAAAATGTTGGAGAAACTCACTCGAGTGAGGCAGCATCTATGGAGCGAAGGAATAGGTGACGTCTCGGGTCGAGACCCTTCTTCAGAATCCTCCCATTCCAAATCCGACCTCTCTGTCCTGGGCCTCCTCCGTGGCCAGAGTGAGTCCCACCGCAAATTGGAGGAGCAGCACCTCATATTTCGCTTGGGTAGTTTACACCCCAGCGGGTGTAGAAACATCGAAACATAGAAATTAGGTGCAGGAGTAGGCCATTCGGCCCTACGAGCCTGCACCGCCATCCAATATGATCATGACTGATCATCCAACTCAGTATCCCGTACCTGCCTTCTCTCCATACCCTCTGATCCCCTTAGCCACAAGGGCCACATCTAACTCCCTCTTAAATATAGCCAATGAACTGGCCTCGACTACCCTCTGTGGCAGAGAGTTCCAGATACCCACCACTCTCTGTGTGAAAAAAGTCCTTCTCATCTCGGTCCTAAAGGATTTCCCCCTTATCCTTAAACTGTGACCCCTTGTCCTGGACCTCCCCAACATCGGGAACAATCTTCCTGCATCTAGCCTGTCCAACCCCTTAAGAATTTTGTAAGTTTCTATAAGATCCTCAATCTCCTAAATTCTAGAGAGTATAAACCGAGTCTATGCGGTCTTTGTTCATAAGACAGTCCTGACATCCCAGGAATCAGTCTGGTGAACCTTCTCTGCACTCCCTCTATGGCAATAATGTCCTTCCTCAGATTTGGAGACCAGAACTGTACGCAATACTCCAGGCGTGGCCTCACCAAGACCCTATACAACTGAAGTAGAACCTCTCTGCTCCTATACTCAAATCCTTTTGCTAAGAATCCTCCTCCATGGCCAGAGTGAGGCCCACCGCAAATTGGAGGAGCAGCACCTCATATTTCGCTTGGGCAGTTTACACCCCAGCGTGTACGAACATTGACTTCTCCAATTTCAGGTAGTCCCTGCTTTCTCCCTCTTTCCCCTCCCGTTCCCAGCTCTCCCACAGTCTCTGCCTCGTCCTTTCTTCTTCCCGTACCCCCACATCAGTCTGAAGAAGGGTCTCGACCCGAAACGTCACCATTTCCTTCGCCCCACAGATGCTGCCTCACCCGCTGAGTTTCTCCAGCATTTTTGTCTACCTTCGATTTTTCCAGCATCTGCGGTTCTTTCCGAAAGACCTCCAATGAGTTAGATGGTAGCTCAGGACCGCTCTCCAGCTGGGTATAAGATGGTTCTGTTGCCTGATAACAGATGGGATGAAACTGTCCCTGAATCTGGAGAAGCTGGAGAAACTCAGCGGGTGAGGCAGCATCTGTGGAGGGAAGGAATAGGTGACGTTTCGGGTCGAGACTCTTCTTCAGACTGATGTCGGGGGCGAGGGGGAAGGGGGGGATGTGTGACTGGCCCTTGATTATGCTGCTCACAGAGCCAGAGACCCGGGTTCAATCCCGGCTACGGGCGCTGTCTGTGCGGAGTTTGCACGTTCTCCCCGTGACCTGCGTGGGTTTTCTTGGATATCTTCGGTTTCCTCCCACACTCCAAAGACGCGCGGGTTTGTAGGTTAATTGCCTTGTTATAGTGAGTGTAGGGTAGTGTTAGTGTGCGGGGATCGCTGGTCGGCGCGGACTCGGTGGGCCGAAGGGCCTGTTTCTGCTCTGTATCTCCATAACTAATGCTAAAAAACTCAGCGGGATGGGCAGCGTCTCTGGGTAGAAGGAATGGGTGACGTTTCGGGTGGAGGCTCGTCTTCAACTGAGGGTGAAGATCTTGAACATGCATCTATGTCCCTCAACACAGCTAGCTTTGTCCTCATTGCAAGAAAATATTATCATTTCCATGTGTGTTTCTCTTGAAAAGCAGTAGCTTGTTCTTATTTAATAGACAATAGACTATAGGTGCAGGAGTAGGCCATTCGGCCCTTCGAGCCAGCACCGCCATTCAATGTGATCATGGCTGATCATCCCCAATCAGTACCCCGTTCCTGCCTTCTCCCCATATCGCCTGACTCCGCTATCTTTAAGAGCCCTATCTAGCTCTCTCTTGAAAGCATCCAGAGAACCGGCCTCCACCGCCCTCTGAGGCAGAGAATTCCACAGACTCACCACTCTCTGTGAGAAAAAGTGTTCTTTTGAAAAAGTGTTAATTTAGACTCCGTTCTAAATGGCTTACTCCTTATTCTTAAACTGCTTGTGGCCCCTGGTTCTGGACTCCCCCAACATCGGGAACATGTTTCCTTCCTCTAGCGTGTCCAAACCCTTAACAATCATATGTTTCAATGAGATCTCCTCTCAACCTTCTAAACTCCAGAGTGTACAAGCCCAGCCGCTCCATTCTCTCAGCATATGACAGTTCCGCCATCCCGGGAATTAACCTTGTAAACCTACGCTGCACTCCCTCAATAGCAAGAATGTCCTTCCTCAAATTAAGGGACCTAATCTGCACACAATTCTCCAGGTGCGGTCTCACTATGATCGCCTCCCGTGAAAACATTACATCCGCAGACCGTCGGAATTTCAGTATGCATTAGGGTGGGTAAGTAAATGCTTTTAAAAGGACACAAAGTACTGGAGAAGCCTAAAGAAAGGCCCCACCCCGAAACGTCTTCTACCCATGTCCTCTTTAGTTTATAGATACAGCAAGGAAACAGGCCCTTCGGCCCACGAGCCTCTCTGCCTCTCTCTGTGTCCCTCTGACTCTTTCCGTCGCTCTCTCTCTGTCGCCTTGTGTGTGTGTGTGTGTGTCTCCCTCAACCTCTCCCTCTCTCTCTCTCTCTCTCCCCCCCTCTCCCCCCCTCTTCCCCTCTCCCTCCCTCCCCCTCTCCCCCTCTCCCCCTCTCCCCCTCTCCCCCTCTCCCCCTCTTCCCCCTCTCTCCCTCTCCCCCCCTCCCTCTCTCCCTCTCCCCCTCTCCCCCTCTCCCCCTCTCTCAGATGAATACTGTTCAACTATAAAATGATCTTACACGTGTGTGTCAGCAAGCACTTTGTTGATTAATTGAGGGACATTCACAGAGTGACGTTCAAACTATATACATCTAAGTGAAAACATTTCTCGCTTCAGGGACAGATTATATTCCTCCCCTTTGTTCTTTGATACTTAAATTACTGAAGATTCCTTTTGAGTCCACCTGTCCTCAAGATTTTCCATGTTGCAATTATTATGAAGCTGTTAATGTTGCCCAATTAACCACTTAGTGGTCTGATGGTTGAATTGGAGTGTGAGAGGAACAGATCGGGTAGACGCACAGAGTCTCTCGCCCAGAGTCGGGGAATCGAGGACCAGAGGACATAGGTTCAAGGTGAAGGGGAAAAGATTGAATAGGAATCTGAGGGGTAACTTTTTCCACACAAAGGGTGGTGGGTGTATGGAACGAGCTGCCAGAGGAGGTAGTTGAGGCTGGGACTATCCCGATGTTTAAGAAACAGTCAGACAGATACATGGATAGGACAGGTTTGGAGGGATATGGTCCAAGCGCAGGCAGGTGGGACTAGTGTAGCTGGGGACATGTTGGCCGGTGTGGGCAAGTTGGGACGAAGGGCCTCCATGATTCCATGTTCCATTCTACGCTCAGAAGACAGGCAACCAGCCACACCTCATGCTCAATGTCTTAGGCAGTCATGGTGGCGCAGCGGTAGAGTTGCTGCCTCACAGCGAATGCAGCGCTGGAGACCCGGGTTCAATCCCAACTCCGGGCGCTGTCTGTACGGAGTCTGCATGTTCTCCCCGTGGCCTGCGTGGGTTTTGCCCGGGATCTTCAGTTTCCTCCCACACACTCCAAAGACGTGCGGGCTTGTAGGTTAATTGGCTCGGTGTAAATGTAACAATTGTCCCTAGTGGGTGCAGGATAGTATTAGTGTGCGGAGATCGCTGGCCGAAGGGCCTGTATCTCTAAACTAATCTAAATGCCACCAGATGTTGGTCTGCTCCTTCGATTAAGTATCAGAGTGAATGAACTGGATGTAAAAGTTGAACATTACACTCCACCACCCTGTCCCTGGTCTCGATTCAACTCCCAAACCACCCTCTGAAGAAGGGTCTCGACCCGAAACGTCGCCTATCTCCTTCGCTCCTTAGATGCTGCTGCACCCGCTGAGTTTCTCCAGCCTTTTGTGTACCCTCAGACCACCAATGTTTAGTTGGGTTGAGACAATTGACAATAGGTGCAGGAGTAGGCCATTCGGCCCTTCGAGCCAGCACCGTCATTCAATGTGATCATTGGCTGATCATCCACAATCAGTACCCCGTTCCTGCCTTCTCCCCGTATCCCCTGACTCCGCTATCTTTAAGAGAATCTTTATTTTAATTCAGAGGTGCAGCGCAGAAACCAGGCCTTTGGCCTCACCGAGTCCGCGCCGACCAGCGACCCCCGCACACCGGGGAAAACGTAAACCATTTTTCTCTAAGCCAATTGACAAACAAACCCTACACCTCTTTGGAGTGTGGGATGAATACAGAGCACCCGGAGAAAACCCACGCAGGTCACGGGGAGAACGTGCAAACTCCACACAGACTGACGAAGGGTCGCGGCCCGAAACGTCACCCGTTCCTTCTCTCCAGAGATGCTGCCGTCCCGCTGAGTTACTCCGGCATCTTGTGTGGACAAGAAGCTAGGGAAATTCAGCGGGTGAGGCAGCATCTACGGAGCGCAGGGATGGGTGACGTTTCGGGCCGAGACCCTTCTCGTGTCTATTTTACGTTATCTGTCCATTCCCCTGCATTGATGGTCTCTGACCCATTTGGTTCCCACACCCGTGTGTTTAGTTTTCTCCTCCAGATTCCAGCACCAGCAGCCTCTCATGTCACCAAGTGAGAATATGTTGCCGATCTAGTTTTAATTTGTTTACTTTTAACCCGGTCGGTGAGCAGGAACAGTGAGCAGAATGGCGCATCGGCAGAGTTGCTGCCTCACGGCGCCGGAGACCCGGGTTCCATCCCCTCTACGGGTGCTGTCTGTACGGAGTTTGCACGTTCTCCCCATGACCGGCCGGGTTTTCCACCGCGCGCTCCGGTTTCCGCCCACACTCCAGGTTTGGAGATTAATTGGCTTGGTTTCATTATAAATTGTTGGTGTGCGGAGATCGCTGGTCGGCGCGGACTCGGCGGGCCGGGAGGGGCCTGTTTCCGCGCTGAATCTCTAAACTAAACTCAACTAAACTCTTACCCCAATACCAATGCAAAAACAAAATCCAGTCTTCAGCACCACCAAGGTCAGTCCATGGCTTCCAGTTGAGATTAGCGTGGTGGAGAGTTCAAGAGCAGGATGGTTGTTGGGTCGAGGCTGTTCTTGAGTGGTTCTTGAACGCATCTACCCACTTGCGTCGGCAGGAGAACGTTTGTAGGTTAATTGGCTTCTGTAAATTCTCCTTAGTTCAGTTTCGTTTAGAGATTCAGCGCGGAAACAGGCCCTTCGGCCCACTGTGTCCGTGCCGACCAGCGATCCCCGCACACTAACACTGTCCTACACACACTAGGGACAATTTACACTTACACCGAGCCAATTAACCCACAAACCCGCACGTCTTTGGAGTGCGGGAGGAAACCGGAGATCTTGGAGAAAAGCCACGGGGAGAACGCGCAAACTCCGTACAGACAGCGCCCGTGGTCGGGATCGAACCCGCGACTCTGGCGGTGCAAGCGCCGTAAGGCAGCCACTCTCCCGCTGCGCCACCGCGACCGGCTTTCGTTGCGTGCTGTCCAGTCGGCAGAAAGACAACACATGGCAACAAACTGTGTAGAGAAGGCACCCATGGTCAGGATCAAACCTGGGGTCTCTGGCGCTGTGAGGCAGCTGCTTTACCGGCGTGCTGCTGGCGTGCGGGGATCGCCGGCCTGCACGGACTTGATGGGCCGAAGGGCCAGTGGCCCGCGTCTAAAGTCAGGCCGGCTGTGCAGCTGACAAGAGCACCCTCATTGGGCTTCCACTGTGGAATGGAGGCGAGGGCAACAAGCGCTTGCTTCAAGCCTCCCCTCGTCCCAGCCTTTGCTAAATACCTGCCCAGCAGGTTTGACCACATTACCAGGGCAACAACCAGTTGTGAAAAAACAGAAGCGATCCAGCGCGACTGACGTGATCCTACAGCCTCTCCTTCGCCAGTACAATAGACAAGGAGTAGGCCATTCGGCCCTACGAGCCAGCACCGCCATTCAATGTGATCATGGCTGCTCATCCAGAAACAGTACCCCGTTCCTGCCTTCTCCCCATATCCCCTGACTCCGCTGTCTTTAAGAACCCTATCTAGCTCTCTCTTGAAAGTATCCGGAGAACCTGCCTCCACCGCCCTCTAAGGCAGAGAATTCCACAGACTCACAACTCTCTGTAAGAAAAAGTGTTTCCTCGTCTCCGTTCTAAATGGCTTACCCCTTATTCTTAAAGTTGTGTGTGGCCCCTGGTTCTGGACTCCCCCAACATCGGGAACATGTTTCCTGCCTCTAGCGTGTCCAAGCACTTAACAATCTGATATGTTTCAATGAGATCCCCCCTCATCCTTCCAAACTCCAGAGTGTACAAGCCCAGCTGCTACAGGAGTTTCGGCAGAGGAGACACATCTGCTCCCTCTCGCCTTCCCGCTCCCAAGCTGGAAATTTCATCCGCTTTGCCGTTGCTCACCGACATTCGCGATGAACCTCCGCAGAGCATCTTTCCCCAGTTCTTGGCGTAAGGTCTTTTTTTGTTGATGTTATTGTACTTCCCCCGAATGTCGAAAATGGAAAACCGTACAATCTCGCTTCACACTTACTGGCGGGGGAGTTTAAATCGTGGATTTTCGCTGCAGCCAAAAAAGAAATCTTGCGTTAAATACGTGACGGTAAAGTGGATATAGACGCTGTATCTCTCACTATTGAAACTCACAGAATAATGAAAGGCATCGATAGAGTGGATGTGGAGAGGATGTTTCCGCTGGTGGGAGAGTCCAGGACTAGAGGTCACAGCCTCAGAATTAAAGGGCGCTCTTTTAGAACGGAGGACAGGAGGAACTTCTTTAGTCAGAGGGTGGTGAATCTGTGGAATTCTTTGCCACCGAGGGCTGTGGAGGCCAAGTCGGTGGATATTTCTAAGTCAGAGATAGACAAACTCTTGATTAGGTAAACACAAAATGCTGAAGCAACTCAGCG
>OY740808.1:3748456-3783456 GCA_963514005.1 Raja brachyura | reverse complement strand
TTGTTACATGGTTTTGTATGGTTACCAGAGTACAGTGAAAAGCTTGTGTTTAATTAAATTAAATTAAGTCAGGTAATACTATACCGTACATAAACCCATCTTCCTGCGTGTGGCGTGCGCAGCCTAAAGTTGTCGGACAACTTGTTCTATTTGATCGTGACCGTCGAGTTGATTGCATTCGTCGAAACACGGGCGGACCACGTGAAGGTTGCAATCTCCCGCCCCACCCAGTCAAGTGAAACTCAAGCACAAGTAGACGGCAGCGCAGCGGTGGAGTCGCTGCCTCTCGTGCAGCGCCGGAGACCCTGGTTCGATCCCGACCGCGGGCGCTGTCTGTACGGAGTTTGCACGTTCTCCCCGTGACCATTTTCTCCCAGATCCTCGGTTTCCTCCCACACTCCAAAGACCTGTCGGTTAATCGGCTCGGTGTAAATGTAAATTGTCCCCAGTGTGTGTAGGGTAGTGTTAGTGTCCCCAGTGTGTGTAGGGTCGCTGGTTGGTACAGAATCGGTGGGCCGAAGGGCCTGTTTCCACGCCGTAACTAAACTAAATTTTGAGGAGGTAAAATGCTGTCTCATAGACACAAAATGCTGGACATTTATACCCAATGCCAATTACATAGAAATATAGAAAATAGGTGTAGGAGTAGGCCATTCGGCCCTTCGAGCCAGCACCGTCATTCAATATGATCATGGCTGATCATCCAAAATCCGTACCCCATTCCGACTTTTCCCCCATATCCCTTGATTCCGTTAGCCCTAAAATTAACCTACAAACCTGCACGTCTTTGGAGTGTGGGAGGAAACCGTAGATCCCGGAGAAAACCCACCCAGGTCACGGGGAAAACGTGCAAACTCCGTACAGACAGCGCCCGTAGTCGGGATCGAACCCGCGTCTCTGGTGCTGTGAGGCAGCAACTCTACTGCTGCGCCACCGTGCCGCTATTTAATAGGAACCTGAGGGGTGACTTTTTTTCACGTGGAGGGTGATGTGTGTGTATGGGACGAGCTGCCAGAGGAGGCAGGGACTAAAACTGCAAAGGTTTACAGGGATATGGGCCAAATGTGGACCATGCTTAGATGGGTCAGCATGGATGAGTCGTGCTGAAGGGCCTGTTTACGTGCTGTTTGGCTCTATGCCTAAGCTCAGAAAACCACTTCAATGCTATGTTGCTCTATTGATATTCTTTGGTTACTGACTGCCTACGTGATCTTGATCAACGGATATGTCTGCAAGGTTCGAGATGCTTTTATCTGTGAGAAGGAACTGGAGATGCTGCTTCACACTGAAGATAAACGCAGAATGCTGCCGTATCTCAGCGGGACAGGCAGTCCAGTCCGTCCGGGTTGAGACCCTTCTTCAGACTTCTTAGACCCAAAACGTCACACACTCCTTCTCTCCACAGATGCTGCCTATCCCGCTGAGTTACTCCAGCATTTTGTGACCGTCTTCGAGAAAAGTCTTTAGTTGACTGAAAGTGACTTTTGTCATTTGAGAATTTTATAATATACATTACTCCAAGTATTTCAGATTTTCACGTTAACTTCTTACCAGGATTTCTTCCTGATACAACCTGATAGTTTTGGGTATTAATAGAAAACATAGAAACATAGAAAAATAGGTGCAGGAGTAGGCCATTCGGCCCTTCGAGCCTGCACCGCCATTCAATATGATCATGGCTGATCATCCAACTCAGTATCCTGTACCTGCCTTCTCTCCATACCCTCTGATCCCTTTAGCCACAAGGGCCACATCTAACTCCCTCTTAAATGTAGCCAATGAACTGGCCTCAACTACCCTCTGTGGCAGAGAGTTCCAGAGACCCACCACTCTCTGTGTGAAAAAAGTCCTTCTCATCTCGGTTCAATGAACTGGCCTCAACTACCTTCTGTGGCAGAGAATTCCACAGACTCACCACTCTCTGTATGAAAAATGTTTTCCTCATCTCGGTCCTAAAGGGATTCCCCCTTATCCTTAGACTGTGACCCCTTGTTCTGGAGTTCCCCAACATCGGGAACAATCTTCCAGCATCTAGCCCGTCCAACCCCTTAAGAATTTTGTACGTTTCTTCTCCTTCCGTGTGGCGTGCACGGCCTAAAGTTGTTGGACAACTTGTTCTATTTGATCTTCCGTTTGTGCACGTCGAGTTGATTGCATTAGTCGAAACCTGGGCGGACCACGTGAAGGTTGCAATCTGCCCACCCCGTTTTGGAGATGCAGCGTGGAAACACGCCCTCAGGCCCACGCTGACCAACAATCATCCGTCCCCTAGCACTATTCTACACGCAAGTCAAGTCAACTTTATTTCTAAGAAAGAACTGCAGATGCTGGAAAAATCGAAGGTAGACAAAAAATGCTGGAGGAACTCAGCGGGTGAGGCAGCATCTACGGAGTGAAGGAATAGGTGACGTTTCGGGTCGAGACCCTTCTTCAGATTGATGATAAAATTGCCGGAGAAACTCAGCGGGTGAGGCAGCATCTACGGAGTGAAGGAATAGGTGACGTTTCGGGTCGAGACCCTTCTTCAGATTGATGATAAAATTGCCGGAGAAACTCAGCGGGTGAGGCAGCATCTACGGAGTGAAGGAATAGGTGACGTTTCGGGTCGAGACCCTTACGGGTCTCGACCCGAAACGTCACCTATTCCTTCGGGGTCTCGACCCGAAGCGTCACCTATTCCTCCGCTCCATAGATGCTGCCTCGCCCACTGAGTCAGCCTTATTTGTCACATACACACAAGATGTACGGAGACATGAATGTGGCAATGCCTGTGGGATTGTGCAAAACAACAGAACTGAACCAGTATTTACATTTTTTAAAAGAAGACCCAACAGTATTTACGCCCCTGGTGAGATCAGCGTTTACCGTTCTGGCGGCCTGTTGGACAAAACTCCGTCTCAGCCTCTCTGTTTTTGCAGCGTGACAGCGGAGGTGTTTGCCTGACCGAAGCAGCTGGAATGGTCCGTTGCTGGGGTCCTTCATGCTCTTGCTGGCTCTGGATCTGCACATAAAATTGTCACCAGGCACACATGCAAACCTGCCTTGCCTCCTTGACCGAGGCTTGGTTTGTGCAAAACAGGTGGCTGGATCACCGAGGAGAACTTGCTTCTGTGGCATTCTCATGATGTGAATGGCATGAGGAGTTGACAGCCCAGAATTAAAGTCATCTTCAAACAAAAATGTCCGGTGGGACTTCGCCATAAGTGATTGGGAGCAGAATTGTGGCCATTCGGCTCATCGTGTCTACTCCGCCATTCAATCATGGCTGATCTATCTCTCCCTCCTAACCCCCTTCTCCCCGTGACCCCCGACACCCGGACTGGTACCAGTCTAGTTTAGAGATACAGCACGGCAACAGGCCCTTCGGCCCATCGTGTCCACACCGACCAGCGATCACTAGCACCATCTGAGGGACAAGTTACAATTTTACTGGAGCCAATTAACCTACAAACTGCACGTCTTTGGAATGGTGGTAGGAAAACCGGAGTTCCTGGAGGGAGCCCACGCAGGTCACGGGGAGAAGGTGTCGCCCATTCCTTCTCTCCAGAGACGCTGCCTCACCCGCTGAGTTACCCCAGCATTTTGTGTCCACCTTCGATTTAAACCAGCGTCTGCAGTTATTTCTTACATAAACTAAACTCAGCTTTAAAAATACCCAATGACTTGGCCTCCACACTCTGTACAGACGGCACTCGAGGTCAGGATCGAACCCGGGGCTCTGACGCTGCGAGGCTGCAGTTCTCACTGTTTGTTGGAGGAAATCAGTGGGACGTTTTGGCAGCTGCAGGGCCTGTCCCACTTAGACCAGTTTTAGACGACTGCCGCCGACTGTCACGGTCGTAGCGGGTCGCGGAAAACCCGGCGACTGGCCCCCCGCCTTCGACATAAAATTTGAAATAGAATCATTACTTTAACAACAACAAAAGTCGGCACCTGGCCACAACTACGACAGCACCTACGTCAGGAGAAGTCAAGCTGCGCTCATTGGCGGCAAACCCACTGTCTCGACTGTCTCCGAAATTGTTACAGCACGTTGAAAATCCAGCGGCGACCAGAACGACGCTACGTCTCTTTGGACGACTCACGACCAGACAGGCGTGGCGACACATAGCTGGCGACCATGTGGCGACAGTCTAGTCGCCTGCAGTCGCCCAAAAAATCGCCCGATTGGGACAGGCCCTTCGGCTGGGCTCTGGAGGTGTGTGGTTTACTGTGTTGGGTGAGAACGTACAAGGCATGGCTTTGCAAGTTTGCAAATGACATTAAGGTGGGTGGTATTGTAGATAGCAAAGATGGTTAGCCACAAATTGCAGCAGCAGGTTATTGATCATCTGGGCGTAGCGGGCTGAAGAATGACTGATGGTGTTTGTTGCAGATGTGTGGCGGCACGGTGGCGCAGCGGTAGAGTTGCTGCCTCGCAGCGCCAGAGACCCGGGTTCGTCCCCGACTACGGGTGCCTGACTGTGCGGAGTTTGCACGTCCTCCCCGTGACCTGGGCGTGCTTTCTCCGGGATCTCCTCCCACGCTCCAAAGACGTGCAGGTTTGTGGGCTAATTGGCCTGGTATCATTGTGAAAACTGTCCCTAGTGTGTGGAGGATAGTGTTAGTGTGCGGGGATCGCTGGTCGGCGCGGACTCAGTGGGCTACGCTGTATCTCTGGCGTATTGCGTACAGGTCTGGTCTCCAAATCTGACGAAGGACATTATTGTCATAGAGGGAGTGCAGAGAAGGTTCACCAGACTGATTCCTGGGATGTCAGGACTGTCTTATGAACAAAGACTGCATAGACTCGGTTTATACTCTCTAGAATTTAGGAGATTGAGAGGGGATCTTATAGAAACTTACAAAATTCTTAAGGGGTTGGACAGGCTAGATGCAGGAAGATTGTTCCCGATGTTGGGGAAGTCCAGGACAAGGGGTCACAGCTTAAGGATAAGGGGGAAATCCTTTGGGACCGAGAGAGTGGTGGGTCTCTGGAACTCTCTGCCACAGAGGGTAGTTGAGGCCGGTTCATTGGCTATATTTAAGAGGGAGTTAGATGTGGCCCTTATGGCTAAGGGGATCAGGGGTTATGGAGAGAAGGCAGGTACAGGATACTGAGTTGGATGATCAGCCATGATCATATTGAATGGCGGTGCAGGCTCGAAGGGCCGAATGGCCTACTCCTGCACCTAATTTCTATGTTTCTATATCGGCGACTGCCGGCATCATTGACTGACGTCTCAGGTCACTGCAAAAGTCGCGGTGCGACGGCGTATTGACGCGCGGTGTCTCCTCAAGTGTCGCAAAAAATATTTTTTTGTCGCCGCTGAATTTTGAAACGTTGAAAATCTTTCGGCGACCCTGATACGTCAGGCAATGACGCCGGCAGTCACCGAAAAAAAATCGGCAATTTGGACAGGCCCTTAAACTAAACGGAACTAAACGCGTAATTGTTTACAAAACTGAACTAGCTCCTTCTTTTAAAAAAAGAGGAAGTTTTTGGTCTTCATCTAGTAGATGTGACTTTAGATCCACGGTAATTATTGGGCCTGTTCCTACCGTCCAGGATCAGGCCCTTCAGCCCACAATGTCTGTGCCGAACATGGTGCCAAGTTTAATTGATCTCATCTGCCTCCTTCCACCCAAAGATATATAACTGATAGAAGTGTATAAAGGTTATGATGTGATGTGAAGGAACTGCAGATGCTGGTTTAAACCGGAGATAGACACAAAATGCTGGAGTAACTCAGCGGGACAGGCAGCGTCATCTCTGGAGAGAAGGAACGGGTGATGTTTCGGGTCGAGATCTGTAAAAATTGTCCTTAGTGTAGGATAGTGTTAATGTGCGGGGTTCGCCTTGGATCTCGCGTTTTCACACCTTGCCCTTCCATATCTCTGTGTCTCCCTCTCCCCTGACTCTCAGTCTGAAGAAGGGTCTCGAAACCGAAACGTCGCCCATTCCTTCGCTCCAGAGACGCTGCCCGTCCAGCATTTTTTTGTCTGTCTCGTACAATTATGAGCATGGACAGTCAGAACCTTTCTTCCACGGTGGAGATGTCAAAGACTAGCCGGCAATGTTTTACAGTGAGAGGGGCAAAGTGTAACGGAGATGTGTGGGGCAGGTTTTTTTTTACACAGAGGGTGGCGGGGGCCTGGAACACGCTGCTAGGGGCGGTGGTGGAGGCAGATACGATCGTGGTGTGCAAGATGCTTTTGGATAGCAGCACCTGCAGTTGTTTCCTACACAGGAAATATCAACATGTTGTGACGTTTCGGCTCGGGACCCTTCTTCCGACCCGAAATGTCACCTGTGTTCCTTTTTAGTTTTCCTCCCGAGATGCTGCCTGACCCGTTGAGTTAAACCAGCTTCTAATGTCAGCCTTGGGTGCAGTTTTGGCCCCAGTGAGGACCACACCTAGGGTATTGTGTGCAGTTTTGGTCTGCGAATTTGAGGAAGGACATACTTGCTGTTGAGGGAGTGCAGCGTAGGTTCACCAGGTTAATTCCCGGGATGGCGGGACTGTCATATGCTGAGAGAATGGAGCGGCTGGGCTTGTACACTCTGGAGTTTAGAAGGATGAGAGGGGATCTTATTGAAACATATAAGATTATTAAGGGTTTCGACACACTAGAGGCAGGAAACATGTTCCCAATGTTGGGGGAGTCCAGAACCAGGGGGCCACTGTTTAAGAATAAGGGGTAAGCCATTTAGAACGGGGACGAGGAATCACTTTTGAACACGGAGAGTTAAAGAAGGAACTGCAGATGCTGGAGAATTGAGGGTTACACAAAAAAGCTGGAGAACCTCAGCGGGTGCAGCAGCATCTAAGGAGCGAAGGAGATAGGCGACGTTTCGGGTCGAGACCCTTCTTCACACAGAGAGTTGTGAGTCTGTGGAATTCTCTGCCTAAGAGGGCGGTGGAGGCCGGTTCTCTGGATGCTTTCAAGAGAGAGCTAGATAGGGCTTTTAAAGATAGCGGAGTCAGGGGATATGGGGAGAAGGCAGGAACGGGGTACTGATTGGGGATGATCAGCCATGGAAGGGTCTCGACCCGAAACGTCACCTATTCCTTCGCTCCATAGACGCTGCCTCACCCGCTGAGTTTCTCCAGCATTTTTATCTACCTTCGATTTTTCCAACATCTGCAGTCCATTCTTAAACACAAGGTGCTGGAGTAACTCAGCGGGACAGGCCATCCTATACAAAGGTTATAAAATAATAATCAGTCTGAAGAAGGGTCCCGACCCGAAGCGTCACCCATTCCATAGATGCTGCCTCACCCGCTGAGTTTCTCCAGCATTTTTGTCCACCGAAAATTATCAAGGGCGCAGTTTAGTGTTGTCCTTTGAATAAAAAGGTCTTTGAACGTATCTGGCCTTCTCTCGGCCGACTTTGGGTTGCTGGACGTCCCGCGGTCTAGGCGTAAGCTCAGGGGCGACCGACCCCGCCTTAGTGGTTGCAGCTCCTAGACTGTGGAACAGCGTCCCCCTTCCCATCAGAGCCGCCCCCTCCATTGAGACTAAAAACTCATCTCTACTCCCAAGCCTTTCTTGATGTCCTCTGAGCGAGGGCTATATGTATGTAGTGATGTTTGTATTTAATCTATGAACCACTGCTGTTTGTTATACTATTCTTAAACCAATGTGAAGCACTTTGGCCAACGAGAGTTGTTTTTTAAATGTGCTATAGAAATAAAAGTGACTTGATTTGACTCTCTCTCTCTCTCTGTGCATCTTTCCTGTTGTAGGTGGATGCAGTTTGATGAATCCGAGGTGAAGATGGAACTGTCAAATCATGCTAAGCAATTACTCCTGCAGCTGAACCAACAGAGGAGCAAAGGTTTCTTCTGCGATGTCATCATCGTGGTGGAGAATGCCCTGTTCCGGGCCCACAAGAACATCCTGGCCGCCAGCAGCATGTACTTCAAGTCCCTCGTTTTGCACGACAACCTCATCAACTTGGACACGGACATGGTGAACGCCGCCATCTTCCGCCAGATCCTGGACTTCATCTACACCGGCAAGTTGCCGATGACCGAGCAGGCCAGCGAGCAGAATGTCAACGGTCTCCTCACAGCCGCCAGCTACCTCCAGCTCCACGACCTCACCGCGCTGTGCCGGAAGAAGATTAAACGCAACGGCAAGTCCCTGCACCACGGCAAGCTGGCGGGGGGGCCCAACCCCGGCAAGGCCGGACGCGGCCACCGGCTGCCATCCACACCGGTCATCCAGAGCCGCTTCGCCGGCTCGCCCGACGGGCTGAAGCGGCTGTCGGCGATGGAGCCGGGTGGCGGCGAGGAGTTTTACGTCCCCGGCTCCAACAAGGGCGGCGGCTCCTCCTCCTCCTCCTCCTCCCACCCGCACGGGCAGAAGGGCGGCAACGGTAACGCCAACGGCGGCGACCAGGAGGAGCAGATGCTGGGCCTGGACCTGTCCAAGAAGAGCCCGCCGTTGGCATCGCAGCAACAGCAGCCGCATCTGGCGGCGTCTCAGGAAGACATGCAGCTGGGGGAGTGCGGGCAAGGCTCGCCCAACTCCGCCAACGCCAACGCCAACGCCGAGGACGGGGCCGGGGCCGGGGCCAGCTCCAGGGCGGAGGGCGGCGAGGGGCCGGACAGGAGCGAGGGAGGGGACGGTGGCCAGGGCGTGCCCGACTCTACCGGCCAGTCCAAGGGCTACCACCGCCTGCCATCGCACCACCCGGCCGGCTGGATCAAGCAGGAGATGCCTTACGGGCGGCAGGACAACTGCAGGGAGGAAGGGTCAGCACTGATGAACGGTGTGATCATGGGGCCTCTGGTCAAGTCGCTGGACCGGGAGCGGGAGAGGGAGAGGGAAGGGCCCCACCCTTACTGCAAGGAGGTAGGGAGGGGGGGTGAGGAGGAGGAGGAGAACGGAAAGGAGTACAGCGAGGAGAGCGGGCAGAGCGAGGAGGACGGCGGGCAGCCCAGCGCCCACGCCTACCGCCCGGGCCCGGACGGCTTTGAGCCGGTGGTGTACGGAGACAACCTGTACGTCTGCATCCCCTGCGGCAAGGGCTTCCCCAGCTCGGAGCAGCTGAACGCACACGTGGAGAGCCACACGGAGGAGGACCTGTACATCAAGGAGGAGGCGACGGAGGGGATGGCCACCCAGAGCCTGGCCTTCGCCGGCGACTCGCGGCCCTACAAGTGCTCGGTGTGCGAGAAGAGCTACCGCGACCCGTCCACGCTGCGCCAGCACGAGAAGACCCACTGGCTGTCCCGGCCGTTCCCCTGCAACATCTGCGGCAAGATGTTCACCCAGCGCGGCACCATGACCCGCCACATGCGCAGCCACCTGGGCCTCAAGCCCTTCGCCTGCGAGGAGTGCGGCATGCGCTTCACCCGCCAGTACCGCCTGACCGAGCACATGCGCGTCCACTCCGGCGAGAAGCCCTACGAGTGCCAGGTGTGTGGCGGCAAGTTCACCCAACAGCGTAACCTGATCAGCCACATGCGAATGCATACCTCACCCACATAGAAACCAAAGACTCCGCACGCACCTCATCTCCCCCACGCAAGTGTCGGCACGAACCACAGGTGCTGGTTCACACCCCCCCCCCCCCCCCCCCCCCCCCAAGGCAGACACTAGACCTGGATGAGCTCTACGGGCCGGGCAGCATCTCTGGAGGACAAAGAAAAACAAAGGAAAAATAGGTGACATCTTGTGGCGGAAGCAACTGCAGATGCCCGTTCACGCCCCCCAAGGCAGACACTAGAGCTGGATGAGCTCTACGGGCCGGGCAGCATCTCTGGAGAACAAAGAAAAACAAAGGAAAAATAGGTGACATCTTGTGTCGGAAGCAACTGCAGATGCTGGTCCACCCCCCCCCCCCCCCCCAAGGCAGACACTAGAGCTGGATGAGCTCAACGGGTCAGGCAGCATCTCTGGAGGACAAAGAAAACGGGGGGGGGGGGGGGGGGAAGAAAAATAGGTGACATCTTGTGTAGGAAGCAACTGCAGATGCTGGTTTACACCCCCAAGGCAGACACAACATGCTGGAGAAACTCAACGGGTCAGGCAACATCTCTGGAGGAAAATTAAAAAAGGAATAGGTGACATTTCGGGTCTGAAGAAGGGTCTCGAACCCGAAACGCCACGACGTATGCGACATTTTTTAGTGTAGGAAACAACTGCAGATGCTGGTTTACACCGAAGATAAGACACAACATGCTGGAGTAACTCAGCGGGACAGGACGCATCTCTGGAGAGGTGGCCTTTCCGGTCGAGACCCTTCTGCAGACCGAGAGTCAGGGGAGAGGGAGACACAGAGATAAGGGAGGGCGAGGTGTGAAAACGGGTGCTTTGGTGTCTCATGTCCCAGATGGAGCAACGAGGTTGTTCTCCTCCTATTTCTCACCCATTCCTTCACTCCAGCGATGCTGCCCGACCCGCTGAGTCAATCCAGCCCTCATCGTCCCTGTCCCCCCACCCCCCCCCTCTCTCTTCTTTTATTTTGTTCCTTCGAGGAGGGGAGAGAGAGATCGACCCCACCGTCCCCATCAGAGAACAGGGGGAGAGAGTCGGCAAAACGCTTTCGGGGATGGGGGGGGGGGGGGGGGAGAGAGAGCGAGGAATCTTTTTCGTTTCCAACAGTCGGTTTAGCGAGGAAAGGAGACAATAACTCTCGAGAGGCACTTGTTTAACTAAAGAGGAAAAAATGAGGACCCGTGGCGTTTTTCGACGCGAATGTTTCGACTGGAAGGGGGAACTGGGTGTGGGGGGGGGGGGGGGAGGGGGGTTGTTTGGTCTAGGCTGATATTTGCTGCAATTATGTACATTTTCTTTATAATATTTCCTCTGTTCAGCCCCTTTTCACTCACTGAGCAGGTCTAGCTGAAGGGACTTTAATGATGTTGCTACCTCTTCACGACAATAATTTATAAGAGACTTAAAATAAAAATCAAAAATAGGCTAGGTTCAAAGAGCATTGGGCGGCAGGGAATGAGGTTAGTATTTTTTTTTTTTTTTAATTAAAACGTATAATGAATTTAAGATGCAAGGTTTTCCACCCCAGCGTGATGGAACTTTGGCAGACTTGACTTCATCTCCATGCTGGGCCAGATATGACTTTGTGGTCTTATCTGTTTTTTGACCAAATTATCTTTGAAACGACAAAGTGTGTGTAGGTGTGTTGAATTTTTGAGCCATATCCCGCCTGGCCTGTAGGGATCAGCCTCATGGATGGATCTGTAGGAGCGGAGGGTGGGGTGGCGGGGAGAGAGTGGTGGTGAGGAGAGGCAGAGGGAGGGTGTGTGCGTGTGTGGGGAGGGGGGGGGGGAGGAGGAGGGGGGAGGGGGGGCTTGTATTTTTCAATAGCTTTTTTTCCCCACTGGTCAGCTGCTGAAAACCCAAGAGATCATGATTTTTTTTGTCCTTTAAAGCATGTGGACTGGTGTTTACAGAGGCCTGCCTCTCAGCGGGGGCCCGGGCTGTTGTTCTTAGCATGGTACGATGTTACAACATGCTGAGGGGAACCTGGTAGCTAGCTGTACATTCCTAACGAAACCAAATTCTCAAATCGCCGCGTAGGAGCAAAGACTAAAGAACCAGGGGCATGCCGGCGGCAATCTTTGACAGCTTTGATTGGAAAAGTTTTCCAAAGGAACTTGTTGCAAAAAAGTTTACACGATATTTGTCTGAGCGTACCTCCAAAGGCCCTAACTCAAAGATACAGAAATGCTTTTTTTTTTTCTAAAATGAAAAAAGTGGAAACAAATATATATAGGGCTGGTTTAGGGTTATTTTTTTTTATTTTAAGATTTTCGTGTTTTTTTTTCCATGTTTATTTGTTAATTCTCTCTCACTTTTGGCAATTCAAACATTGTATGCGTCTGGATTTGAACGGGGGTGAGGGGGGAGAAAGAGACCTTTTGTTTTAATATAACATGCAATGGCTGCATAGGTACTAGACAGGTGGCATTTGGCAAAGAGAGGACTTCTTGTGTAAGGACCTTTTCAGGAGCAGGGGATTTGAATTTGACAGCAAACGTATTTTTACCGAAGAGACACTAGGGCAGGTCTCGAGACAAGCCATTCCGCGTTTAATTTTCCTAAAGTACTTTGTTTTTGTTTTTGTTTTTGTTAATATATATATTTAATATATATATTATATCTATATATATGTTGGGATGGAACAAAGATCTAAACTAGTGATTACGGCTTAAACAAATGAGAGAAAGAAAAAAATAATTCGAGTGCATGATATTGTCCTCAGCACTTAAATAGGTGAATGACTGTGGCGAATAAATTGTACAGGGAGGAACTGCTGACGGCGGTGTAAACCGAAGACGGACACTATAAAGCTGGAGGGACTCAGCGGGTCGGGCAGCAGCTCTGGACAACAGGAATCGGCGACGTTTCGGGGGATCTGAAGAAGTTGGCTTTCTCCAAAGGCACGCCCCGACCGGCTGGGTCACTCCAGCCTTTTATTTTGTTTTTATTTTTGCGTGTCACCTTCGGTCCGAAGAACGGTGTTGTACAAGCGGCTTTCCTTTTTGAGTAGTGATGGTAGAATTGCAGTCGATAGATTTTTATTCAAAAGGAACATTTAAAAGAAAAAGAATTACGTGAAAATATACTTTCAAAAGAAAAACTGTGACAATAATGGATTTCATAATTCAGGGAATGCTCTGGCGACTGCAAACTGCGGTCTCCTCTACTGCATTTATACAATGTTCAAAAAATGTATCAGGACATTTTCTGTATTTTAATGAGAGAGAAAAAAAAAATTCAGAACACTAGTTTCATATTTAAGATTTTGAAAGGGGGCGGGGAGCGGGGAACGGGGGGGGGGATGGGAAGGGGGTGATTTTTTTCAGATACACACAAAGTACCTCAGCATCAAATGAGGCAGCTTACGCAAAAAAAAAAAATAGTGATATAGGCTGTAGTCATTTGTCCTGTGTTTTTTTTTTCCTTTTTTTCCCCGTGTTTACTTTTTCATTCTGTTGCATCTTAGTTTGGAGTTTATCACAGTTGTATTAAAGAGAAATTTAAAAAAAAAAAGCTCATACCCAAATTCACAGAAAAAAAAAAGACTATTTTTAAACCAAAGCACATTTTAATGAGTGTAGAAAACAAAAAGGAACCTCATGACTCAAAAAAATATGTATTTATTGCAGTGTTTACATGTAAACCTATCAACAGTTACAGACCTCAGAATGATAATTTCAGATGAAACAAAAATGGTGCATATAACACTTTTTTGACAGTGTTTTTTTTATCAATATATATGTATTTGCAGTAATGAATGTATTTATTTCTTGTTTTGAATTCTATACACACTGTTCGCATTTATTTTTCAGTTCTTGTGTAAAAATATGTGTCGCATAAATTGGATCTTATTCCAGAAAAATAATAATCTCAGAGACTTATTGACATAGCCATAAACCGCAAAACCTGTGAAAATGTTATTTGCTAAAGACTGGACAATGTTTTTTTTTGTTTTTTCCTTTTTTTTTTTGGCTTTGCATTGAGGATGTAATATGTTTATCGTATTTAATACAATGTGTTTCTACGTCATGTCACAATGCACATACAACCAGGGTGGCCGCGAGACTCGCATTCCCGTGTCCTGTCTCGCGCGGCTCTGGGTAGCAGTATTTATCTTTTTTTTTTGTGTGTCCTGGAAATCGTTATACTTTTCTCGCACAAAGAAAATCGCTTGAATTCAGGTTGGGGCTGCTGTACCCGCAGCTCAAAGCAAAACGTCACCAGTCAATAACAAAAAAACTACTGCGTGCTGGTCCCAGCACTCAGATAATGTTGCAGTCTTAATGTACAGCAATCAGAAACTGTTATTTTACAATCTTTTCATTAAAAGCTTAACTGAAAACCACATCTGCCTCTGTGCTCTTGACGAATGCAGTGCGTTGCTCGCCGCTGTGGTTTCAACGGTAGCGGTGTTTTGGTTGCTACAGTGTGGGAACCCGGCCCTCCGAGGCCAGGCCGATCCTCGAACACCCGTTCACACCGGTTCTAATGTTATCCCCACATCGAAACAGGCCCTTTGGCCCACTCAGTCCATGCCGACCCTCGATCACCTGTTCACACTGGTTCTAATGTTATCCCCACTTTCTCATCTACCCCTTAAAGGTACAGCATGGAAACAGGCCCTTCGGCCCTCTGAGTCTATGCCGACCCTCGATCACCCATTCACACCGGTTCTAATGTTATCCCCACATAGAAACAGGCCCTTCGGCCCTCCGAGTCCATGCTGATCCTCGATCACCCATTCACACTGGTTTAGTTGACTAGTGCCACCGAGCCACCCACCAAGTCAACGCTGACAATCAATCGCACGCTGACGCTAGTTTAGTTGAGAGATACAGCACGGAAACAGGCCCTTCAGCCCACTCAGTCCATGCCGACCCTCGATCGCCCGTTCACACTGGTTCTAATGTTATCCCCACTTTCTCATCCACTCCCTTCACACCGAGGGACGATGTACAGAGGGGCATTTGACCTACAAACCCGCACGTCTTTGGGACGTGGGAGGAACCCTCGCGGTCACAGGGAGAGCGTGCAAACTCCACACACAAACTGCAGCCGAGGTCAGGATCGAACCGGGTTCTCTAGCGCTGTGAGGCAGCAGCGCTACCCGCTGCGCCTCCGAGCTGCCTAGTTTGAGACGGTCAATAACTCTGACCATCTGACTGCTTGATACCTGCTCTGGGTCCTGTTTTGTCCAATTTTCTTTTCCTGGGGTCTCAGAAGAGGTAATCGTGACCTTAACATCGCACACACGGTGTGAAGCAAGGTCCCGACCCTTCACGTCACCTATCTACGTACTCCAGAGAATGGGTGCAGCGGTAGAGTTGCTGCCTCACAGCGCCAGAGACCAGGGTTCGATCCTGACCACGGGTGCTGTCTGTACGGAGTTTGCACGTTCTCCCCTTTACCACGTGGGTTCCTTCGGTTTCGTCCCACACTCCAAAGAAGTACAGGTTTGTCGGATAACAGGCTTGGTGTCAATGTAAATTGTCCCTAGTGTGTGTCGGGTGGCGTTAGTGTGCGGGGATCGCTGGTCAGAGTGGAATCAATGGGCCGAAGGGCCTGTTTCCGCGCTGTATCTCCAAACTAAACTAAACAAAACTAAGATGCTGCCTGACCTGCTGAGTTACTCCGGCATTTTATGTCCTATTGTGCAAACTAGCCTCTGGAGTTCTACAGAATACACAGATCAGGAACATGGATGGCTTCGGGCGGAATTATGTAAAATGATCAGTGGCATAGATAGGGTGAGAACGTCGGAACCTTTTCCCTAAGATGGAAATGTCAAATACTTAGAGGTGTTTACACATTTCCAAAAAAACGATGAACCTACAAACCTGTACGTCTTTGGGTGGGTGGAATCCACAGCACTCTAAGTGAGAGGGGCAAGGTTTAAAGGAGATACAATAGACAATAGGTGCAGGAGCAGGCCATTCGGCCCTTCGGGCCAGCACCGCCATTCAATGTGATCATGGCTGATCATCCCCAATCAGTACCCCGTTCCTGCCTTCTCCCCATATCCCCTGACTCCGCTATCTTTAAGAGCCCTATCTAGCTCTCTCTTGAAAGTTTCCAGAGAACCGGCCTCCACCGCCCTCTGAGGCAGAGAATTCCACAGACTCACAACTCTCTGTGACAAAAAGTGTTTCCTCGTCTCCGTTTAAAATGCCTTGCCCCCTTATTCTTAAATTGTGCCTTATTCTTAACTGTGCAGGGCAAGTTATTTTATCGAGAGGGTGGTGAGTGGCAGGTGGTGGCGGATACGATGGTGGTGTTTAAGAGGTTTTTGGATAGTCACATGGATATGCATTATGTGCAGGCAGATAAGAGTTAGTCTTGCTATCATGTTCGGCACAGACACTGTGGGCCGAAGGGCCTGTTCATGTGCTGTAATGCTCTAGGTTCCTTTGCATTCACAAGTCCTGGCGCTGTAGCCTTATTTACAATCTAAAGCCTTTGGCCTGGTCAATGTTTGCTGCTCAACATTTTTTGTTAAGGGCATGTCCCACCGTACGAGCTAATTCAAGAGATTCTCCCCAGTTTGCCCTGATTCAAACTCGGTGATTTACGGTAATGGCCGCTCGTCGGTACTCGGGGCTCTCGTGGACATTTTTCAATGTGTTGAAAAATCTTCACGAGTCTTCCCGAGCTTACCACATTTCCTGAGTATGTTCCGTTAGCGTTACGAGCCGCTAAGAGACGTCCCCGAGCTCCGACGTACCCGCGGCGTACATTGTGCTGGCGTGCAGAGATCGCTGGTGGGCGCAGGATCGGTGGGCCGAAGGGCTTGTTTCTGCGCTTTAGTTTAAGTTCAGACTTAAACTAAACTAAGTCTGAAGAACGGTCTCGACCCCAAACGTCACCCATTCCTTCATTCCTTGCTTTCTCCCTCCTCCCCCTCCCCTTCCCACAGCCCACTGTCTCTGCCTCTTCCTTTCTTCTTACCCCACCCCCCCCCCCCCCCCCCACATCAGTTCGAAGAAGGGTCTCGACCCAAAACATCACCTATTGGGGGAGTCCAGAACCAGGGGCCACAGTTTAAGAATAAGGGGTAAGCCATTTAGAACGGAGACGAGGAAACACTTTTTCTCACAGAGAGTGGTGAGTCTGTGGAATTCTCTGCCTCAAAGGCAGGTGGAGGCCGGTTCTCTGGATGCTTTCAAGAGAGAGTTAGATAGGGCTCTTAAAGATAGCGGAGTCAGGGGATACGGGGAGAAGGCAGGAACGGGGTACTGATTGGGGACGATCAGCCATGATCACATTGAATGGCGGTGCTGGCTCGAAGGGCCGAATGGCCTACTCCTGCACCTATTGTCTATTGTCTATTGACACCTCCCCATCCACATTGGTGATGCTGAGGTTGAAAGGGTCAGCAGCTTCAAGTTCCCCGGTGTCACTGAGGACCTCTCTTGGACACTGAACGGACACAGTAACCAAGAAAGCCCAGAGGCGGCTCATTTTCCTGAGAAGACTGAGCAAGTTTGGCGTGAACGCCAGCATCCTCACAACTTCTACAGTTGCGCCTATTGTCTATTGTCTATTGTCTATTTCCTTCGCTGCATAGATAGATGCTGCCTCACCCGCCGAGTTCCTCCAGCATTTTTGTCTACCTTCTCCGCCTGTCCCCGCTGAGTTACTCGAGCACTTTGTGTCCATCTCTGAACTAAACTTGCATTTTCCCAAATGATTAGCTGTGAAGAGCAGTCAGGTGGGATTTCTGGGCAGGCACTAGCTGCGCACCTGGCGTGCCTTTTTTGCAGACGGCGAATGATTCAATAAATGAGGTTGGATCAGTCAGCTGCTGTCAACATTGAGGTTACGTATTGACCAAGACACAAAGAAGAACTCTGGAGTTTTTAGAATTATGCCGTGAGACTGAACATCCAACAGCGCCACACAGGAGGAAGCGCTTTGGGCTACGGTGTCCGTGCCGAAATGCAATGTCGAGATAAACAAGTTCTCCTCTCCTCTCCTCTCCAAGCAAGGGACTGCAGGGGCCGGTTTACACCGAAGATAGACACAAAATGCTGGAGTAACTCAGCGGGACAGGCAGCGTCTCTGGAGAGAAGGAATGGGTAACGTTTCAATAGACAATAGGTGCAGGAGTAGGCCATTCGCCCCTTCGAGCCAGCACCGTCATCCAATGTGATCATGGGTGATCATCCCCAATCAGTACCCCGTTCCTGCCTCATCCCCATATCCCCTGACTCCGCTATCTTTAAGAGCCCTATCTAGCTCTCTCTTGAAAGCATCCAGAGAACCGGCCTCCACCGCCCTCTGAGGCAGAGAATTCCACAGACTCACAACTCTCAGAGGGGAGCGTGGGTTCCCAGACGCAGGCTAATTGCACAATGGCTGATCTCAACCGTACGTGAAAGGCGTCGGTGACGAAAGCAGCCGCGAGTCACACAATTCCTTTCAGAATCAGAATCACACTTTATTCGCCAAGTGTGTTCGGCAACATACGAGGAATTTCACTGGCCAGGTCAGTCATACAATAAAAAGCAACAGATCATTCAAAAGCAAATTTTAACATGAACATCCACCACAGTGACCCCTCCACGTACCTCACTGTGATGGAAGGTGAAATAAAGGTCAAGTCCTTAGTTCTTCCTCGGTCATGGGCCTCCAGCCCCCGTTGACGGGACGATCCTGACTCCCGTAGCCGGTGGTGTTCGGGCCCTCTGCGTCGCGGCGATCCGCTCCCGCATCGAGGGGATGTCGGCTCCCCCGCACCGGACGATCGAACCTCGCGGCGTTGGAGCTCCCGACTAGCCTCCCCCGAGACTGCGAGCCCTTGATGGTAACTCCGCAGGCGGCGGTGGGAGCAATCCCAGGCGAGGGATCCGCTCCGATGTTAAGGCCGCTCCCCGCGGTGGGGCTCACGATAGTTTGAGGCGGCTCCCAGCTCCAGCGGTGGTCGGCCGCAGAGCCCGGAGAATGCGGTCCGATAAATAATAACATCTCCGGCAAGGTAGGAACCTGAAATAAAAATTCCCCCGATCCCTCCCGCCTCCCCCCACATAAAACAAACCCAAGTACATTAAAACAAACTTTAACAAACACTAAAAATAACAAAAGATGAAAAGAACGAACAGACTGTTGGCAGGGCTGCCATCTCCCCAACGCCCCTGCTGGTCTCACATCGGCTCCTGCCCATTCCTGCCAAACCATAAAAAATCATTGACCAGACTTTAGCCATCACTTTAGCCATCAGAGATAGGGTGCAGGAAACAGGCCCTTCGGCCCACCGAGCCCGCGCCGACCAGCGATCCCCCCGTACACTAGCGCTATCCCACACACACTGGGGACAATTTACAATTTTACCAAAGCCAATTAACCTACAAGCCCGCACGTCTTTGGGATGTGGGAGGAAACCGGAGCGCCCGGAGAACGTGCAAACTCCGCACAGACAGCACCCGTAGTCGGGATGGAACCGGGGTCTCAGGCGCTGTGAGGCAGCAGCTCTACCCTCTGCGCCACCGTGCCGCCCTGTGATTACTATAATGAAACAGCCAGACGGCTTGAATGTGGATGTGTAGATAGACTTTGAAAATAGACACAAAGTGCTGGAGTAACTCAGCGGGACAGGCAGCATCTCTGGAGAGAAGGAATGGGTAACGTTTCAATAGGTGCAGGAGGAGGCCATTTGCCCCTTCGAGCCAGCACCGCCATTCACTGTGATCATGGCTGATCATCCCCAATCAGTTCCCCGTTCCTGCCTTCTCCCCATATCCCCTGACTCCGCTATCTTCAAGTGCCCTGTCCAGCCCTCTCTTGAAAGCATCCAGAGAACCGGCCTCCACCGCCCTCTGAGGCAGAGAATTCCACGGACTCACTATTCTCTGGGTGAAAAAGTGTTTCCTCATCTCCGTTCAAAATGGCTTACCCCTTATTCTTAAACTGTGTGTGGCCCCTGGTTCTGGACTCCCCCAACATCGGGAACATGTTTCCTGCCTCTAGCCTGTCCAAGCCCTTAACAATCTTATATGTTTCAATGAGATCCCCTCTCATCCTTCTGAACTCCAGAGTGTACAAGCCCAGGTGCTCCATTCTCTCAGCATATGATAATCCTGCTACCTCCAAGAGCACTGTCTAGCTCTCTCTTGAAACTATCGTATCGGGAAAGTATCGACGCTTCGGGCCGAGGCGTCAGATAGACTCCAGTTGTTCAGACGCGATGAATTGACGGAAATCCCATCCTCGTGCTGTCGAGGATTACTCACCTGTTTGCTGTAACGTACACCGCTTGACTCACACACCGTCATCAGTCTGCGTGTCACAGTGGCTTGGCACCTATTCTGACAAGTCACAGTGACCTATTTTTGTTGGCAATGGTTCTTGAGAGGCTTCAGGTTTTTAGTTTGGAGATACAGCGCGGAAACCGGCCCTTCGGCCCGACCAGCCATCCCCACGCACTAACGCACAATAGACAACAGACAATACCCAACAAGTGCAGGAGGAGGCCATTCAGCCCTTCGAGCCAGCACCACCATTCACTGTGATCACGGCTGATCATCCACAATCAGTACCCCGTTCCTGCCTTCTCCCCACATACCCTGACTCCGCTATTTTTAAGAGCACCAGGGGACAATTTACAATTTTTACCAAAGCCAATTGACCTACAAACCTGCACGTCTTTGAAGAGCGGGAGGAAACCTGAGCACCCGGAGAAAACCCACGCGGGTCGCGGGGAGAACGTGCAAACGTGGAAATGTTTTTCAGAATTTCCAGGAGCAGAAGTCGGCGGAGTGTCCTTGGAGCGCAGGAGGACGAGGGGCGATCTGATGGATGTGTGCAAAATCATGAGAGGAATAGATCGGGTAGACGCACATGGTCTCTTGCCCAGAAATTTAATGGGAACCTGAAACATAACCTTTCCACACAGAGGGTGGTGGGTGTATGGAACGAGCGGCCGGAGGAGGTAGTTGAGGCTGGGACTATCCCAACGTTTAAGAGACATTTGGACAGGTACATGGATAGGACAGGTTTGGAGGGATATGGACCAAGCGCAAGCAGGTGGGACTAGTGTAGATGGGACATGTTGGTCGGTGTGGGCAAGTTGGGCCGAAGGGCCTGTTTCCGCGCTGTATCACTCTATGACTCTTGAATTGTTAATTGAAAGGCACAGGGTGCAAACAGGCCCTTCGGCCCACCGAGTCCGCACTGACCATGAATCACCCGTCCACACCAGTTCCACGTTATCCCACTCTCTCATCCACTCCCTACGCACCAGAGGGGCCGATGAACCTGCAAACCCGCACGTCTTTGGGATGTGGGTGGGAACCGGAGCACCCGGAGGAAACCCACTCGGGCCACGGGGAGAATGTGCAAACTCCGCACACACACAGCACCCGAGGTCGGGATCGAACCTGGGTCTCTGGCGCTGGGAGGCAGCAACACTACCCGCTGCGCCACCGTGCCGCGCTAATCCTGTATTAATTGATGTCTGCTGCAACGTTAATAGTTAATGAGCAGGGAGGGAGGGGGGTCATTATGGAGTGTAATTGAAAGAATAAAATGCCTGGGGATATTCTGCGTGCCAACACTTGGCGCCATGCCCGGTTTTAACCCATGACTTACATTGCTTTGTGTAATTAGTGAAGGCGTGAAGCCTCAACGCTACGACACAGGAAAGTCCCCAGGAGCGAGCCGGGTGAGCCAGCGAGCCTCAACAGTTTGCATCCTGTTTAGTGTAGTTTTGTTTCGAGATTCAGCGCGGAAACAGGCCCTTCGGCCCTCAGAGTCCGCGGTGACCAGCGATCCCCGCACACTAACGCTGTCCTACACACACCAGGGACGACTCGTATTTTCATCAAGCCATTTAGTTTAGTTTAGTTTAGTTTAGTTTAGTTTAGTTTAGTTTAGTTTAGTTTAGAGATACAGCGCAGAAACAGGCCCTTCGGCCCACCAAGTTTGCACTGGCCCTGCGATCACCCTTCATTATCCCACACACTCCTGACCATGGGCGCAGTCTGTGCGGAGTTTGCACGTTCTCCCCGTGACCTGCGTGGGTTTTCTCCGGGTGCTCCGGTTTCCGTCCACACTCCAAAGACGTGCAGGTTTGTAGGTGAATTGGCTTCGGTAAGAATTGTAAATTGTCGCTAGTGTGTGTAGGATAGTGTTAGTGTGCGTGGGGATCGCAGGTTGGCGCGGACTCGGTGGGCCAAAGGGCCTGTTTCGGGGCTGTATCTCCAAACGAGACTAAATTAAAAGGCTGGAGGCGCAGGTGAAGATAAACCTCTAACATCGCACGTTTAAGTCCCATCAACAGACCCGTTAAATGGTGAGTAGGGATTTACGACGTTCTCAGTCCAATTAGGTTAATGCCACTAATGAGTAGTTTCATCACCACAGTACTCCAGGGTTCAATGTTTTCAGTGAAAAACAAAGTGGTGCAGGGTCTCAGCTGGTCAGGCAGCATCTGTGGGGGAAAGGGAGAGGGGGGGAGGAGATGAAGTTTGGAGTTAAGGGGCTGTCCCACTTTCACGACCTAATTCACCACCTTTTTTACTCGTGACATTTTTCATCCGGCTAGAAAAAACGCCCCGACCTACTTGATGCCACGAGTACCTACGACTAGCATCACGGCCTGCTACGGCCTCGTGACGACCATGCTGCGAGTATGAGCCAAGGGCAAACTCGGCAGAGGTCGTGAGTTAGGCCGTGAATGTGGGACAAGTCCTTTAGGAACCTTCTTCAGACTGAGTGTTGACAACATGGTCCCCACCTCTTCTCCACAACTCTCTCCACCAGCTTCCTCCGGCAGCCCAAAGAAGGGGTGGCACGGTGGCGCAGCGGGTTCGGTCCTGACCACGGGTGCTGCCTGTACGGAGTTTGCACGTCCTCCCCGTGACAAACTCAGAGTCAAATTTATTCGTCGCATGCACCAACGAAGGAGCAGTGAAATTAACCACGTGGGTTTCCTCCGGGCGCTCCGGTCTCCTCCCACATCCCAAAGAGGTGCAGGTTTATAGGTTGATAGCATAATCGCTCCACGCGTGCAGGGAGTGGATGAGAAAGTGGGATAACATGGAACTGGCGTGAACGGGTGATCGATGGTCAGCATGGACTCGGTGGGCCGAAGGGCCTGTTTCCGTGCTGTGTCGTTCAACCATCCCAGCTATCTATTTCCCTCCACAGATGCTGCCTGATCCGCTGAGCCTCTCCAGCAACTTCAATAGACAATAGGCGCAGGAGTAGGCCATTCGGCCCTTCGTGTTTCAAACTCAAGATTTCAGCATCTGCGGTTTCTTGTTGCTGGTTCAGTTCATATTGTCACGTGTACCGAGGTACAGTGAAAAGCGTACTTGTTGCGCGCTAACCAGTCAGCGGAAAAACAAAGCATGATTACGATTGAGCCGTCCGCAGTGTACAGATACAGGATGAAGGGAGAAAGGTGAATGAAGTTGATTTCTTGTCTGTGATTGAGTTTGTCATTCTGGAGTTTCTCCAAACCATTCTTTACGAGAGCGTAGATAAAGAATAGATAAGCAGTGAATGGAGCAGATAAAGAGCTCTAAAAGACAGCGGGCCAACATCTGGTCTGGCTGGCAGAGAGATACATATTGGCATGAAGAATGGATTGCTTCTCTAACATACAGTCATACATCGCGGAAACAGGCCCTTCGGCCTGACTCGTCCATACCAGCTACACCACATTTGGCCCCTATCCCCTCAAAAACCTTTGCTATCCATGTACCTGTCCAAGTCTGAGTCAGTCTGAAGAAGGGTCTCGCCCCGAAACGTCGCCCACTCCTTCTCTCCAGAGATGCCGCCCGTCCCGCTGAGTTACTCCAGCATTTTGCATCTACCTTCGATTTAAACCAGCATCTGCAGTTCTTTCTGACATGAACTTTCTCGACCCGAAACGTCGCCCATTCCTTCTCTCCAGAGATGCCGCCCGTCCCGCTGAGTTACTCCAGCACTTTGCATCTACCTTCGACTTAAACCGGCATCTGCAGTTCTTTCTGACATGAACTTTCTCGACCCGAAACGTCGCCCATTCCTTCTCTCCAGAGATGCCGCCCGTCCCGCTGAGTTACTCCAGCGTTTTATGTCTACCAATACGGATTTAATTGCTCCTTTTCGGGATATATGACACTTAAGAGCACTCTTCACTCTTTTTTTTTAATTAATATTTTGATTAGAAGCCATACATATTGCTAACGATATAACAGTTTCTCAAATAGACATTTTACATGTTTCCAAAGTTATGCAAATATTACAGAATAATATATATAAGCTTCTATTTTTTTGTTAGAGAGTGAAAAGAGTAAAGAGGTAATAGATGTTTAATTAAAGGAGTCTGATTAAATAATATTAATTATGATTATGATTATATATGAAAAAAAATTATATAAATTTTTTTTAAAAACACAATTAAAAAAATTTAATAACATTTAAAAAAATAAAAACTAATTTAAAAATAATAATAATACTAGCAAACAATTATTATACTTAAAAGAGAAAAATTGAAGTCTACATCTTAACAATGAATGGCACAATTTCACATAACAATATATATAGAGACGTGTATCCAAATCTCAGATTAGATCTTTTCACTCTTCACTCTTTTGACGTTCGTCTCCTGTAATTTAAAAAAGGGCGAAAGGAATGTCGAGCTGCAAGGCGCTGCTGCCAGTAAGCTGGAAACGGAGCGGAGATGATTAACGAGGGCCTTGCCAAGACTCGCGGGGCCTGGGCTCCAGGGAGAGGTTGTACAGGCTAGGACCTTACTCTGAAGGCTGGAGGCTGAGTGGTGGCTGATCTTATAGAGGTGATCACAAATCACGAGGGGGATAGATGGGGGTAAATGCATCGTCTTTTATCCCTGAGTAGGAGAATCGAGAACCAGAGGACACACACACTTTATTCCTTGGGGCGTTGGAAGTCCTAGGGTGATCTTAGGCCGGTTCTCTGGATACTTTCAAGAGGGAGCAAGATAGGGCTTTTTAACTATTTACCTAATAGCCATTTAGAACCGAGACGAGGAAACACATTTTCACACAGAGAGTTGTGAGTCTGTGGAACTCTCTGCCTCAGAGGGCGGTGGAGGCCGGTTCTCTGGATGCTTTCAAGAGAGAGCTAGATAGGGCTCTTAAAAATAGTGGAGTCAGGGGATATGGGGAGAAGGCAGGAATGGGGTACTGATTGGGGATGATCAGCCATGATCACATTGAATGGTGGTGCTGGCTCGAAGGGCCAAATGGCTTTAAAAGCCCTATCTAGCTCTCTCTTGAAAGTATCCAGAGAACCTGCCTCCACCGCTCTCTGATGCAGAGAATTCTACAGACTCACAACTCTCTGGGTGAAAATGTGTTTCCTCATCTCCGTTCTAAATGGCCTGCCCCTTATTCTTAAACTGTGACCCCTGGTTCTGGACTCCCCCGACATCGGGAACATTTTTCCTGCAGTTACAGTAAGTGAAATTCTAGCAGGCAAGCAGGATGCTTCCTCCAACCACCCCCATTTGAAGGCCACCGTTTCTACCCAGTGCCTGGCACTTACTTCCAGCAGCCACTGGTTGTCCTCCAGGATGCACCGAGCTGCAGCCTGATCCAGAACCAGGGGCCACAGTCTTAGAATAAAGGGGAGGCCATTTAAGACTGAGGTGAGAAAAAAAAAATTCACCCAGAGAGTTGTGAATCTGTGGAATTCCCTGCCACAGAGGGCAGTGGAGGCCAAGTCACTGGATGGATTTAAGAGAGAGTTAGATAGAGCTCTAGGGGCTAGTGGGATCAAGGGATATGGGGAGAAGGCAGGCACAGGTTATTGATTGGGGACGATCAGCCATGATCACAATGAACGGCGGTGCTGGCTCGAAGGGCTGAATGGCCTCCTCCTGCACCTATTTTCTATGTTTCTATGTTTCTATAAACTAAATTAACCTAAAGACTCAAAAATTGGAAATTGCAAGCGTAGAACGTTGTGAACTCTCTCCCAACTTTCAAATGCTAAAATGATGGAGCTCCATAAAGTCCACATCAACTTTAAAAAAAACACACAACCCAAAAGTATACTAGTCCCTGGTGAGATCAGAGTTTACAGTCCTTGATGGCCTGTGGGAAGAAATCCTCTCTGTTTTCGCTGAGCCACTGTGGTTAGGATGGTTCTTTTATATTGCGACACTTAGGGACCACACATCGACACAGCAAGCTGTGATGTGGATAGAGGCTCCTTCAGTCTCCCGCCCCGTGCCTGCTCTGGATTAAATCCCAGCTCCTCCTGTGATTTATGCGCCATCTCCCCCTCTCCTTCCCTCCAGCCCGTTCGAATACTTTAATCACCGAGCACCTATTGAAGGGTTGAAGATAAACCACAGCCACCACTTCTGAAGAACTCTCCATCTCCCGCAAGCTGAGCTCAAGGTTCTAATGTTCCCCTTTATATACATCTCGTGTTTCTATTAAAACCATGAATTTTCCATTTAATACATGCCTTTAATTTGTCTTGACGGGCGATTTAACGTATGTTTACCAAGACTTTAATTCAAAGATTTCCTTCAATCTTCTGAAGCCCCCATGTCCTGCTGCCATCTTTGTGTCTACCATCTTTCTCTACCTATCCGTGTTCTCCATGGGACAGGCAGTGTCTCTGGAGAGAAGGCAGACTTGACGGGCCGAATGGCCTAATTCTACGCCTGTTCCTTGCGACCCCGTTATTTCTATGGATGACAAAAAGTGCTGGAGGAACTCAGCGGGTGAGGCAGCATCTATGGAGGGAAGGAATAGGTGACATTTTGGGTCGAGATCCTTCTTCAGACTGATGACAAAAATGCTTGAGAAACTCAGCGGGTGAGGCAGCATCTATGGAGGGAAGGAATAGGTGACGTTTCGGGTCGAGACCCTTCCGGGTCTCGACCCGAAACGTCACCTATTCCTTCGAGGTTTCCACCCGAAACGTCACCTATTCCTTCGCTCCATAGACGCTGCCTGACCCGCTGAGTTACTCCAGCACTTACCAAGGGGCCTCACCCGAAACCTCGCCCATCTGCGTTCCAGATCGAGCAACGGGGGAGATACAGCGGGCAGGATATTGTTCCCAGCATCGTAGTGCACCAGTTCCAGAGACAAAGTCCAATGTCCACAATGGGGTAGAGGTGAATCGGACAGTACGCTGGTCTGTGGAATTCTCTGCCGCAGAGGGCGGTGGAGGCCGGTTCTCTGGATGCTTTCAAGAGAGAGCTAGATAGGGTCCTTCAAATAGCGGAGGCAGGGGATATGGGGAGAAGGCAGGAACGGGGTACTGATTGTGGATGATCAGCCATGATCACATTGAATGGCGGTACTGGCTCGAAGGGCCGAATGGCCTACTCCTGCACCTATTGTCTGTTGTCTATTGTCTATTATGGAAGGACCATTCAGAAGCCTGATTACAGAGGGGAAGAAGCTGTTCCTGAGTCTGGTGGTGAGGGCTTTCAAGCTTCTGTACCTTCTGCCGGATGGGAGCGGGGAGCGGGGGGAATGGCCGGGGTTGGACAGGGGCAAGTCTTTGATTATGTCGGCTGCTTTTCCCGAGAGAGTGTGAAGTGGATATGGAGTCGATGGTGAGGTCCTGGGCTACAGCGTTTGACGGCACTGGGCCTGTACTCGCTGGAGTTTAGAAGAATGAGGGGGGACCTCATTGAAACATACAGAATAGAGAAAGGCCTGGATAGAGCGGATGTGGAGAGGATGTTTCCACTAGTGGGAAAGTCGAGGACTAGAGATCACAGCCTCAGAATTAAAGGACGTTCTTTTGGGAAGGGGATGAGAAGGAATTTTAGTCAGAGGGTGGTGAATCTGTGGAATTCTTTGCCACACAAGGCTGCGGAGGCCAAGTCAGTAGATATTTTTAAGGCAGAGATAGATAGATTCTTGATTAGTACGGGTGTCAGGGGTTATGGGGAGAAGGCAGGAGAATGGGGTTAGGAGGGAGAGATAGATCAGCCATGATTGATTGGTGGAGTAGACTCGATGGGCCGAATGGCCTAATTCTGCTCCTATCACTTTTGACCTTATGATAGACAATAGACAATAGGTGCAGGAGGCCATTCGGCCCTTCGAGCCAGCACCGCCATTCAATGTGAACATAGCTGATCATCCCCAATCAGTACCCCGTTCCTGCCTTCTCCCCATATCCCCTGACTCCGCTATCTTGCTCCCTCTTGAAAGTATCCAGAGAACCGGCCTAAGACCTAAGATCACGCTGCGACTTGGGTCGCTGGTCGGCGCGGACTCGGTGGGCCGAAGGGCCTGTTTCTCTATAACTGTATGTCTATAACTAAAAACTAGACATCAAGGTCCCACATGAGCTAAACCAAAAGTTGGCTTCCCACTAACTCTTCCGCCAGCGATGCAAGTTTGGTCACGTAGGCCTTGCTCATTTTTGACCACATGCCGCCCGTTTCTCTCTTCCAGAAGTGCAGCAAGACCAAAATATTTGCCCGCATAGCAAAAGCACGATCAGATTAGAGAAGTTGTGGTTTCCTGTTGCTATCTTGAGGTGGTGTGAACCGGTGTGCTTCATATTAACCAGAGTTAGTTTCACTCTACCTCTTGCTGCCACCAATACTAGATAACCCTTCTGACCTCTACTTCACCCAGGGTTCACGGGGAGCGGCACATAATCCTCTCCGAAACGCCTCCACCATCCCGGCTCGCTTGGGAGCGCGCCCCACCAGACTTCCCGCTCCCCCGGCTAGTTTAGCTTTGAGAAACAGCGCGGAAACAGGCCCTTCGGCCCACCGAGTCCGTGCCGACCCGCGACCCCCGCACATTAACGCTACCCTATACACACTAAGGACAATTTATACCAAGCCAATTAACTTACAACAACCTGCACGTCTTTGGAGTGTGGGAGGAAACGTGAGATCGCGGAGAAAACCCGCGCAGGTCACGGGATCCCGACTCCGTTCAGACAGCGCCCGTAATCGGGATCAAACCCGGGTCTCTGGCGCTGCAAGCGCTGTAAGGCAGCGACTCTACCGCTGCGCCACCGTGACCGCTGAGTCAGCGGGAAGCAAACTTTTGGTTTAACTCATGTGGGACCTTGATGTCTAGTTATTAGTTTTAGAGGTACAGCACGGAAACAGGCCCTTCGGCCCACCGAGTCAAGCAGCATCTCTGGAGGACATTAGGGCTGCTTGTATTGGTGGGGGATGGGAGGGGGGAGGAAGCAGACAAAAGAGGGGAGGTGGGGGGGGGGGGGGTGGGGGGGGGTGGGGGGGGTGGGGGGGGGTGGGGGGGGACAAAGCCTGCCAAGTGATGGGTGGAAAAAAAAAGTTACAGAGTGCTGGAGTAACTCAGCGGGTCAGGCAGCATCTGTGGAGAACATGGATAGGTGACGTTTCAAGTCAAGACCCTTTCTCAGACCACAATGATTATAGGGGCAGGATTATTGGGCATTAGGGACCTTAACCTTCCTTGAGTGGAGAGACCAGAATTGTACATGGTGCCATTTTAATTTGTAGATAAAATTATATTATGTATAAATAATTTTATACCCTATCCCTAATCCTAAGACTCTAGGATTCCGTTTAGTTGAGTTTAGTGATACAGTGTGGAGGCAGGCCATTCGGCCCACTGAGACACTAGTTCTATACTACGCACACCAGGGATGATTTACTAAAGCCAATTAACCTACAAACCCCCATGTCTTTGTAGTGTGGGAGAAAACCCACGCAGGTCAATAGACAATAGACAGTAGGTGCAGGAGTAGGCCATTCGGCCCTTCAAGCCAGCACCGCCATTTACTGTGATCATGGCTGATCATCCCCAATCAGTACCCCGTTCCTGCCTTCTCCCCATATCCCCTGACTCCGCTATCTTTAAGCGACCTATCTAGCTCTCTCTTGAAAGCATCCAGAGAACCGGCCTCCACCGTCCTCTGAGGCAGAGAATTCCACAGACTCACAACTCTCTGCGTGAAAAAGTGTTTCCTCTAAATGGCTTATCCCTTATTCTTAAACTGTGTGTGGCCCCCCAGTTCTGGACTCCCCCAACACCGGGAACACGTTTCCTGCCTCTAGCGTGTCCAAACCCTTAATAATCTTACATGTTTCAATAAGATCCCCTCTCATCCTTCTAAATGCTGGAGTAACGCAGCACGCAGGTCACGGGGAGAACGTGCAAACTCCGCGCAGACGGAACCCGTTGTGGGGATCGAACCCGGGTCTCCGGCGCTGTGCGTCGGCAACTCTCTCCGCTGCGCCACCGTGCCACCACAAGGTGTCGGAGTAACTCAACAGGTCAGGCAGCGTGAGTGGCACGGAGTGACACGTTAATGAAGCTACGTTGCGTTATTGTATTAAAGAAGGAACTGCAGATGCTGGAGAATCGAGGGGACACAAAAGGCTGGGGAAACTCAGTGGGTGCAGCAGCATCTAAGGAGCGAAGGAGATAGGCGACGAAACGTCGCTCCTTAGATGCTGCTGCACCCGCTGAGTTTCTCCAGCCTTTTGTGTACCCTTGCGTTATTGTACATTGCCGTCTGACCACATTTGTAGATGAGGCGAATGGTTTCAAAATGGGAAGTGTTCCTTCCGCCTGTTGAAAGGATATAATCGGTGCCAATCACGCCTCCGCTGTTTGGAAGACCTTTATCTGAACCTGACGTTTGTGGGCTTAACTCCAACTTCAGAAATGTGACCTACAAACCGGCAGTCTCCAACAGCTGAGAGGCAAGGTGTTAGTCAGCTGGGCAGTGCCACACCATCCAGGCGTTGTGATTCTAAGCATTCCACGCCCAATCATTTACGATACTGTACGATGCGATAGAATTTTATTTATTCCCAGGAGGGAAATTGGTCTTTGCATGCACCGTGCATGCAACGGCTTGTCGGCTCGCAGTCGCCTCGACGCATTACACACCGCCCCGACATCGTGCCTCCGTGACCCTCTATGTGTGTGGCTCCGTGGCCCTCTGTGTGTGTGCCTCTGTGCCCCTCTCTGTGTGCCCCTCTCTGTCCTGGCGAACTTACCTTTAAGACTTCGCTCCAAGTTCGCCTCACTTTGTGCCACGTTGCGCCACTCACCCAACCTCCGCGCGGCCCTCGCTGCCGGTTTGGTCGCGCTTGCCGCATGCAGGCGCATGCTGGTGGGAACGGCCCTGTACAGGGATCACCCGACCTCCGCGCGGCCCCCGCTTCTAGTTTGATCGCGTTCATCGCATGGAGTCGGATGCTGGTAGGACAGGCCCTTTAGACGTGATTAAGAGGCTTAAACTTTAACGGTACAGTGTGGAAACAGGCCCTTCGGCCAATCGAGTCCGTGCCGACCAGTGATCACATCGTACACTAACATTGATCAGGGACAATTTATTATTTGACTGAAGCCAATTAACCTACAAACCCGCACGTCTTTGGAGTGTGGGAGGAAACCGGAGCACCCACGCAGGTCACGGGGAGAGCGTGCAAACTCCGTAACGACAGCACCCGTGGTCAGGATCGAACCCGGGGTTCACTAGCGCTGCGAGGCAGCAGCTCTACCCGCTGCGCCACCTTTGGCGAGAGCAAACGGCAGCGCACTATACACCTGCAGAGGGGAGCGACGGTGGAAGAACTGGGGCAGAGGGAGGGGAACACGAGCCATGGGGGGGGGGCAGAATCTGCGGGTTAACGAATGGAACATGTGTGCAGCAGACGAGGCGTGTCTGCGGCACTAAACACTCCTTGGGTTCAGACACCAAAGCTTGCAGTAATTTAGCCAAGTTGCAGTGCCAACAACAACAGCTAATCTCTTCATTCATTGCTCAATCATAAATCAGCAAGCATTTCATGGGAGGATTTAGTTCAGTTTAGTGTTTCCACTATAGACAATAGACAATAGGTGCAGGAGTAGGCCATTCAGCCCTTCGAGCCAGCACCGCCATTCAATGTGATCATGGCTGATCATCCACAATCAGTACCCCGTTCCTGCCTTCTCCCCATATCCCCTGACTCCGCTGTCTTTAAGAGCCCTATCTAGCTCTCTCTTGAAAACATCCAGAGAACCGGCCTCCACCGCCCTCTGAGGCAGAGAATTCCACAGACCCACAACTCTCTGTGAGTGCAGCTCTCTTGCATTGGTTTTCATTCACATGAGTTTAGTTTAGAGGTACAGTGAGGAAACAGGCCCTTCGGCCCACCGAGTCCGCACTGACTAGCAATCCCCACACATTAACGCTATCCTAAACACACTAGGGACAAACCTGTACGTCTTTGTAGTTTGGGAGGAAACCGGAGATCCCGGACAAAAACCACGCAGGTCACGGGGAGAACGTGCAAACTCCGTACCCACAGCACCCGCAGCACCCATAGTCGGGATCGAACCCGGGTGTCTGGTGCTGTGAGGCGGTGATGTTTAGCTGACGTGGAAGGGAATCAGGGGACCACGGCAGGTGAGCGATCTATCTCCAAAGTGCACCACAGTCTTATGTTCACAAGTTCTAGGAGTAGAATCAGGCCATTCAGCCCATCGAGTCCACTCCTCTCCGGAGAGAAGGAATGGGTGACGTTTCTGGTCGAGTCCCTTGGTTTAACCAACATTCCCCAGTTAGCACGCCATCATAGGTATTCACATTGCAGGTACTGACATGCAGCCTGATTTTAATTTGTTCATTTTTGTGAAATCATTCACTTCACTAAAAGCATTCAAATTGAAAATGATAGGCCAAAGGTCAAGTGAAGGTCTGAAGAAGGGTCTCGACCCGAGACGTCGCCCATTCCTTCCCTCCAGAGATGCTGCCTGTCCCTCTGTGTAGTCATAGTCATGGAATGATACAGCGTGGAAACGGGCCCTTACGGCAATAAAACTCGAAGCATTCATGCATGGTGGAGGTATAATGTAGTCATAGAATGATACAGTGTGAAAACAGGCCATTCGGCCCAACCTGCCCACACCTGCCAACATGTCCCAGCTACACTACCTGCGTTTGGTCCACATCCCGCCAAACCTGTCCTATCCATGTGTTAAAGGGGCGGGGCACGACTCACGTTGCAGCGGCCCCTACAGCCTGTCTGTCTTGTTTTTTTATTTTTTGTCTAGTTAAATGTAGTTGTTCGTGTTTTTTTTGTATTGTCTCTAACTGTGTATGTGTGGGGGGTGGGGGGGGAGGGAGGGGGAAACTTTTACAATCTCTTCCCTGCATGGGAGAGCCGACCTTTTCCCTGTCGGGTTTCCGTTGTCGTTGGGGCCTAGCACCGTGGAGCCAGCGGCCTCCGACCGGGATGACCTGGGCGCTCCAGTCACGGAGCCTGTGGAGCTGCGGACTCACCGTCGTGGGGCTGGCCGGCCTCGGAGCGTGGGGAGTGGTGGTGGCTCGCCGCTGTGGCCCGACTCAGGAGCTCCAGCTCCAGCTCCAGCTGCAGACCGGTGGACTGTTCAGATATCAGGAGCTCGCGGGTCCGGGTGGGAGACCGCTCTCCGGAGCTCCCGCAACACAGCTTCTCCAGCCCGTGTCGCGGGGTTGGAGCGACCCGGAGCGGGGCCGTACATCGCCCGGCGCGGCTTCAATGGCCGCGGGACATTCCAGCGCCCGCCGGGGGCTCCAACGTTGCGACTTTTGGGCCTAGAGCGGGGCCGTACATCGCCCAGCGCGGCTTCAATGGCCGTGGGACTTAACACTGCCCGCCTGGAGAGAAATGGTGCGGGGGAGAGAGAAGACTTTGCCTTCCATCGCAGTGAGGAGGAGATTCACGGTGATGGGTGTTTGTGTGAATTGTATTGTTGTGTGTTTTTTTTATGAATTGTTCTGTTTGTACGGCTTTTGTTCGAGCCTCTCTGAGGTTCGAATGACAAGTAATAAAATCAAATCAAATCAAATTAAAGAAGGAACTGCAGATGCTGGAGAATCGAGGGTTACACAAAAAGCTGGAGAAACTCAGCGGGTGCGGCAAGGAGATAGGCGACGTTTTGGGCCGAAACCCTTCTTCAGACTATCCATGTATCAGTCTAACTGTTTCTTAAATGTTGGGATAGTCCCCGCCTCAACTACCTCCTCTGGCAGCTCGTTCCATACACCCACCACCCTTTGTGTCTATCTTTGGTTTAAACCAGCATCTGCAGTTCCTTCCGACACATGTAATCACGTATTGTCTTTCCACTCACTGGTCAGCAAAGAGCCACAACAAAGAGCTTTTCACTGGACCTCGGTACGTGTGACAATAAACTGAACTAAACAAAATTAAACTGAACTGAAGGAGTTGCACCACCGTGCCATCTTATCTGCATTGGACGGTGACACTGAATGACGAGTGCTCCATGGATCTGAGGGCTGTGGTCCTTGATGATGCTGTGTGCCTCCCGAACGCACCGCCGGTGGAAAATGTCCTGAATGGCCGGGAGACAGTGGCCAGTGATGATGCCGTGTGCCGCCTTCACCGCTCTCTGTAGAGATTTGCTGCTGAGGGCAGAACAGTTCCCGTACCAGACTGTGATGCAGCCCTTCAGCAGTCTCTCGATGGTGCATCTGTAGAAGTTTGTTAGGATGCTGGCGTTCACGCCAAACTTGCTCAGTCTTCTCAGGAAAATGAGCCGCCTCTGGGCTTTCTTGGTTACTGTGTCCGTGCAGTGTCCAGGAGAGGTCCTCAGTGATAGCCACACCGGGGGGACTTGAAACTGCTGAACCCTTTCAACCTCAGCATCACCGATGTGGATGGGGAGGTGTCAATAGACAATAGGTGCAGGAGGAGGCCATTCGGCTCTTCGAGCCAGCACCGTCATTCAATGTGATCATGGCTGATCATCCCCAATCAGTACCCCGTTCCTGCCTTCTCCCCATATCCCCTGACTCCGCTATCTTTAAGAGCCCTATCCAGCTCTCTCTTGAAAGCATCCAGAGAACCGGCCTCCACCGCCCTCTGAGGCAGAGAATTCCACAGACTCACAACTCTCTGTGAGAAAAAGTATTTCCTCGTCTCTGTTCTAAATGACTTACCCTTATACTTAAACCGTGGCCCCTGGTTCTGGACTCCCCCAACAATGGGAACACGTTTCCTGCCTCTAGCGTGTCCAAGCCCGTAACAACAGTGTCCACTCCCCCGCTGTCTCCTGCAGTTCACGATCATCTCTTTACTTTTTATGACATTGAGAGAGAGGTTATTTTCCTGGCACCAGCTGTTTAGTGCCTTTACCTGCTCTCTATAGGCCATCTCATTATTGTTTGTGACGAGGCCCAGGTTAATTGGGTGATTCTGTATTATGATGGCGAGGTTGGTTTGGTATTGTATATATAATATAATATAACCATATAACAATTACAGCACGGAAACAGGCCTTCTCGGCCCTTCCAGTCCGTGCCGACCATTTATTTTCCCCTAGTCCCATCTACCTGCACTCAGACCATACCCCTCCATTCCCTTCCCGTCCATATACCTATCCACTTTACTTTTATATGTTAAAATCGATCCTGCCTCCACCACTTCTGCTGGAAGATCATTCCACACAGCCACCACTCTCTGAGTAAAGAAGTTCCCCCTCATGTTACCCCTAAACTTCTGTCCCTTAATTCTCATGTCATGCCCTCTTGTTTGAATCTTCCCT